>JAYESA010000008.1:32701085-33226085 GCA_036927795.1 Iris macrosiphon | reverse complement strand
TTTACTAAACTTCAAAAGATATAGACCTCCAGGCTGGAGGATAGCTTTACCACGGAACTACATTTATGTATGAAGAGTTGCAGCTTCGGACTTCAAAATGCTTCAAGGGCGCGGTGAAGGTGCGCTAACAGCTGGACTGGATCAGGAAGACGACTTCGGCTCCTCGCTCGGTTCGCCTTGGTGCGGAGAACCTGTTTCAACGAGGGTCAGCATATCAAAACATGCTGGTGAAGGCGAGCTAGCCGAACTATACCAATCGACACGTTGTTTTAATGAAGCATGCATATTTGTGGGTTTCTATCTTGCCTTAGTTCATTTACAAGTAAGCAGCATATAGAATTTACTGAAATGAACGTGCCACCGTTCGGTGGAGTTTACCAGCCGTCTGAATTACCTGCACAATACTTACCATGGCTTCCCTGAAACGAAGACACAAGTTAGTATGCAACAGGTTTAAATATACACGATGATCACTGGCTTGATTGCCATAATGGACACTAGTCTGTGACGAAGATGGTTTGCTACGTGCAAGAACGTGAGGCGCCGCATACCACCCTGTCCTAGTACGTGAGACTAAACGTTAGTTCCGTCCGGAGCCGGAACGGTGCCAGTGCCCCAGCAGCCGCCCGTAGGAATTATACCTTGTGCACAAGTTGTCCGTGATCGCACATTAACAATCATTCGTCCGGAGGCTACGTTAACAAGCATTCGCCGGGAGGCTACGTGAGTACAAGACAAGCAGTATTGCATGATTCATTTTACATTGCAACTACGTTATATTCATGCATCAGGATATACGTTTAAACTTGTATCTATGCATTTGATGAATATTTCGAACGAACAAGCATGCAAAGATATAACCGTTCACAAGTTTCATTGACAAGCATAAGTACCAAGTCTATTCTCTTTTATCTTGGTTTCTTTTAGTTATTACTTGGTATCGTTTGATCGGGGCGAAGAGAATGCAAGTGTTTTAGCTGTGAAGCTTGGAAGCAGGGCTAGCTAATCGGGTTGGTAGCCACTCACTTGGTTGGAAGGAAAGGAGAAGGAAAGAGGCGCTTCACAACTCCGCTCGCAAGTCGCCTACTGCTCGTTCACCTGCACACGAACAGCTTGATCAATACTTCTTCCTCTCTTTCCAAATCTTGGAATAGAAGTGCAAGTCAATGAACGAAAACAATGAAGACCATCGAAACCGTTCAAGGAAAACAAGCAAATTCCAAAACAACTCAAAGCACGAAAGCAACAAGCGACATCAAAAACCGAGGCAATAAAAGATAGCAGCGGAGAGGTCCCTCCTGACTCTGCCGCTAAGCCGATCCTTGGGGCGCAGTCCACTGAATATGGGAATCGATTCCGAAGAAACAAATCCATAACGAGGACGAGTTCTTAATTCAATCTATCTCGATCGAACGATACCGTCTTGTGTTTCTTAGCCGCGATCCCCACACCGGGGGAACGGGGCGCTACATCCTACCCAACTAATTGGAAGTTTTGTCCCGAAACTTAAGAACAGGACCTACCATCAGGGAACGTTACGTTGGGGATGTTTAGCAGAGTATTTGGGGCAGTCACGAATTCTGTGGTTTGCATCGCCACAAATGAGGCATAATCCTTGTTTCAGACGATATTCGTTGACCAGGTGCCCTGGCCTCCTGCAGAAGTGACATAGTTGCCCTCTCTGCGGACCACCGTTGTTGCGGTGCTTTGTAGTGGTGTTTCCTCCTTCGTTGCTTTGGCGTTTGTGACTGGATGTATGCACAGCGCCGGCAGCAACATGAGGATACTGAGGTTCAAGAGATAGGGCATGATTTATGACTTCACGTATTATCCCGTACTGATTATTGACCACGTGCGAATGGATGGTAGGGCGTAGTCCACCTTCAAACCTTCTGGCTCGACTTGCTGCATCAGGTAAATAGGCCCTAGCGAATTTGGAGAGTCGGTTGAATTCGGCGGAGTACTCCTTAACTGTCATGCTGCCTTGCCGCAACTGCACGAAGTCATTTTCCATTTGACGTTGCACTGGAGGGGGTATAAACTCCTTTTCGAACGCGGCACGAAAGGTCGTCCACGAGATCGCCTCCTCTCCGTGATCAAATTGGAGAGATCGTCGATGCACGTTCCACCAATCGTATGCGTTGAGGCAGAGCTGTAGTTGCGCGCAGGCGACGCGCTTATCTTCGGGGACCTCTAGCAGAGCGAAGTGATCTTCAAGCTCGGCTAGCCAATCTAGAGCTATCACTGGGTCCTCAGTCCCGTTGAATGGGGTATTGCAGACTTTCTTGAAATGGCCCAAGTTGAAGGCAGTCACGTCCCTCGGCCTTGGGATTTGAGGCGTCTCCACTTCAAGCATGGGCTGTTCCACCGGAGTCGTTGCTGTTGCGGCATAATGGTTGGCAGCCAAAGTCTAAACGATCTGTTGCAGGGCATCTACCTGCTTTTGTTGGACTGAGAATCGGGTCTCTATATTGCTCTCGAACTTGGCTTGGCGAGCATCATCTCTTTGTCGTTGCGATTCTAACATTTGCATTACCCGCTCAAGCGGGTCGACTTGAGATATGCCTCGCTGGCTCCGAGAGCTTCCCGAAGTACCCGAACTGCTTTCTTGTGTTTCGTTCGGTGGTTGCGCTGCAGATTGCGCTGGTACCATTCCTTCAAAAGAAGGTAAATTACATTAGAATCATAATGTATTATGGACTTATTGCATGAATGTATCTCATTTTGGCCTAGCGAGTTCAAGAGTTCGCACAGGAATTTGATCGTTAAAGGAACTTTTCCAGCACAAAGTCTAAGGAACTTGAATCTGTGCTCTGATACCACTATGTCACGACCCGATTCCGTAGAATCGTTTGAGGCGTCCCCCGAATCGTGACTGCCGTGCGGGCCTGGGGTTGCGCCCACACAAGGCTTTAATGATTTGCATAGCAAGCACATATTTAGAGTACGCAGATAAATTGAAACACAGATTTGAAATATGGAAAAGTTCTCTTTATTGATAATGAACATCTATTACAAACTCTTGAACGAGTTAGCTAATATGCCGAACGGCTTACAAAAGAGATGACTCAAAATGAAATAGCAGTCCTGTACATTATATCCCTTTACTAAACTTCAAAAGATATAGACCTCCAGGCTGGAGGATAGCTTTGCCACGGAGTTGCATATGTATATGAAGAGTTGCAGCTTCAGACTTCAAAATGCTTCAAGGGCGCGGTGAAGGTGCGCTAACAGCTGGACTGGATCGGGAAGACGACTTCGGCTACTCGCTCGGTTCGCCTTGGTGCGAAGAACCTGTTTCAACGAGGGTCAGCATATCGAAACATGCTCGTGAAGGCGAGCTAGCCGAACTCTACCAATCGACACATTGTTTTAATGAAGCATGCATATTTGTGGGTTTCTATCTTGCCTTAGTTCATTTACAAGTAAGCAACATATAGAATTTACTAAAATGAACGTGCCATCGTTCGGTGGAGTTTACCAGCCGTCTGAATTACCTGCACAATACTTACCATGCCTTCCCTGAAACGAAGACACAAGTTAGTATGCAACAGGTTTAAATATACACGATGATCACTGGCTTGATTGCCATAATGGACACTAGTCTGTGACGAAGATGGTTTGCTACGTGCAAGAACGTGAGGCGCCGCATACCACCCTGTCCTAGTACATGAGACTAAACGTTAGTTCCATCCGGAGCCGGAACGGTGCCAGTGCCCTAGCAGCCGCCCGCAGGAACTATACCTTGTGCACAAGTTGTCCGTGATCGCACATTAACAATCATTCGCCCGGAGGCTACGTTAACAAGCATTCGCCGGGAGGCTACGTGAGTACAAGACAAGCAGTATTGCATGATTCATTTTACATTGCAACTACGTTATATTCATTCATCAGGATATACGTTTAAACTTGTATCTATGCATTTGATAAACATTCCGAACGAACAAGCATGCAAAGATATAACCGTTCACAAGTATCATTGACAAGCATAAGTACCAAGTATATTCTCTTTTATCTTGGTTTCTTTTAGTTATTACTTGGTATCGTTTGATCGGGGCGAAGAGAATGCAAGTATTTTAGCTGTGAAGCTTGGAAACAGGGCTAGCTAATCGGGTTGGTAGCCACTCACTTGGTTGGAAGGAAAGGAGAAGGAAAGAGGCGCTTCACGACTCCGCTCGCAAACCGCCTACTGCTCGTTCACCTGCACACGAACAGCTTGATCAATACTTCTTCCTCTCTTTCCAAATCTCGGAATATAAGTGCAAGTCAATGAACGAAAATAATGAAGACCATCGAAATCGTTCAAGAAAAACAAGTAAATCCCAAAACCAACTCAAAGCACGAAAGCAACAAGCGACATCAAAAACCGAGGCAATAAAAGATAGCAGCGGAGAGGTCCCTCCTGACTCTGCCGCTAAGCCGATCCTTAGGGCGCAGTCCACTGAATATGGGAATCGATTCCGAAAAAACAAATCCATAACGAGGACGAGTTCTTAATTCAATCTATCCCGATCGAACGATACCGTCTTGTGTTTCTTAGCCGCGATCCCCGCACCGGGGGAACGGGACGCTACATGAGGGCAAAAATAAATCAAACTAAAGAAATTAAATAAACCAAATTGTCATGCCCCAGATCCAGAATATTGGAGAGCGAAAAAATGACTCAGCCCACCACATCTTGCGGAATACCGAAGTAACCCGTAATGTGTTAAGGTTGTCTAGAGACAAGGGGTGCATACTACAATCAAGTCTTCTAGGGTCAACAAATTCTATATCTCAATCATTCAAACCAGTAGCAATAACATAGAACATTTCAGAATAAGCAGTAAGGCATCCCATACACTACATCATAATGTTCTAGAGATCTAGCGATACAGAGTGATATGCCAGATACACAACCAAAAGTATACATGCTAGTGAGTTAGCTGCAGTCTGAATATATTACAGTCATGTAAGAAACTAGTTTCTATATTTTTTGGCTAACAGGTGCCGGTTGGCAAAACGCCCAAAAGAATATAGTTTACAAAAAAATGAGCAGTGAATGAAGGAACCCAATCGTGACCCTCACCAGCCATCCTTCTGGTGCGTGCCATCAGTGAGGGTGAGATATGCATGATCCTCCGGTATTGGCTCTAAACCTGGCTATGCAAAACCAGTGGGTCAGACCCCAAATAGCAAGTAACACAAAGGAAGCACGAAATGAAGAAACAAAACCAGTTCTAGTTTTCGTATATATCCCAACAATCAATGGCATATATCCCATCCATGATATGACACGACACCCCTTCACCAAACAAGGACAGGAAGTGCCATATTACACTAAGATAGTATATGTTCCTTGATTATGGTTATGCCAAATAACTCTGCATCATAGTTTTTGTCCACAGACTATCGTAACACAATAGTGCAACCCAACAACCAAACAAGGACATGAGTTGAGCTATCATGCCACGACAGTCTATGTATCTAATCCCACTCAACATAAGGCACAATACACAAGCAGGGATATAATATTAAGTAAAATAACATAGGATAACAAGTAGCTTCGATCTGTGTCCCATTGTAACACAACAGCGCAACTCAACGACCAAACAAGGACATGGGTTGAACTTTCATGCTGCAACGGTCCACTTCTCTAACCAAAACAGATTTAACTCCCAAACATGTGTTACGGCTTGATATGTGATCTCTGGGTTATACCAGTAATACAATATATGAGTATCCTCATATCGTGCCATAATCGAGCAGGGTTGGCTGAACCAATGATATACGAGCAAGAATATATGATGCACCAGTCCCTTGCAAGGGCCCTGAGCTAATTAATGATCAGTAGCAGTTCTATACTTTCTATAAGAAAGAGACTGGCTCGGCATATAATTTAGTCAAATACTGCATTCCACTAGTGCGGATAATATACAGTATCCATGGTGGCCAATATTTACTCCTAGTTAACTTAGGGTGGTTCGATATGCACGATCTCGAGATACCGTTCCCTCCCAATGCTCTATAATTTGAGTTGCCTACTTAACCCTAAGTGATTTAGAATCTCATGTCGTGGTTATATAAATATTCCTTCATAAATATCGTACTTTAGGTACGGACACTCTTGATATGAATCCATATTGTCACTCAGAAGTTAAATCTGGATTCACCCAGGTATGATACAATAATCAATACTATCTAGCCACGGCTAAAATCATTGTCCAACTACCAGATCCGTACAAGAAAATAATTACATATATCACATAACAAGTGTATGTGGCACGACGGCTCAATATATATCAAGTAGCACTCTTGGTGCGAAAAAGTGTATCAGCACGGATACAATAGTCAGGGCAGGAACGAGTTCTAGTAGCAAGGTTGTGGATAAGTTATCAAGTAGCAATGTGTTCAGGATAGGGCAGTCAAATAATGGTCACATTAATTTGTCACTTTATTATATCGACAGATAAAATAAGAGTAGTGCAAGAACCTCTCAAGATCAGATCCACAGTTCTTAAACCAAACATGGATCGAAATTGCAGACCCTCCCTCGAGTTGAACTGCGCCCCTTATTTGTCTAATGTATAATAAAGTGATCAAGGAAAAGTAGCCTAATTAGCAAGTAAGTACATATAGGGACATGTTTACAGGGCTTATGCCAGGTACTTAGTCATTTAGCACATAGTCACATCTAGGTCATACAAGTCATTTCTAAGTTCAACACATAGCATCATAATCGTTCAATCATAATCAACATTTAAACAAAGCAAGTTTCCAAAGTGTACAAGAAACAGTAGGCGCATAGAAGCAAGGTGCATAGCAAGGTGCCACATAACATCGAGGCCGCATAGGGTCAAGGTCGCATGCAAGGTGCCGCATAACGTCGAGGCCGCATAGTTGGTTTGGACGTATAGACAAAGCAAAGTTCACTCTTCGGGAAGCGTGTGATATGACAATCAATAAATGCAAGTCAAGTCAGAAAAGTGATTGATGTGACATGTGATAAAAAGTGTGTCAGAAGAAAAGACAAAATTATGAAAAGTCGTGCTAAGTCAGTCAGAAGTTATGAGTCCAGAAGAAGAGGGACACCTAGCTTCTGGCTGTATGGTTTGACGAGGCTACATACTCCTCTTGGCCGCATACACACTTGGTCGCTTGAAATCTTTTGGGACTTATCAAAATTTTATTCTTCCAAGTTCATGCTATCACCCTCACATTTTCATTCAAGGGTAGTTTGGGAATTGACAATGGGTAATACTTATTTTAGGGTTAATTGTATTTAAATTGTGCATGCATGATTTATTTAATTATTATATTATTTATTTATTGCTAGTTTTAGTTTTGTCTTAGATTTGTGTAGTGGACCTAACTCGTTTATTAGAATGCATGAACCAATATTTTGGATGAGTTTAGTTTGAGCCCATAAATTAGGCCCATAGATTAGGAGGTTGGATTAATTAGAGAAACCATTAGACTAGAATATTCCCTCCCTAATTAATTTCTTCATGAGAGTCCCTAAGGGGTATTTGTGATATTTTACATTGCATGGAGGGGGATTATATGGCCGGCCACTTCAAAAGAAGAGAGAAACCATTTCACTTCACAAATTTCCAATTCATTTAGATCTAGTTCTTCCCTCTTCCAATTTGCTCCATTCTCTCATCAATTCTCCACCAATTCTTCACCAATTCCTTCCCTAATTCTTCATTGAGGCTTCTACATCAAGGATCTACAATAAGGAAGCAAGGAGCAAGGAGGAGGAGGCCAAGATCTACAAGAAGATCAGCTACTTGGCACTTGGGGAATTTTTATTGGGAATCCATCTTCCAATAGGTACATTTTAGTTTTTCCCTTCTAATAGACTTTAGATCTGAGATTAACCATGAGAAACAAACCCACATACATAGGCTACCCATAAAAATTAGTTTTAGGTTCATCGAAGACCTACGGTGGAAGTTATGTCCATTTTGGTGCCAATTTTGGGGGGATTGGCACATGTAGTGGTTGTCATTGGGTCTAATAAATCTAAATAACATATGATTGCTTGTTTGTGATTAGTATCATGTCCATAATTGGATACGTGTAGGCCGTATCTCGTCAATTTGATGAAATGGATTAATTTTGGGAGTTTTTCTCTGACACGGGACCTTGTGCATATCACATTATGCCACGGACACATAGATACCGTAATTACTATACGTATTATTCATAATTAGTGTATTAGACTTGTCCGTATCCTCTGGGATGTATTTGGTTGTGTGTTGAGCCATATCGCAAGCGTATCATATAATTAGTGTGATACAGGTGCGGTGCACTCCACGTGTTTATTGTTTTGTCTTTCTTGCTATACGTACATGTGTATTTCTATATATAGGTAATAATTAAGTGATATATACATGTAAATATTAGTTTATTTGAGTTTGATTTTATGTGTGTCTATATCTGTAAGTAATAGAGTATATATATATATATATATATATATGTCACGACCCGCACCCGGTTTAGGGGCACGAGAGCGTGGGTACGTCCAGCCTACGCCGCAGCATCGGCGGTAGAACGCTGTCTAGGTCAAGTACTATCTAAACAATCTCACGCTAGTATCCAACTCCATAAGGAGACATGGATATCATAAAATAAATCTAGAAATACTCAATCACAACTACAGCACGATAGGAAAATAAAGAAATAAAAGAATACAACACAAGTCTAATGACACAATAATCATACCTGCAATCAGTAACATCCAATTTCCCAAGTGTGTCGGAAACCAGTCTACTAAGGTCACAGTCTGGAAAAATATTTTCCAGTCAGGAAGGAGCAAAGTACATCTCTAAATAGCAGTTCTATATAAATGACATAAACTATGTAGCAGTTCTAGATG
This sequence comes from Iris macrosiphon, assembly GCA_036927795.1. Taxonomy (NCBI): domain Eukaryota; kingdom Viridiplantae; phylum Streptophyta; class Magnoliopsida; order Asparagales; family Iridaceae; genus Iris; species Iris macrosiphon. Next base: position 33,217,222 of record JAYESA010000008.1, on the reverse strand, counting down.
GAAATATACCAGATGCATGTATAGGTACGAGAAATGTACAATAAGAGAATACTGGAAATACTGTAAGTAAATGCAGGAAAAGAACAATATGTCAATGAGCAAGAAACCTATGACTAAGTGTGTGAGTACTAGCTTTAACATGTGATCGGCTTGGGAACTTGATCAGGCTGGTTACATGTGATTAGCTATGATTCACGAAGGTCAGGCTAACCGTTGGTTAGCTATGATGCATGGAGAGGTCAGGTTAATCACACGTAACAGCTATGAGGCATGGAGATGGTCAGGCCGCACCCGACGTGAGATGTGGGGTGAGCTATGATGCATGGAAAGTTGGGTATGATCACATATCTACACTAAAATACTCCCCAAACCCCCGACTGGTATAGTAGATCCAATCATGGTACGCTATGGCACAGGATTCCCTAGGAAGGTAGCAAATCTCCCCAGGAATCAGTGTCTGTACATGCACAAGATAACAAGGAAAACAAGTCTTGTACAAGCTACACCATGAATAAGGAATAACATCTCATGACGAGATCCGTGTATACCAATCCGTGTAACCAACGTGTCAGGAACATGGATATTTACACTAGATACAGTGAACATAGGAGATATCATAAATTAGAAACTAATCAGAGAATGTACTCGCCTTGGGTCCTTAGCTGGTAATTATTGATGTCCTGTTCCAGAGTATCCCCTGGGTGAACCAACAGTCCTATAAACATATCACAATCAAAACCACATTGCATCAGACGCTACGCTAACACAGTCTAAAAACACTGGCCTCATGGCCATGCCAGGCAGGGCACTAGTCAGCTAGGGTCAACTAGTAAATTTACCAATTGAATTAATACATATATATATAGTTATTCCAAAGTATACAAAATAGGTATAACTGTATGTACATAAGTGGAAATATATTTTATTTATGTGAAAATTATACATCACTCATATATATAAGCCAATATACATGTACCAAAATACATATATATATATTTAATAAAACACACACACTATACACCAAAATACGTTTATACATATATACTAATAAAACATTTTCATATATCATTTATATATATATATACATTAATACATACATATACTAAAGTATACATATACCAATATGTATATAGTACATATATACCAAAAATATGTTTATACTTACATATATATAGGTACACATATTTATACCAAAATATTAATTTAATATATATTTTACCAATATATAATTATACCAAAAATTACATACATATATAGGTTTGTACCTATACCAAAATATGTATACTATATACAAACAGAGAAAATACACTATACAGTTAATTATTGATAAAATAAATAATATACATTTATACATTTATACCAAAAATACGTATTTTTATTACATATATCCCATATGAAAATATACTAAAATACGTATATCATATACGATATTAAAGATGTATTTGAAAATCATATATATATATACGTTATAAATAGAGAAAATATGTATATATATATATATACAATTTATACTAAAATACGTATACAACATACGTACGCACACACATACACCCATACACACGTATTTATATTCATATACGTATATAAACATATACACATTCATACACGTATATATTTGAATTCATATATACGTATACAACTTACCATACATACGTATATACAATTTACCCATACATATAAGAAGGGGAAAGGAAGAAGAGGAGGGGGACTCACTGGGTCAGCCGGTGGCCGCTGGTCGGCTGGCCGGAGACTGGACTTGGATGCCGGAGACAATGTAACAGTGGTGGTTGAGGGAATGCAGTCGGGAAGTTGGCCGGGAAGAATGGTGGGTGAACAGCCGGGATGCTCGGAATGTTGGTGGTGGTGGAGGATCAGAGGGAGGCCGGACCGCTGGAGTAGTGGCGGAGGCGCCGTCGGCTCGACGGAGGCCGCGGGGATCTCACAAAGCCACGCTGTCGTGGCTGGCCGGAGACTGAGTTGCAGCGCCGGAGATGGGATGATGGCAGGGAGGAGGAGCTTGGGAGATCAGTCGAGGTGAGGAGAGCTGGCAATGGCGGCTCGAATCGTGTGGTGGTTAGGCACCGTGGAGGATGGTCGGACAGGCAGGGAGGAGAGGCTCGACTTGCTGGTAGTGGTGGTTGTATCGGGTTGGCCGCCGGGCTGGAGTCGAGCTCGCAGTGTGGAGATGGAAGTCGACCGGATGGAGGTGGATGAGAGCTGATGGTGGGAGGCCGGACTGGGGTCGGCTCCTGAGGTGGTTGCAGTGGGAAGATGGTTTGGCCGGACGTCGGGCTGAGAGATGAAAGGAGAGCCGGAGTTGAATCGTGGATGAGGGAGTCGGGGATGTAGCTCGGTAGGGGCCGCCGGAGATGCACAGGTCGGTGGGGATGTGCAGCGGTGGCAGCAGCCAAGCAGCAGGCCTGGGTCGGCTGATGGTTGGCCGCCGGAGTTGGACTTCAGGTGGGGGTGGAAATACAGCAGGGAGGGTCGGGGTCTCGGTTGGCCGGGGTGAGCAGTGGCCGCCGGAAAATGGGGATCTCCGGGTGAACAGTAGGGGGGATGGTGAACAGTATCCCCCCCCCTTTTTGAATTTGAATTCAAAATAAAATAAGAAGAAGGAGAAGGAAGAAGGAGAAAAAGAAGAAGAAAAGAGAAGAAGAAGAGAAAGAAAAAAAATAAGAAATGGGGGCTACGGTTTGGGGAAGCTTGGGGGTGTGTTTCCCTAGGTTAAATTTTTGGGATTAGGGCTTGATAGTACATTAAATAGTAAGAGGGTGTTAAATCAAGGGTTGTGATTGACCCCCTTTAAATGAGGGGTCCAGATTGGACATGGAGAATTTCTTCATGTGGGTGAGGGTGAGAGATTTAATTAAATTATTATTAGGCCCCCTCATTGTTTTAAACAATGGGGTGTTGACACAAAATGCCAATTTGCAAATTAGCCCCCTTAAATTTGGGTATTTGCACAAACACATGAAATGATAAAAATTTGGCGGGCGATTCGGGGTCCGATGTTTTGTAGGGTCAGGGGGCGCTGTGTGATCGGTATGGGCTCAATTTGCAGGGCACTGGAATTAAATTAGGATTTTCAGAATTGGTTTAAATAGTATCCTCAATTTAATTAGAATTAAATGCAAGTTGTGTTCTAAAATTAATTAGGAGTACATGGGGCCAAAATCAGGTCAGGTCATCAATACCAATAGTGAAGAAGACTCAGAACAGAATATTACCCTAATTTGGGCCGCACGAAAAATAGGTCAAGATTGCCTCCAATTTTCGATTGGAACGCACAACGATACAAAAATAGGAATTTATTAAATAATGTCCGCGATGATTTTTGTGCGGCTAGAATTAAAGTACACGGAGCATAATTATGAGTTGCAAAAAATAGCAGAATGGAAGGCGGGCATGTCTAGGGCAAGATTGTGAAATTTGTTGGAAGACAAAAGTCTGGATGGTGCTCCAAATATCGAAGCAAAGGCAATGCGCAAAAATATTAAATAAAATACAGTAATTAATTACAATCTCCAAATATTAAATTCTAGATAAAATAATAAAAACCAGAATCCTATAATTCGGACAGGTGGTCATCTGTTGGGCTTCTAGGTCTAGTCTACTAGCTAAAAATAAATGAACACTGCATCTAGTACTATATTTAATTACACATCACACATAATTATTTAAATCAAATATACTATCAGGCAATTAATTAATTGTAACTACCACAATATTAAATATTATAAAAAGTCGAGAATACCCCTATTTTCGGAACGTGGTAGTGACAAGTCTACCCACCTTAAAAGAATTTCGTCCTCGAAATTTAAAATCCTCAAAGTAGCATTTATTCATTATATTATTATCCATCAATAGTTAAATTCACCAACCCACATAATCCTGAATAATCCACTTTGTCATTTCACAATTTCAAAAATTATTGTATTCCTGAAAATCCTCAAAATTTATCATCGAACTCTATTCGTATCATAATCTCCTACGAATCTGATGTTAGTAATTAAAACCCGAAATGATATCTACTCCTCTAACTTAATCCAACAATGCACATTTAAAATTTTCCATCAAAAACACTAATCCATGAATCCAAATAAATAAAAACTCGTCCAAAAAGTTTGTGTTTAACCACTAACCCATTTATCATCTTATTCCTTAAATTTGAGCAAATCAAAATTTTTTTTTTCTTTTTTCTCACAATACTCAGATACTATAATACTCGCAAAATCCTCAATTAATATTTTTAATTAAATCTTTATCTTCCAGTCCAATAAAATATAATAATAATCTTCTAAATTTCCTCAAAAATTTTAATGATAAATATATCATAATCAATAATCATCAATCCTACCATATTAAATTCTCAACCTCTCATTTAAATTAATGTTTATCCTCGAAGTCTAATGATAACTTAATCACATCTCAATCTTGATAAAATCAATAATTTATCAACTCTGCTATATTAATCCTTAATTCTTTATGCTTATCTTCCAAAATTTTAGCATCTCGTGTCTCTTGTCAAGTCATAACCTTGTCATAGATCTTTGCTATGGTCCAAACCCCAATGATCATGGTTTAAGAAGATTCTACCTACAGTCTTACAACCAACAACTTAGAGGAAACATGCATGGTTATGGTCTATCTTATCATGGTATTGCATTCTTTGTCAGGGTGTACTACTAACTATATCCTAACAAGAAAAATCACGAATACAACCCACGGTACTAGGGAATCAATCAATCAGAAGACAAAAACAACATGAGAAGAAGAAAGAACCTGCTAACACATTACCTGCAGTATTTCCTATCTCTAACATACACTTAGCTCTAGCAAATTTACTAACTAATTCATATTCCTGTACATTGATACCCATATCAACTAATCATTAATCCACAAGATCCATGAATATATCAATATTGCACACACCTGTCTATTAATACCAAAATCTGATACTAAGAACCTATAATATAACCATGATTCAATAATGCATCCAAGTTGATACCTCTATCTCCTTAGTACCATACCCTCTGTCAGCTCCCGTTCCTACTATAATTGTCCATAATATTCTTATCACTCAAATACACGTCAAGTGCAACACCATACTAAGTGCTAAGCCCTTTTTAATACAACTCTAGATGGACACCCAAGTCAGTCTGTGGTGCCATCTCAATCCTGCTCAAGTTATCAGATCCTTACACATGTATATCATCTACTCATATATTAATATTCATCTCTCTCATCTACCATAAAATAAATCCTCAAAATAATCGTCAAGGTTTAACTTCTCGAACAACTTTAAAATAAGATGCATATACCTCCTCAAAATAAGATACTCCACATCGAAATAAAATTTAATCATTCCTAAAATCCTTGTGGCCTTAACCATGTTTATTGAATTCATATTTGAAATCCTCAAAAAAAAAAAAAAATTTGACATAATCTCGAATCCTCAATTACTCTAAAAATACAATTTTATTTCTACCTTTTAATTTATAACTCCACAATTGTACATATCAGTGCTCACGGTCTTTGATACTCAAGGTGCACTCAATGCATCTAATGTCTATAATTGTGTAATAAAATTGTACTGCCTGAATCACTTGTGCTATTACCTCCAATGATCAAAGTTATCATCCCTGTATTTTCTTTCATGATTTCGATTTATGTCAACTGGTATATCATCTAATTATCATCACACAGAGTGCTTACTGTTTTGAGCGTCATTCTCGACTAACCCTCGAAATAGAACCATTAGCACTCTTGGTATTATATCACTACCTTCATTAATGGATCATCTCATCAAGCCCATTCTAACTCATGATTACATGTATCTTCTATAACACTCATGTTTCTTTACTCTCATGGGCAAATATATGGTTCTCATCTCAATTGATGTATATGTATTTCCCTTTAACCTTTTATAGCCTGTTAAACTAATCCATGATACGCCTCACCATTTTTATTACCAATTCCGATATTTCTCCAATCATGACTCCTCATTACAACTCTTTATGCATATATCCTTCTTTACTTTTAACATATCTGATATCAATCATCAAATTGAATCATGATCCATTAATTCTTAACACAATTTCTCGATACCTAATTGTTCACGTAGATCATCCAATTGCAAAATCATGATTATCCAGGACGGGTATGTTGGCTCTGATACTAACTCTTGAACTATCACTGATACTCTATACTCTCCTTCTAATCATAGTCTCTAACGACACTTATCCTAGAACCATTGCTACAAGGTATTATGCTAAGGGCTAACTCTAGATTAAAGCCTACTGCTCACATGTGCAACTAAGAAACACTTACAACTCACTAGCAACACAGTCAATACTAATACAAGACTCAAACAAAATTACAAGCCACTAATTATCATACTTAACAAGAAATCCTCACGGGATAGGAGCTCAAAGACTGAATTGAGGACAGAAGGTATCTTTACTGCTAGTAAAGAAAGAAGCGGTGGAACAAAGTCCTGGAATAACAGAAATAGATAAGTCTTGAGATGATATTTTAAGAACCAATTTAAGATACAACCTGATAATCATACACGTCTATCCGAAATCATGACACTTAGAATCCTCGCCACGCCAGTAAGCATAGATGCGATAAACGACAGGTTCCGTAACTAAGGTATACAACCCTATAATCATGTCATCTAGAATACTCGCCACGCCAACCGGTATGGCTGCGAGAAACTCTAAATCTCATAACTAAAGTATGTACATCCAGGTTAGGTTCCTACGTTCTCGTCACGATAGCTAATGTGGCTGCGATAACTCTAGGTTCCATAACCAAAGTAGACGTTTTACCTTTCCCACTGTCCTCATCAATATATGTCATCAGATGATACCATAAATTCTAGTCCGTAAAATTCATCTCAATTTGAAATCAACTCAACAACGATACCAAGAATTTAAATTTAACAACTGGTCAACAAGAATCAAACTCAACAATGATACCAAGATTTTAATTTAATAACTGTTCAATAAGGATCAAGTTCAATAACAACAAGCGAGAGCAGACGGGAACAAGGGGGAAAAAGGATTTAAATTGGAAATTTTATAATGAGATTCTCAAGGGTCGTCCCAGGAATCTCTCAAGAACTTGTGATTGAGTATCCTCTCTCATCCTAGTATCCTATGTCCTATATTCTATAGCAGGTACGCAGTAGTACAACTAAGACGTCGCACTACCACGACATCGCACAACTTGCGAAGTCTGACCTGCATGGGCCACCACTAAAAACGTGTCACGACCCGCACCCGATTTAGGGGCACGAGAGCGTGGGTACGTCCAGCCTACGCCGCAGCATCGGCGGTAGAATGCTGTCTAGGTCAAGTACTATCTAAACAATCTCACGCTAGTATCCAACTCCATAAGGAGACATGGATATCATAAAATAAATCTAGAAATACTCAATCACAACTACAGCACGATAGGAAAATGAAGAAATAAAAGAATACAACACAAGTCTAATGACACAATAATCATACCTGCAATCAGTAACATCCAATTTCCCAAGTGTGTCGGAAACCAGTCTACTAAGGTCACAGTCTGGAAAAATATTTTCCAGCCAGGAAGGAGCAAAGTACATCTCTAAATAGCAGTTCTATATAAATGACATAAACTATGTAGCAGTTCTAGATGGAAATATACCAGATGCATGTATAGGTACGAGAAATGTACAATGAGAGAATACTGGAAATACTGTAAGTAAATGCAGGAAAAGAACAATATGTCAATGAGCAAGAAACCTATGACTAAGTGTGTGAGTACTAGCTTTAACATGTGATCGGCTTGGGAACTTGATCAGGCTGGTTACATGTGATTAGCTATGATTCACGAAGGTCAGGCTAACCGTTGGTTAGCTATGATGCATGGAGAGGTCAGGTTAATCACACGTAACAGCTATGAGGCATGGAGATGGTCAGGCCGCACCCGACGTGAGATGTGGGGTGAGCTATGATGCATGGAAAGTTGGGTATGATCATATATCTACACTAAAATACTCCCCAAACCCCCGACTGGTATAGTAGATCCAATCATGGTACGCTATGGCACAGGATTCCCTAGGAAGGTAGCAAATCTCCCCAGGAATCAGTGTCTGTACATGCACAAGATAACAAGGAAAACAAGTCTTGTACAAGCTACACCATGAATAAGGAATAACATCTCATGACGAGATCCGTGTATACCAATCCGTGTAACCAACGTGTCAGGAACATGGATATTTACACTAGATACAGTGAACATAGGAGATATCATAAATTAGAAACTAATCAGAGAATGTACTCGCCTTGGGTCCTTAGCTGGTAATTATTGATGTCCTGTTCCAGAGTATCCCCTGGGTGAACCAACAGTCCTATAAACATATCACAATCAAAACCACATTGCATCAGACGCTACGCTAACACAGTCTAAAAATACTGGCCTCATGGCCATGCCAGGCAGGGCACTAGTCAGCTAGGGTCAACTAGTAAATTTACCAATTGAATTAATACATATATATATAGTTATTCCAAAGTATACAAAATAGGTATAACTGTATGTACATAAGTGGAAATATATTTTATTTATGTGAAAATTATACATCACTCATATATATAAGCCAATATACATGTACCAAAATACATATATATATATTTAATGAAACACACACACTATACACCAAAATACGTTTATACATATATACTAATAAAACATTTTCATATATCATTTATATATATATATACATTAATACATACATATACTAAAGTATACATATACCAATATGTATATAGTACATATATACCAAAAATATGTTTATACTTACATATATATAGGTACACATATTTATACCAAAATATTAATTTAATATATATTTTACCAATATATAATTATACCAAAAATTACATACATATATAGGTTTGTACCTATACCAAAATATGTATACTATATACAAACAGAGAAAATACACTATACAGTTAATTATTGATAAAATAAATAATATACATTTATACATTTATACCAAAAATACGTATTTTTATTACATATATCCCATATGAAAATATACTAAAATACGTATATCATATACGATATTAAAGATGTATTTGAAAATCATATATATATATATACGTTATAAATAGAGAAAATATGTATATATATATATACAATTTATACTAAAATACGTATACAACATACGTACGCACACACATACACCCATACACACGTATTTATATTCATATACGTATATAAACGTATACACATTCATACACGTATATATTTGAATTCATATATACGTATACAACTTACCATACATACGTATATACAATTTACCCATACATATAAGAAGGGGAAAGGAAGAAGAGGAGGGGGACTCACTGGGTCAGCCGGTGGCCGCTGGTCGGCTGGCCGGAGACTGGACTTGGATGCCGGAGACAATGTAACAGTGGTGGTTGAGGGAATGCAGTCGGGAAGTTGGTCGGGAAGAATGGTGGGGTGAACAGCCGGGATGCTCGGAATGTTGGTGGTGGTGGAGGATCAGAGGGAGGCCGGACCGCTGGAGTAGTGGCGGAGGCGCCGTCGGCTCGACGGAGGCCGCGGGGATCTCACAAAGCCACGCTGTCGTGGCTGGCCGGAGACTGAGTTGCAGCGCCGGAGATGGGATGATGGCAGGGAGGAGGAGCTTGGGAGATCAGTCGAGGTGAGGAGAGCTGGCAATGGCGGCTCGAATCGTGTGGTGGTTAGGCGCCGTGGAGGATGGTCGGACAGGCAGGGAGGAGAGGCTCGACTTGCTGGCAGTGGTGGTTGTATCGGGTTGGCCGCCGGGCCAGAGTCGAGCTCGCAGTGTGGAGATGGAAGTCAACCGGATGGAGGTGGATGAGAGCTGATGGTGGGAGGCCGGACTGGGGTCGGCTCCTGAGGTGGTTGCAGTGGGAAGATGGTTTGGCCGGACGTCGGGCTGAGAGATGAAGGGAGAGCCGGAGTTGAATCGTGGATGAGGGAGTCGGGGATGTAGCTCGGTAGGGGCCGCCGGAGATGCACAGGTCGGTGGGGATGTGCAGCGGTAGCACCAGCCGAGCAGCAGGCCGGGGTCGGCTGATGGTTGGCCGCCGGAGTTGGACTTCAGGTGGGGGTGGAAATACAGCAGGGAGGGTCGGGGTCTCGGTTGGCCGGGGTGAGCAGTGGCCGCCGGAAAATGGGGATCTCCGGGGTGAACAGTAGGGGGGATGGTGAACAGAGTGATCGAGGACATGACTCAGATCCGGGACATACCTACGCAACTGAGACACATGAAATATATCTTGTACCTCACATAGCAAAGGCAGAAGGGTTAGATGATAAGCAATATCCCATACCCTCTCGAGAATATCGAACATTCCAATATACCGTAGACTAAGATTTCATTGAACCCTTAATCTAATGACTCCACAGTTAGGCAAAATCTGTAAAAATACATGGTCGCTGACAGAAAACTCTAACGGCCTATGATGCTGATCTTCCCAATAACGATGACGATCTTGTGTAACTCGAAGCCGCTCTTTAATCTTCTTAACCACTTCAACTGTCTGTGTGATCATATCAGGCCCTAACATCTTTCGTTCACCAATGTCATCCTATGCTAATGGTGACCTGCACTTCCTTCCGAACAATACTTCGAAAGGAGCCATTTGTATACAGGCCTGATAACTGTTGTTGTACGAGAATTCCACTAAGTGAAGATGATCTTCCCAAGACCCACCAAAATCCAAAGTATAAGCTTGCAACATATCTTTCAATGTCTTTATTGTTCTCTCTGACTGGCCGTCTATCTGAGGATGGTACGCGGTACTGAATCTCAACTTTAGTACCCAAGCGCACGTATAAGCTTCTCCAAAAATGAAATGTAAAGCGGCTATCATATTTTGACACTATACTTGCTGGAACTCTGTGCTGCCTCACTGTATGCCGCATATATATCTTTGTTAACTGCTCTGTGGACTGCCCTACTCGGAAGGGTAGATAATGTGCCACCTTCGTGAGTCGATCTACTATTACCCAAACTGTGTCACATCCAGTAGGGGATCTAGGTAAGCCAGTCATAAAGTCCATCATAATGTATTTCCACTTTCACTCTGGAATAGGCAGGGGTTGCAATAATTCTGCTGGTCTCTACATCTCTGTCTTCACCTGCTGACATATGAGACACCGTGAAATGAACCGAGCTCTCTCTCTCTTTTTATTCCGTTCCACCAGAAATATTGCTTGACATCATGGTATATCTTTTTCCCTCCTAGATGAATAGAATATTGAGAACTGTGTGACTCGATCATCACTTCCTGTCTAATATCTCCACTTGGCACACAAAGACGGTTTCTAAATCTAAGTGTTCCATCTTCATGAATCCTTAATTCCTTCCTAAGGCTTGACGTATATTCTTCCCTAAGATTCTAAATATGTGAATATTCTGCTTGAGCTGCCTTGATCCTCTCCACCAAGGTTAACTGTATCTGGAGACTGGCTAGTACTCCCGCTCCTTGTGGTAACACTGCCTCGATGTCCATCTCTGAAGATCTTCTAATATGTGCTTCTGAGATGTCAGGATGAATGAGCTGTCTCTCCTACTTAGAGCACCTGTCACCACGTTTGCCTTGCCTGGATGATACTTTAGTACTATATCGTAATCCTCAAATAATTCTAACCACCTCTTCTGCCTCATGTTCAGGTTCTTCTGGGTGAATATATACTTTGAACTCTTAAGATCCGTGAATATCTCCACCCGATCGCCATATAGGTAATGTCTCCATAATTTGAGTGCAAATACTACTGCTGCTAACTCCAAATCATGCATTGGATAATTCTTCTCATGATCCAAAAGTTGCTGAGATGCATAAGCTATCACCTTTCCGTGCTGCATCAACACACACCCGAGTCCTTTTCCAGATGCGTCGCAATAAATTATGAATACTCCTGATCTACTGGAAGTGTAAGGATCGGTGCTGATATCAACTTCTCTTTAAACCTCTCGAATGCTGCTTGGCACTATGCTGTCCAAATAAACTTATCCTCCTTACGGGTTAAACGGGTCATTGGCACTGAAATTCGTGTAAAATCTACCACGAACCTACGATAATATTTTGCTAACCCCAAGAAACTTCGTACATCTGCTACAGTCCTCGGGAGTAGCCAATTCTCTACTGCTTTGACCTTCTTAGGGTCCACTAATACTCCATCTCCTGATATGATATGCCCCAAGAATGACACATGATCTAACCAGAATTTACAAATACTGAGCTTGGCATACAACTGATGCTCCCTCAAAATTTGTAACACTTTTCGAAGATGTTCTTCATGCTCTTCTTCACTGTTGGAGTAGACAAGAATATCGTCTATGAATACCACTACAAATTGATCTAGATATGGCATGAAGATACGATTCATCAAATCCATGAATATGGTTGGAGCATTGGTCAATCCGAATGTCATAACTAATAATTCATAATGCCTATATCGAGATCAAAATGCTATCTTTGGTATATCTTGCTCCCGGAACCTCACTTGATAATATCCTGATCGAAGGTCTATCTTGGAAAATACTTTTACTTCGCTATATTGGTCAAAGAAGTCATCAATCATAGGTAATAGATACTTGTTCTTCACTGTTACTGCATTCAGCTGCCTGTAGTTGATACACAACCATATCGTCCCGTCTTTCTTCTTTACTAGAAGCGTTGGTGCTCTCCATGGTGGTCCACTAGCCCGAATAAACTTCTTCGCCTTCGGTTCTTTCACATGTTGATATAGATGGTTGAGTTCCATCGGTGACATCTGGTAGACCTTACTGGAAATTGGTTCTACTCCTGGCTTTATTTCTATACATAACTCCACTTCTCTTATATGGGGTAATCCTGGAAGCTCTTCTGAAAATATATCAAGAAATTCTTCAATTATTCTGGAAAGCTGATCTCTAATTCCCGTAACTATTGCTATGCCATCTTCATGCTGGTCCCTCACTGTTCTATTGAAGATAAACTCTTCCTTGTCCGGGATGTTAAATAACACTTTACCCCTATGACAATCTATCATCGCATGACTGTCGCTCAACCAGTCCATGTCTAGAATAACGTCAAAATTACTCATAGAAAACTTGATCAACCTTGTAGGTAATAAATACCCGCACACTATGATTGGATACGCTAGACATACTCTATCAACTCCTATGAGACCATTACCCGTGAGTATATTCAGTCTCTCTGGCAAAGCCTTGAACTCCAATCCAATCTGTATCACAAATCATACACATACAAATGAATGGGATGCTCCCGAATCAAATAATGCTATAGCAAGAAAAGATATAACAAGAATGTTACCAGCTACCACGTCACCTAATGCCAAAGCCTCCTCCAGAGATAAGGTAAAAGCTTGCCCTTGGCCTTTTTGTGGTCCTTGTTGCTGCCTCTCTTGGATACACAGTTGTAGTCTCTGTTGCCCATACTACTGATTCCTCTGCTGATTGTACATCTAAGTTTGTGTCGGCAAGGGACGCTGAGCCAAAGGCCCGACTTCTAGTGTTGGTCCCCTGTACTGAGCTACCCTTGGTGTTGGTAAGTCTAATCACTATACTGGCCCTTCAACCCTCTGTATCATCGAACAATTGGCGATCCGATAGTCTATACTGCCATATCGTAGGCACAACCCTTGTGCTTCCCTACACATATCTTTGGTATGGCCTCCCTTGCCATAATACGTACATCCGACTGGGGATCCCAATCATTATTGTTGTTGTTGCCTCGGCTGATATGGCCGAGCTGGTGATGTTGTTACTGATGCCACTGGCCTCCTCGGTACTGTATCATAAATACAAATGCTAAAAGACAGTACTGATGTTCGTTGTTTTAGTACTCCTCCTCCGTTCTGGGCATGATGTAACACCCCGTTCCGCTCAAGCGGACTGCCGTCTCAAACGGTAAAAGTGCACTGTCCCGACCCACTTTGTCTCAAACGAGAAGCAAAGGATATTAAGACTTGTCCCTACAGGAATCCGGTTTAGGCTTTCAGAGGCTCGCTTGACGTATCGCTCTACCGAGGTGAATCATCGCTAAGGTGGGTGGCTACGGTGAACTTGTCTTTGCTTAGCCAGTACACATAAAACATGGATATTTCATTCTAGTCGCTAGGTGATTCACCCCTGCATGCTAATAAGAATCCAACGCACCTAGCTAAGGGAATAATCCCAACTTGTATTGCTTATGCTAGAACTTGGAAATTGAAATATTAATTATATTCAGACCCTCGCATGCCAAGTCCCCTAACGAACTAACTCTCGATTTACCTTCGGGCCCGAGCAAACGTGCTACTTATGTACCTTAGAAACGCATGCTTGTCTGCTTGTAATGTTGCCATATTTTCATCCAAACCCTGGGAGACTACTACGTAGTCGTTCCGTGCCTGAATGAACCTGCAAGTATCCGGGACCGTTGGGTCGCCAAGGCAATCCCCGAACCAGGGGCACGCATCAGGACAAACGAATACTGAACGAGAATTATGTCACATGCAACTGAATGATAATCACATCAATCTGAACTGGGAATCATGTTAACGAATCCACGAATCTCAGCTCTTTGAGCAAACGCTCAGTTCAGATCATGAATCATGGATTATCATATCAAGTTATGGATTTGGACTGGCCCTGACCTGTATGTCGTGGACAACTTGGAAACAAGGTCATTCGGTTCCACGGGCGGTCACCGGGGCACGGGGACCTTTCCGATCCGGATGAAACTGCACGATAGTCTCACGCATCTAGACAGGATGGTCTGCAGCCACCAATGAATCTTTGTTGCTTTCCATCCTTTTTCAAGACTATAAACGGTCCTTTATGGCTATGCCAGCGACTCATGTTCATATAGATAAGTCATCCTCGCTTAGCGTCTATCCGCGTGCGAGTTATTGCATCGCATCAAGAAACAACTGAACACCTGAACGATCATGTTATAATGACCCTCGTATTTGCATATGCTATGCCCCTGAATGTTTATACTTGCCCGTGCTTGAATTAACAATGTTTGCCTCAATGTTTGTCTTGGACAGGGAAGGAGATGGTAAGTTGGTAAGTCTCGCCGTGTTTCCTCTTATGTTGCACGGCGCACTGCCGCACGAGTTAGGCTATTCAAATCTTGCATGAAACTGACCCTAAGGCAACTAGAAAGACAACTTAATAGTTGGTGCACGGAACTTATATTACGTGTTTGGATTTGTCGAACGGACGAGTAGCTTCCCCACCAGTGCATTCAATGTACTGATAATCTACCAGTTTGTATGCAGGGTGCGGGAGAACCTCGTTCAGTGCGGATGCCTCCTTCGTGCGTGCTAAGGCCAGGAGTTCCCTCTGAATCCTTGCAACGGTGCATCCAGAACTGAAGCACATATACAAGATATAATATTGTGAACTTGCCTGAACATCGCATGTACAAATCATTCCACTATTGTAGCCACTTGGCACACTTTTACTATTTCAGAGAGAGAGGCTTGAGCGACTTATAATCTCGGCTATACGCCGCCTATAACACATGTTCATATCAATAAAAGAGCTTGTTTTACTTTAACTTGTGTTTCAATGCTTCCGCTATATTGTCAACTCAGTGAACTTGTTACCGATCGCCTATGCGTTCATGACTCTGCTGCACTCGGACAATCTGTGCGACTATGTGGCTTAGAACTCTTACCGCTAGCCAATGGACCACGGCCTTGTACGGGCGTGGCTCACGCTCGTGCGGCATCACGCCCAGATGGGTCAAACGATCGTTCCGCGGGAGTGTTGGCGAGGGTGATTCCCGCCTAGCGGGAACGACCGATTTGCCTGCGGGAGATGGGGAGTGACATAGTGGTATCAGAGCCTGGCTTCTACGCCTTTGGACTTTATTTCGAATATCTCTGTTTCGAAAGCTCGTTCGTAGATTATGTGCACGCTCTCTCTCAATGCCTCGATGGGATATTCCAACAATAAGTCTAAATACTTTCAAAATGCATTTTGAATGATATGCTTGCTTGTATGATGCTGTGCTACGAGTGGCCTTTGTGCCAACCTGTACGAACCCTTGAGAGTATCGCTAGTAGCTTGTCCAATTTCACTAACTCTAAGTTTGGTTGAATGCATCTATTCGAGGGACGCCTTGAACTAGTGCACCATCCAAGACTTAAGAAAAGGTGAAACTCGAGTGCTAAGACTTCGCTATCACTAAGCTAGTTGACGTGCTCACGCTAGAAGTGCACTTTGAAAGTGCGCACAATCTAGACTAAGTGATATGCTAATTTCGACGCATGTGCAAGTGAATATCCAAATGAAACAAGTACAACGATTTGTCTAGGATTGCCTCAAACCTAGATTACTGCTTGTCCTCAGTAAGTCTCGAGGACGAGACTTTTTTCTGAGTTGGGTAGGATGTAACATCCCGTTCCGCTCAAGCGGACTGCCATCTCAAACGATAAAAGTGCACTGTCCTGACCCACTTTGTCTCAAACGAGAAGCAAAGGATATCCAGACTTGTCCCTACAGTAATCCGGTTTAGGCTTTCAGAGGCTCGCTTGACGTATCGCTCTACCGAGGCGAATCATCGCTAAGGTGGGTGGCTACGGTGAACTTGTCTTTGCTTAGCCAGCACACATAAAACATGGATATTTCTTGCTAGTCGCTAGGTGATTCACCCCCTGCATGCTAATAAGAATCCAACGCACTTAGCTAAGGGAATAATCCCAACTTGTATTGCTTATGCTAGAACTTGGAAATTGAAATATTGATTATATTCAGACCCTCGCATGCCAAGTCCCCTAACGATCTAACTCTCGGTTTACCTTCGGGCCCGAGCAAACGTACTGCTTATGTTCCTTAGAAACGCATGCTTGTCTGCTTGTAATGTTGCCATGTTTTCATCCAAACCCCGGGAGACTACTACATAGTCGTTCCGTGCCTGAATAAACTTGCAAGTATCCGGGACCGTTGGGTCACCAAGGCAATCCCCGAACCAGGGGCACGCATCAGGGCAAACGAATACTGAACGAGAATTATGTCACGTGCAACTGAATGATAATCACATCAATCTGAACTGAGAATCATGTTAACGAATCCATGAATCTCAGCTCTTTGAGCAAACACTCAGTTCAGATCATGAATCATGGATTATCATATCAAGTTATGTATTTGGAATGGTCCTGACCTATATGTCGCGGACAACTTGGAAACAAGGTCATTCGGTTCCACGGGCGGTCACCAGGGCACTGGGACCATTCCGATCCGGATGGAACTACACGATAGTCTCACGCATCTAGACAGGATGGTCTACAGCCACCAACGAATCTTTGTTGCTTTCCATCCTTGTTCAAGACTATAAATGATCCTTTATGGCTATGCCAGTGACTCATGTTCATATAGATAAGTCATCCTCGCTTAGCGTCTATCCGCGTGCGAGTCATTGTATCGCATCAAGAAAGAACTGAACACCTAAACGATCATGTTATAACGACCCTCGTGTTTGCATATGCTATGCCCCTGAATGTTTATACTTGCCCGTGCTAGAATTAATAATGTTTGCCTCAATGTTTGCCTTGGACAGGGAAGGAGATGGTAAGTTGGTAAGTCTCGCCGTGTTTCCTCTCATGTTGCACGACGCACTGCCGCACGAGTTAGGCTATTCAAATCTTGCATAAAAATGACCCTAAGGCAACTAGAAAGACAACTTAATAGTTGGTGCACGGAACTTATATTACGTGTTTGGATTTATCGAGCGGGCGAGTAGCTTCCCCACCAGTGCATTCAATGTACTGATAATCCACCAGTTTGTATGCAGGGTGCGGGAGAACCTCGTTCGGTGCAGATGCCTCCTTCGTGCGTGCTAAGGCCAAGAGTTCCCTCTGAATCCTTACAACGGTGCATCCGGAACTGAAGCACATATACAAGACATAATGTTGTGAACTTGCCTGAACATCGCCTGTACAAATCATTCCACTATTGTAGCCACTTGGCACGCTTTTACTGTTTCAGAGAGAGAGGCTTGAGCGACTTGTAATCTCGGCTATACGCCGCCTGTAACACATGTTCATATCAATAAAAGAGCTTGCTTTACTTTAACATGTGTTTCAATGCTTTCGCTATATTATCAACTCAGTAAACTTGTTACTGATCGCCTATGCGTTCATGACTCCGCTGCACTCGAACAATCTATGCGACTCTGTGGCTTAGAACTCTTACCGCCAGCCAATAGACCAAGGCCTTGCACGGGCATAGCTCATGCTCGTGCGGCATCATGCCCAGATAGGTCAAGCGATCGTTCCGCGGGAGCGCTGGCGAGGGTGATTCCCGCCTAACGGGAACGGCCGATTTGCCTGCGGAAGATCGGGACGTGACACATGAGACCTCTTTTGGCCTCCTGTTCTCGAAGCTAATCTCTGTATTATCAACTCATATTGCCTGGATTCAATTAATCCTCCATCGAAGGTCTGGTAGTTATGGCCCTCTACCAATTGCTGAATTTCCAGATGAAGTCCCTACTGAAACCTCATCGCCCTCTCCGGTTCTGTTGCTATACCATTGTTGGCCTAAAATCTGCAAAGCCTGCAGAACTCTGCTGCGTAGCCATCCACCGTCCTCCCAGACTGTTTGAGATTGATAAACCTCTATTGTAGCTCATACTGCGCTACTACTCCAAAATACATTACCCTGAAACAGGTTTTGAAGTTGTCCCATGAGATAGGTTATCTTAAACCAACATCTTCTGTTGTCCACCAATCTCTGACAAGGTCCTAGAGTTGCAATCGGACCTGATCAACTTGTTCCTCAGCTGGAACCTTTGTTGCTCAATATTTTATAGCCAAGCATCTGCGGTAATGGCGTCCTCCATGCCATCAAAGTACTTAGGGTTGAGTCAACAGAACCTCACCGATGCCCCTGAGTCTGTTCTAACACTTCTCTCTAAGGTCGTTTGTAATCCTTGATGCAACAAGATATTTTTCTCTTGCTGCTGAAGCTGCTGATGTTATTGAGCTACCATCATTCCTTGAATAATCTCTAGCAATATCGGTGTATCAAGTGCTACTGGCACTGCTGGTATGACCGAGGGTACTGGAACTTCTGGTATATGTTGTTCCTCGTGCTCCACTACTGGTTCTACCCTGATAACTCCAGGATTAGGTGATGCCTCTCATTATAGGCCAACGGATCCTTGCCCTACTGAAACTACTGGTGCTTC
Source organism: Iris macrosiphon (assembly GCA_036927795.1). Lineage (NCBI taxonomy): Eukaryota > Viridiplantae > Streptophyta > Magnoliopsida > Asparagales > Iridaceae > Iris > Iris macrosiphon. Next base: position 33,197,996 of record JAYESA010000008.1, on the reverse strand, counting down.
GACCACCAATTCTGAAAAAGCCCTAAAAAAAAGGACACAAGATAAATCAAGAATAGGACGAGAAAGGATCAAGGAATCAATGGTACATAAGTCAAGCTAAGTTCGAGGAGACAGATTTAGAATTTCAAGGAGGAACATATTTGATTGATATTTCCTATAATCAAGCTACCCTATAAGTCTGAAAAATTGACATATATGAGCCACCACTAAAATCTTGTCACACCCTAGATCCAGAATACTAGAGCGCGGGAGAATGACTCAACCAACCACACCTTGCGGAATACCGAAGAAACCAGCATTGTGTTAAGGTTATCTAGAGACAAGGGGATGCATACTACAATCAAGTCTTCTAGGGTCAAGAACTTCTATATCTCAATCATTCAAACAAGTGGCAATAATATAAAATATTTTAGAATAAGCAGTAAGGCATCTCATATCCGCATAAGAACGTTCTAGAGATCTTGAGATAAAGAGTAATATGCCAGATACACAACCAAAAGTATACATGATAGTGAGTCAGCTTGAGTCTGAATAAATTATAGCCATATAAGGAACTAGTGTCCATATTTTTTGACTAACAGGTGCCGGTTGGCTAAACGCCCAAAAGAATATAGTTTACAAAAAAATGAGCAGTGAATGAAGGAATCCACTCGTGACCCTCAACAGCCATCCTTCTGGCGTATGCCATCAGTGAGGGTGAGGTACGCTTGATCCTCTGGTACTGGCTCTAAACCTGGCCATGTAAAACTAGTAGGATCAGACCCCAAATAGCAAGTACCATAAAGGAAGCAAGGAATGAAGAAACAAAACCAGTTCTATATGATAAGATGCATGAGCCAACAATTAATGGAATATATTCCATCCATGATATGACACGATTCTCCTTCACCAAACAAGGACAAGAAGTGCCATATTACACCTAGATAGTATACGTTCCTTGATTATGGTCACGCCAAATAACTTTGCATCGTAGTTTAAGTCCACCGGTTATCGTAACACAATAGCGCAACCCAACAACCAAATAAGAACATAAGTTGTACTATCATGCCACGATAGTTTATGTCCCAAATACCACTCAACAGAAGGCATAATACACAAGTAGGGATAAAATATTAAGTAAAATAACAAAGGATAACAAGTAGCTTCAATCCGTGTCCCGTTGTAACACAATAACAAAACTCAACGACCAAACAAGGACATGAGTTAAACTTTCATGATGCAACGGTCCACTTCTCTAACCAAAACAGATTTAACGGCCAAACATGTGTTACGACTTGATATGTGATCTCTGGGTTATCCCCGTAATGCATTATATGAGTATCCTCAGATCGCGCCATAATCGAGTAGTGCTAGCTGAACCAATGATATACGAGAAAGAATATATGATGCACCAGTCCCTTGTAAGGGCCTTGAGCTAATTAATAATTAGTAGCAGTTCCAGGCTTTCTATAAGAAAGATAGCGGCTCGGCTTATAATTAAGTCAGATACTGCACTCTACTTGTGCGGATGATATACAGTATCCATGGTGGCCAATATTTACTCCCAATTAACTTAGGGTGGTTCGACATGCACGATCTTGAGATACCGTTCCCTCCCAATGCTCTACAATTTAAGTTGCCTAGTTAACCCTAGGTGATTTAAAATCTTATATCGTGGTCACATGAACAGTCCTTCCTAAATATCATACTTTAAGTACGAGCACTCTTGATACGAATCAATATTATTACTCAAAAGTTAAATCTGGATTTACCCAAGGGTGATGCAACAATCAATACTGCCTAGCCATGGCTAAATTCACTGTCCAACTACCAGATTCGTGCAAGAAAATAATTACATATATCATGTAGCAAGTTTATGTGGCACGATGGCTCACTATATATCAAGTAGCACTCTTAGTGCGATCAAGTGTATCAGCACGGATACAATAGTCAGGGCAGAAATGAGTTCTAGTATCAAGATTGTGGACAAGTTATCAAGTAACAATGTATTCAGGATAGGGCAGTCAAATAATGGTCACATTAATTTGTCACTTTATTACATATATAGATAAAATAAGAGTCGTGCGAGAACCCCTCAAAATCAGATCCATAATCCTTAAACCAAACAAGAACCGTGATTGCAGACCCTCTCACGAGTTGAACTACGCCACTTATTCTGTCCAACGTATAATAAGGTGATCAAGAAAAAGTAATATAATTAGAAATTAAGTACATGTAGGGCCATGTCTACAGGGCTTATGCCAGGTACTTAGTCATTTAGCATATGGTCACTTCTGGGTCATACAAGTCATTTTTAAGTTTAATACATAGCATCACAATCGTTCAATCATCATCAACATTTAAGCCAAACGAGTGTCCAAAGTGTGCAAGAAACAATAGGCGTATTGTAGCAAGGCACATAACAAGGTGCCGCATAACGTTGAGGCTGCATAGGGTCATGGCTGCAAGGAAAGTTTCGCATAACGTCGAGGCCGTATAGTTGGCTTGGACGCATGTAAGGTGCTGCATAACGTCGAGGCCACATAGTTGGCTTGGACCCATGCAAGGTTCCGTATAACGTCGATGCCGCATAGTTGGTGGGACGCATAGGCAGAGCAAAGTCCACTCTTCGGGAAGCATGTGTTATGACAATCAATAAATGCAAGTCAAGTCAAGTCAGAAAAGTAATTAATGTGACATATGATAAAAAGTGTGTCAGATGAAAAGACAAAATTATGAAAAGTTATGCCAAGTCAATCAGAAGTTATGTGTCCAGAAGAAGAGGGACGCCTAGCTTCTGTCCGCATGGTTTGACGAGGCTGCATACTCCTCTTGGCCGCATACACACTTGGCCGCATAAAATCTTTTGGGACTTAGCAAAATTTTATTCTTCCAAGTTCATGCATTTGGCCAAGGAGCGCATGTGCAAATTCAGTCATGCGTCGAACAGGGTTGGCCGCATGCTGACTCGAGACGAGGAGTCCAGGCCGCATAGCACTTCTTGCCGCATAGCACTCCTTCGTCTCCCCAAATAGCAACTTTTCGGCCATGGCCAAAAGCTCAAAAATAAAATTTTGTTTCTTCCATAGAAACCTCTAATAATGCCCAAATCTAGGAAAATAAAGTTCTAAACCACTCAAAATTAAGTTCTCATCAACATAAAGCACCAAGTTTTTGAAAACTTTAAGTTTTAAGGGATCAAACCCAATAACACTCAAGAACACATAGAAAACCCTAAACTTAAAACTTAGATCTACACTAATCCATCCACCAAACCCAAAAATACCAAGTTCTGAATGTGCTTAAAATCATACAATCAACATAATAGACTCATAAACTAAAATGTTTCTCCATTTTGAGCATGGTGCACTTGCCTATGGAGAGAAGAGAGAAAACCTAAGAGAAAGAATGGAAGAAAATTAATAAGAGAAGAGAGAATAAAGTTGAGTTATATATGGAGGGTTTGAGGTTTGGACCATGGATTCAACTCATGATAAAACCAAACCAAACAAATAAACCAAGATCCAAGTGAACCAAAAAATGAGTCTAGTCTCTCTACAATATACAACTATGCTAGCAAGAAAATAAATACACTCCAAATATGTATATTGGGAACGGGGAGTGACACAAATAAAACTAAAACCAAACCAACACAAAAAAACCAAAAAAAAAAAACAAAAAAAAAACAAAAACAAAAACGAAAATGAAAAAGAAAACAAAAACAAAAAAACCAAACAAAATAAACCAAATAAAACCCATAAAAAACACAAATAAATATTTCTTGTACAACAAATTTCTCAGAAAAGTTTTCATTTTTACTAATTTATTTAAAATTATTGTTTGTACAACAAATTTTATGTTACAAAAAAAGAGGCCTTGACAAGTGCCCCGAAAATACCAACAAAAAAAATTCAAACCCAACTATTCTAAAAAATAACACAAAAAAACCATAAAAAATAAACCAAAACAAACCCAAAACAGCAAACCAACAGAAAAAAAACCAAAAAAAATCGATAGTCATATTTTTGCCAACTGAGTTGGCAAAATTGTTGAGAAACAAAATAATATAATTTTTATATTTTCGCCATCTGGGATGGCGAAAGCTTTCGTAACTTCAAATTTTACTAAAGTACTTTCGTTTTAGATAATTTATTTAAAAATATTTTCTATACAACAAATTTTCTTAAACTAGAATAGATATTCATTCTTTCACTCAAAAGTTATCATGTATCAAATTAAGGATCAAAACAGTTGTAGATGTTCATCATGCTAGATAAATATTCTTTCGGTTCCTGTAAATAAAAATAATAAAGGGTTGGAGTTACCAGTGTACAAAAAAATAATGCACAAAATATTGCCCTAAGAGTTTATTCGAGGTCTATGTGTAGACATTCTCTCAAATCCTCATACAGGTAAAACCCCTTGCTATCGGGTTCCCGTCACTACACACAGCTTCGGAAAAATGACCCGAATTTAGTTTTTGCCCAGAAGAAATAGAAGAAATTTGAATGAAGAAGAAGGATAGAATATTGGTTTCTATTTTATGTGTGGGAAGAAATGGGTAGGAAAGGAGGAATATGGAAAAGAAAGTCTAAGGTAAAAAATGGGGATGAACCAATAAGAATATATATATAATAAACATTGGCCGCATAAATGCCTGACACGAAGATTATGTCTGACACAGAATCCTGAGAAAAATGATTTTCTGAAAGCTTCAGAAAATGTGAGCACACTAAGCGACAAGAAACTCTCGTCAGACTAATAATGACTTCTGACAAGCATGCAACACTACGTATCTCTGGCCCTATGTGTTCCTGACTCTATGTGCCACGTGTATCTGGCCCTATGCGTTCCAGACTCCATGTGCCCCATACGTCTCTGGCCCTATGTGTTCCAGACTCCATGCGCTCCATGCGTCTCTGGCCCCATGCATTCCAGACTCCATGCGTCCCATGCATCTCAGACTCCACGCTCCAACGTGGCATGGTTCCCTAAGACAAAATATTTCTGTTGCGACTGAAGTGATACTCTCCAACTAAATGCGGACTACATATCAAGCTAAACAAATCATGCAAACAAAAGACGAGAACCGTCAAGATCTCCAGCAATAGCAAATCCTAACAAAATATCTATGTGGCAGCTTGCCCTGGAATCAACCCATACTATGTGCCTACAGTTGCAACCATATTATGTTGAAGGAGCCCCTTGCGGCTACCAAACAGAAGCACGTGCGACACCTATGGTCCATCAATATGATGGCTATAAATAGAGGAAACTTGGACGTTCCAAAGGCTGGCTGATTTTTTTTCTGCTTCAGAGATACTATATCCTTCCAGACAAGCTATGTACGTACACACAAACTCAAGAGCGAGATAATAGAAGAGAGCATCCCTCACTCACTCATCGGACCGTCAACGGAGTAAAAGAGTCACTGTAGTACTCGATCTCCATCGTCATACTACCTATATTAAATATTGTACTTAGATTTTCAGTTTATGCTTTCTTTGTACATTTTTGTTTGTTATTAAACGAAAGTTTATCCAAACTCACTTCAATGAAAAATAAGGTGGCGACTCTACTGGGTACCAACTTCTCCTTTATTGAGAAAGTTGTGATGCAGTTCAACGCATCGAAGCTGGGTTCGACCCAGAGGATGCTGGTTGTACGCTTCGACCAGTAAGCCTATGACGAAATGCCCTCTGAGGGTGGATCTTCTCAAGGGCTGGCAAAGCCTAAGAAGACCCACAGGACATGGGTTCAAAGGCCGTCGTGCCTTACCCAACTACTGAGCATGCGCTCCCCATCTCTCTCTCTCTCTATCTCTTTGCCGCAGGGACTGCACATTATGCGTCCACCTCTTATGCGACAGCCTCTTCTGACAAGGAAAGTTCTCAACACTTGAGCTATGGCAGAGAAAAATACTACGATGCTAGGAGTTACAGCGCTAAGGCACCCTCTATGCGGCCATGTTAAAAGCCGCATAAGGAAGACTATGTGGCATAAATTGGCAGTCATAGGAAGATGGTTGTATGCAGCCAAAGCAGCCACAGAAGTTTCATCCTTGACTGAATCTCATGCAGCGCTAACTCCATGCACCATGCTGAGAAGAGAGAATATGTGAACTTGGACTCTTCATACTACGCATCGGCGCGTGCTAGGAAAAAGAAGTATAGGACAATACGAGATCGTCAAGCGCAAGCAATTGCTCAGTCGACCAACCATCAACAGGTACCACTAACTATAATGCGTGCCCCTAATGAAAAGTTATAAGAAATCGACCCACACATCCAGCCCACAGCGACAATCAGACATAATCGGTCTAAAGAGTCTTCCATTAGCAACCTGGAGCAAGTTCTTGTATGAACCCCAGGTCAAGAAGCAAAATTAACACCTATGCACCCATGTAATCAGTCTACCCGGGATCACAAGAGGGGTGCTAATGTAAAATAGCCCTCGCTTGAATTGCGTAACGTAATCAATCACAAGTGCAAAGTGAGGGAATCAACTATGGCATATGAGGTATCCTCTCCAGAGCATCACTATGCCAACATCATCATCAACTATTGTTGTGCCAAAGTAGCAGTACTTACAGACCGACAGTCAGCATTCTAATGACTGAAACCAAGAGCCCCTATCCGGCAGCATCCCGGAGAGCAGGTGAAAACACCAGGGAAGGATGAGCTACCCTTCGCCTCATGTTACTATGTTTGGAGATCTCCCGCTGCAAGGGAAGGTCAGAATTCTAGCACCTCAAATCCTATACTCTCAACTAGCGTGTCAAGGAACCGAAGACAAGCATCGGAGCCCACAAAAGGAGTATTACATGGTACGTGCTCAAAGAAAAAGTTATCATCCACTGGGGCTAGTCCTTCCTTAGAACCTCACATGGCTATGCACGCTGGGGGTTATAATCCTTCAGAACTCCACAACAACCAGACATTCCGAGGAGACAATGATTCACAAGGAACATATGCTGATATCCCTGGGGGTAGCCACCCTCGTCCAAAGGATGCAGCTTCCTACGCTGGGGGTGGTGTTCCCTCCAAGTCCGAAGAGGATGAGGCACTACAGACCTTCCCGGATAACTATTCACAGCAAAAGTCTGAGGCAGAAAGTGCGACGTCCATCGTCCTATCCATTTCTTCCTATGTGAGAATAATATCCATGGCATGGGACGATTACGAGAGCCCTAACGATCGACAATGCCTCAAAATCCTCGAGGCCATGATGCAGACCATGAGTGCGTCAATGCAGACCTTGACCCAGACAATGCTGGAGATCAAGACAAGCATAGCCTCACAACTAGCTAGGGCCTCTGGCCAAGAAAGTCTGGACTCTGGGACAAACGGGGATTCAAACACAACCGCTCCATCCGCTGGCGGTAATCACCCCTTGCCCAGATTATCTGCTCCTTCTGTAATCGATGAAGCTCAGAAAGCAATACGGGAAGTACGAGAACTACTGGTTCGTCTAGACTCAATGGGCAATAAGAACTCATTGTGCAAGCTCGAGATTCGACAACCATATCCCTCGAGTGGAGAGACGTACCGTATCCGCCCAAGTATAAGCCCTTCAACTTGACTCCATTTGATAGGAAGACATCTTTCCGTTAATTCATGATTTACTTTGAGACGACAATGGGACATCTACCTCGCAAAGATGCCCTCTTAAACAAGCTCTTTGTTGGGGCATTGGCTGGAATAGCCTTTAATTGGTTCTGCAGTCTCCAGTACAACTGTATCTCGTAATTCGACGATCTCAAAGGTCTTTTTCTCGCTTGGTTCTACGACAGAGAAAATGACATGACGATGTCCTCTTTAATAGACATCACGCAAAGAAGAAAAGTCTGTACGAGACTACATCGAGCGGTACATACAAACATCACTAAAGTTACCGCCCGGTAACCCTGAGTCCACCCTGATGTACACCTGCCGAGAAATCTCCTTCCTGCTGTCAGGCACTGGATGGGCGACTCTCAGTTTAAAGACTGGATGACATTTATCATTAATGTTGTCAGTGCTGAGAAGAAGGTAAAGGATGCTCGCCTCTTGGGAATACAGATTCCCGTCGCTGATGATAGAAGAAAATGCCCTTACAACAGCAACAACAACAGCGATAATAACACCCAAGATAGAAAGGGAACGCAGACTCTTATTGCCAATATAACCAAGAAGCCCGACCAAAAGCCCGTAGTGGCTCCAAAACCAAAGATAACTTATTCCTTCGAGGATAATTATGTCATGGCAATCTTTGACGTGCTAATGAAGGGAAACAAGCTTCGGCTTCCCGACGTCAATTATCCTGTTGAGGCAGCCGAGATGAATAATCCAAAGTACTGCCACTACCATCATTACATCCACCATACGATTCGGGACTACTATACATTGAAGTGGTATATCCAGAGTCTGCTTGACACCAAGGCCCTCACTTTGGAATTCTATAACAAAACAGTTACCGCTAACATGCTATCTCTCTAGTTTGATAACTTCCCGACAATGGAAGCCCAGGACGGAGTAATCCCGATCCCCAGGTGACAATAGAAGTTGTCAATCTCCTACCAGCTCATGACCAAACAACCAGACTGATACCTTCTTCCACGGAGGGAGGTCATATGGGTTAATCCAGATTTTCTCCAGACTTGATGCAACAGACAACACCATCTGCCACCAAGGGCAAGAAGTCCAAGTCCTGCTACACGATTTTATTTTCGTCCGAAAAAGCTATAGCAGGAACAAAAAGGTCAGGCCTGGAGTACTAATGAGAGTACGATATTCCTGACGATGTTGCGCTTCCAATCACCGTATCCGATCTAGGTCTATCCCAGCCTCCGGCAGCAGATAAATCCAAGCAGAAAGAAACTCGCTTCGACAAACCGCTGCACAAAGACACGGCTCAAGGGCTGGAGAAGTCCTATAACTTTGACATCTTGATACACCTGGCCAATACTCCAGTAAAGTTGTCACTATTTGAGGTTTTTTGACTCTCCAAGGATACTCGGGTTGCTCTGAGTAAGATATTACAGAATGCCGACACCTACCTGGCACAGGTCAAGCCGCCAGCTGAGGATCCTCAAAAATGCCCCTACTGCAATAATGTGATGGAGGAGATATCCAATATTATGTTCTCGCAACAAGAAATATTGCTAAAGAACAATCGGCACGATCATCCTCTGTATTACACAGGGTATATTGGCACCATCAAGGTGGACCGGATGTATATCGACCCAGGTTCATCAATCAACATTATTCCGCAAAGTCTGGTTCAGACCTTGGGCATCCCGATGCATCACCTTATAGCAACCAATACTTCCATTAGTAGCTTCAACGCAGGGAGGAGCTACCCTCTGGGCAAGATTCGCCTGAAGTGCCAGATCGGTGATCTAAAAATAGAGGTTACCTGCTACGTCATAGACGTAGACATATCCTGTAACGTCCTATTAGGACGTCCATGGATACATTAATACATGATCGTACCATCAACCTTTCATTAGTGCTTGAAGTACGTGGACGATCACGATGTCGTCAAGACTGAATTTGCCGACGTTGATCCATTCAAAGGGGTCGAGGCCTATTACTCCGACTCAATCCTCTACAAGCAAGTCTACCAGGATAAAGGTGACAATAATGCCAACAATGAGGCAGAGACTGGGACAACAACGAACGAGTCCTTGAGAATCCATCTCCAAGCAAGTGCTCCCGACACAGCCCCGCCCTACATGGTGAAGATGCACATGAAAGCACCCGAACCTCTGGTCGTTCGCCTTCACAGAGCAAGTCGACCGCTGAAGGAAGCTCCGGCACCTACAATGACTTCCAATCCTCCAGTGGTAAAACTGTGCAGGAGACCTCTGAAGCCATCGCTCACACTAGGGGTATATCTCGGGAAGGACAAACTGAAAGAGTACGTAGCCGCTCATGCTAATGTTCCTTCTCTCGACGATATAATTTCGGAAGACAAGATACCTTATTTTATCAATAAAGGGCTATCTTTGAACTACTCGTAGGTTGCACATCTTAACGCACTATATTCCCTTGAGCATGGTCTGGGCTTGCACATGCATACACTGGTAACGATCACCTATGCAGCAAATCAAGTTCTCTCCAGTCATAACTCCTACTTCATAGTTCTAGCACGGAAGAGGGGAGACAAACTCATAATCTTTGAAAGAGTAGAAAGTCTCCAACCCTTTGTCCCAGAGGAACTAGAGCCAAAACTTGATACCAAAAAGATACCACTTTATCGGTACAGTTCTCAAACCAAGCACATCATTCAGAAGATAGGGTACAATCTGAAAGCCGCTAGGGGCTTGAACTGCGACAAAGGTCGACGGCTGCCTCTGCGCCTGTAGGCTCCTACAGGCAAGTCCGAGGATTAGTACCATAAGACCAAGCACGACTTAGGGTACGTCACGCCTCCCACAACCCCCGAAGGATCAGATGAAGAAGATGATTTACACTCTCACTCTTTATAATCTTCCTATTGGGACTCCAATATCAGTATTGGAGAGATGCTCAAACAAACATTGTTTGCCAACATAGTATCAGCTGACGTTGAGAAAGACGATGAGGATCCACCCGAACTCTTTGAAGTAGAATCGTGGGCCCAACGCCTAGACGCACAATGGGAGATGCGGTTTAAACAACGAGAACCTTCCACTGAGGATGAAGTCGTATAAAATAATCTGGGCCCTAAACCTATCTTCATCAGCAAAAGTTTATCCGATGAAGATCGAGAGTTCCTGCTACAGCTGGTCAGGAAGTACATCGATGTCTTTGCTTGGAGTTATGAAGACATGCCTACAAACTCAACATATTGTCGAATGCTAAGCCAGTCAAGCAACAACAACGACGGTTTTGGCCGAACATCATAAAAACCATCGAGCTGAAGTCAACAAACCGATAGCTAGTTGGTTCGTCCGTGAGGAAAAACATCTGGATTGGGTAGCCAACATCGTTTGCATCGTCAAAAAGAATAAAAAGATTCAAATCTGTATTGACTTCCGTTATCTAAATGCGGCCAGCCCTAAGGACGAGTTTCCCCTTCCAATCACAGATATAATGATCGACAATACTTGTGGCTTCGAGCACATGTCCTTTATGGACGAATTTTCAGGTACAATCAAATCAAAATGTCTTCTCACGATGAGAAGCATACATCAATTTTAACATTGATAGGAGTGTACTGCTACACAGTCATGTCCTTCGGTCTGAAGAGCGCAGGTGCTACATACTAGCGAGCTATGAGCATCATCTTCCGTGAATATCTACGCAAGACGGCAGAGTGTTACGTTGATGACATCATCGTCAAAAGTTACTCCAAAGATGATCACCTCAGAGACTTGAAGACTATGTTCGACCTCATGCGTATGCACCAGCTCAAGATGAATTTGACCAAATCCTTCCTAGGAGTTTCCAGCGGCAAGTTCTTGAGTTTTTTCATAACTTCGAAGAGTATCCACGTGGACCCAGACAAGACTAAAGCAATCCTTAAAATATGCCCACCGAAGAACCTCAGAGAACTTTATGGCCTTCAAGGAAGACTAGCATACATTTGGAGGTTCATATCAAATCTCTCTGGATGTTGTCAATCGTTCACTCAGCTCATGAAGAAGGGAGTCTCCTTCGACGACATCGCGTATCTCATCGCGTATCTCATCGACGATATCCTACCTTTGAGGATAAACCATCCATGTGATCTTGCGAGTTAATTCTATCTGGGTCCTTATGACTAAACTCGGAGGGCTCAACTCTCGCCTAGCCATATGGGCAATACTGCTGTCGCCATACGATATGGTATTTATCCCACAAAAGGCAGTCAAAGGCGTTCAAAGGCCAAGCATTGACAGATTTCCTGGCAGCCTACCCGGTACCGAAAATCTCAAAGCCCTATGAGGAGATCCCAGGCGAAGTGGCATACTCATATATGACCACAAGCGTAGAAGCCGTCTGGCAAATGTTCTTCGATGGTGCTTCAAGAATAGGGCCCAAAGGCGATATTGTCGTTGGCATCGGATAGTACTAATCTTCCCATATGATCTGGTCATCAATTATGCTTACTCTCTCACAAAGCCATGCTCCAACAAGGTGGCACAGTACAACACCCTCGTTATTGGGCTTCAACTCGCTAAACAAGTGGGAGTTGATAACTTGGAGTCCTATGGCGACACCAAATTGATAGTCAATTAAGTCCGAGGTGAGTACGAAGTCCAAAATGAAGACTTGATTCCCTACCACCAAGCCGTGCTCGACATTATCTCTACCTTCGAGGGTTTCTTCATAGAGCACGTCCCTCGACTACAAAACATTGAGGCTGAAGCCCTAGCAGGCCTCGCAGCCTTTCTAGCTATTCCGGTCAACACTCATGAACTGATCATAGTGGTCAGTTAGGAGCTGGTCTGCCCGATGAATAACCTTTGTATGTGCCTGAGCTACTTAGTGGAGACAAACACCGACTCCCAAGATTGAAGACTCCCATTCATCGACTACGCGGTCTATAGAATTCTCTTCGAGAACCCAAAGGAAGCCACTTCTATCAGAAGATGTTTCCTTCAGTTCTATTATGATACGGCTACCAAAATACTGTATCGCCGTTCCTACGATAGTTTTATCCTATGATGCCAATCAAATACAGAAGTAAAGCAGTCTCTCCGTGAGGCTCACGACGGGGTTTGCGGTGCTCGTCAGCCTGGACCCAATCTATAGGACCGTCTCCGAAGAATGGGATATTATTGGACGATAATAGTCGCAGATGCTGTCGACTACGTAAGGATGTGCCGTATGTGCCAAATCCATGCTGACTTCATCCATCATCCCTGGAAGTTCCTATACCCGACCGTTGCGTCTTGGCCGTTCGAAGCCTGGGGCATGGATATCATAGGACCGATCAGTCCTCCTTCCTCTAAGGGGCATCGGTTTATCCTCACTATTACCGACTATTTCTCCAAGTGGACAGAAGCCGTACCACTCACTGAAGTCAAAATATCAAACGTGATAAGCTTCGTCAAACATCACGCCATATACCGCTTCGGCTTGCCATGAAGGATCATCTATGATATTGGTCCCCTCCTTATCTGGTTACGGTAAGTTCTCAATGACAATTCATAAGTCTAGCTTTCTATCGGTTCTGCGACAAAAATTATATTTAGAATGTAGCCTCAACTGCCTACAACCCAGCAACAAATGGTCTGGCAGAAGCATTCAATAAGACCATCATAAAGCTACTCAAGAAGTTCGTGTCTTTCAACAAGCGTGACTGGAATAAGAAGTTGGGTGAATGTCTTTGGGCCTACCGTACAACTGTTCAAACACCGACTGGAAATGCGCCATTCTTCCTAGTCTACAGGAGCGAGGCAGTCCTCCCTCCCGAGATCCAAATTCCCTCGCTCTGAGTCACTCTCTCAAACCGGCTAACCGTCGACAAAAATTATCGTCGACAACTACAAGAGTTAAAAGCACTCGACGAGAAGCGACTCTTAGCTCAACAACGCATTGAGCTGTACCAAGAGCGCCTCTCAGGAACCTTCAACCAACGGGTCAAGAAGAGAACTTACCAAGTGGGTGACCTCGTCTTGATAGTAAGAAGGTCGATGGTTAAGACCCACAAAATGGTCGACAAGTTCCAATCCAAATGGGAAGGCCCGTTCGTCGTAGAATCTGTCTTCTCCAATGGCGCCTATCGACTAGCAAAACCTAATAGCGACTTGCTCATGATGCCTATCAATGGTAAGTTCCTGAAAATGTACTATGTCTAAGGCTAGGCTTATACTTCTCTCTATCCCCAGCAGGACAACAAATATGTACAAGGTTCCCCTTTTTGTTGTTCATCCCCAGCTAGTTCCTATGCACAATATTACCCTTCCTCAATAAGCCATTATCGGTATTCAGGAGTCCTAGATACGCAACGGATAATGGATCCTCCAAAGTTCCCCAATAGAGCAGTCCCTAGGTCTACCTGCACACTCCCGCAGGGACCACCCAAAAAAAAAAAAACTCTAGTCTCGTTTGACGCTAGTTCACGTCCATATTACCTTTGAGCTATCGTCCTAATGATCTCCTAGCGGAGTAACCCTCAGGTCTATATATATTTTCGGATAGACCACACTCAGCAAACCACTCCACAGTTGTCACGACCCGCACCCTAAATTTGGGCATGAGTCGTGGGTACGTCCAGCCTACGCCGCAGCATCGGTGGTAGAACGCTGTCTAGGTCTCAATATAACATATATATCCTGTCAATAGTCTCAACTCCGCACGGAGGATAATGATAAATAATCCACAGTTCTATAAATATACTCAATCACAAGCTATAAGAAATAATGGGCACGATGAGAATGGAAAAGAGTTCTGATATAAACCAACCACAATAAGTCCAACTCAAATCTTGGGTCTAGATGACCTCACAAAGTCACAAAATAATAAATACAACTCAGTCTTGGTCTAAAATAATAATTGCAGCAAAACAGTCTAAGTACAGCCATATAAGTTCTCCTCTAGGATAGGCAACTCCTCTGGGATTTCCGGAGTGAAATCTTCCTCTAATCCTGGGCCGTAATGAGTGGGGCAAAGATCCTCCAGGTCCTCTGAAAAATGTTATCCAGTCAGGATTGGAGCGAAGCACAAGCACTAACAGCAGTTTCATTAAATTGACAAAAACTATAAACAGTGTAAGAAATACATGATGAGAATAAATGCTGGAAGTGTAAAGTACTGGAGAAAAGAAATAGGCAATAGAGCATCTAGCAATGAACAATAAACAGTGAATGCTAGAACAAGTGAATCTAAAATAAAGAGTAGACATCTAGCTAAGTGTTTGAAATATTAGTTTATTATGTGATCGGCTTGGGACTAGATCAGGCTGGTTATATATGATTAACTATGATTCTTGTAGGTCAGGCTAACCATATGGTTAGCTATGATGCATGTAGTGGTCAGGTTAATCATATATAACAGCTATGATGCATGTAAATGGTCAGGCCGCACCCGACGTGAGAAGTGGGGTGAGCTATGATGCATGTAAAGGTTTGGATATGATCACATAATCTACTAATAGTTTCCCATCCCCCAGCTAGCACGAAGGATTCCAATCACGACTCCTCATGATGGGGATCTAGGGTGCTAACCCATGTATCCATAGTGTCAGAATCAAGTATGTAATACAACTGAATTATAGAAATAATCAACAATGAAAACTGTCAGAGAATGTACTCGCCTGTGGTCCTGAGCAATGAGTGAGGATCGATGTCCAAGGTGGGATCACAATGACCTATTTATGGAAATTAAATGTCAAAAACTGAATTAAAGAAATAAACGTGCTTAACTAATTAAATATGAGGCCCCTAGGTCAATGTCTAAGTCCATGCTAGGTTAACTAGGACCATACTAGGTCTATACCTTGTTACTCTAGGCTTTCCATGTTATTACCAAACAACATTTACATACTAGGCTATTAGTATAACTATAACTCCTATATAGATTCTAAGGTATCACTTAACTATGAAACTCTTACTTAACTAGCACTCAAATTTGAACCTCAACTCATACTGATACTCTTAGACTTTTCCCCACTCCATGCCAACCTTACCCTTAACTAACCTTACCGTACCAATCCACCCATACCAGCTTTCATAACAATACCTGATACACTATTACCTACACTATACTTGCACTTACCTGTGTGTGGTTCTCCCCCCCTAGATGTCATTATTATCAGTCATCCAAACACTACACTCCACAAGTCTTAAAGCCTTGCATCCTACCATAATACCAAATACCCTGAGTGCATACCTCACTTGGACCTCGTACAAGGACTGCCCATGGTCTACAACCACTGGAACTAGGTAATGCTCACTGCACAAAACACCCCCTCACTGAGACTGATATTAACACATGCATTGCTAAGCTCTAAGACAAGTATATAGTTACTGGCAGGGTCAACCAACAGTTTGAAGTTGTTCAAACTTACACAGATAATGGCCAAAACTTAGACTTAACAGGTAGGTCTGAATTTGTTCACTGATACTCTACATAGCCAAAAATCCCTATTTACTGATACACACAGACATGCCCCACTGAACTGTGATGCAGAGAACTCACAAGTATACACACACAGGAAAACTGCTACTATACTGAAATCCAACACTCACAAGTACACATGCTAAATCCTGGGATACACACACACACAAGTAATATTTTCACAGCTACACACCAGCTAATCACTCACAGAAACTCACTCACTGCACCCACAGAAATTAATAGATTTAACTGACACATACACACAGGTATACTTCCAATACACCAATACAAACTACCTTACTGATACTAAGTATCAGTCTACCCCTCTAAACCAATACACAGAAAAACACCCCTGTCACAGTGCACACCTAGATAACTTCTGACTTACCCTCACTCACAGGCATATTCTGATACACACACAGTTTTTTTATGATACACACACTCTCAGTCACACTGGCACCCACACAGGGAATTGACACATTGTTATATACACATATAGATACATTAACACATAGGTTGCATACACAGAATAATCTGCACACAATACTGATATACACAGCATTTTGCTCACACATTGGTTTACACAGTGAAACACAAGTTCACTGATACCCAAATTACTCCACAGTAATCCCCAATGCTCTCAACCTATCTATACACACACACATGCACAGAATCTCACTGATACATACACACACAGTGCTGAATACTGACTTACACTGCATACTGCTAGAATTTACACAGGTTGCTCACAACCCGACCATACTGGAAATTTCCAAAATCACTGCACAGTCCAACCCGACTGTGCACAGGGAAGATCCCCCCACAGTCCATTTCTTCCCAAAACACACCACTTATTCGAACTATATGCAAATATGTGTGTATATATATATATATATATATATATATATATATATATATATATATATATATATATATATATATATATATATATATATATATATATATATATATATATATATATATCAAAACACACAATATCAGAAAGAATTAGATAGGCAAACCCCTGTGAGGCATTTCATCGAACACAGAAAATACAGAAAATGAATTTACCTAGGAACACAAGAATTCTCAACAAAACCTTAAGAATCGAAATCTAACTTACACGTTGGAGGATAAAATAGGTCTACTTGCAAACACCTAGGTTTAGGGTTCACGAAATTGGGGAAACCAAACGTAGGTCACCCAAAACCCTAATTTCTCCTAAATCTCCATGTAGAAGCCCTAAAAATTGAAATCTAAACCTCAGGGTGGGTTCCTAATGGCATTAACATCAGAAAACAGAATTAAAGAATAAAAAATTTAGATTTACCTATAGGGAGATGGTTTTCCTATGAAGGTTCTTCTTCCCCAAGGCCTTTTGACCCAAGCTCCTTGCTTTCCTGTGCTTTGGAGGAGGAGGATGGAATCCTAGGGTTTGATTCTGAATTTTAGGGTGGGGAAAATAGCTCTTCTAATGGAGGCTAGGGTTTATCCTTTCTACATGAAGGAAGAGAGGGTTCCCTTTTATATTAAACTAGGTTAGGGTTTCAATGCATAAGTTTAGGTTAAACTCCCTATGTTAGGTCATGTAGAACCTAATTAACTAAGGTTTAGTCAGTCTAGGGTTTGAGGTCCAACCTAAAATTTGAATTCTAGGGTTTCTCTAGAATTGGTTTTCAAATTTGGGTTTAGTCATTAGGGTTTGTCCTAATGAGTTCTAGGGTTTGACCTAAAACCAAATATCATTTACAATATATAATTAGTTTATAAAACTCAACAGATTTATTAAACACATAATTATTCAAAATAGTGAATTTATACAAATGCCCTTGTCTGGAAATATGGTAGTGACAAGTCTACCCTCCTAAAAGAAATTTCGTCCTCGAAATTAGACTGAACTAGAACAAGAATGAAATCAGAAAAGGAAATATACCTCAAGTCTAGAAGAGGTACGGGTATTGCTCGCGCATTTCGTCCTCTCTCTCCCAGGTCGACTCCCATGGAGAGTGATGTCCCCATGCAACACGAACCAAAGGAATAGTTTGGTTTCACAATACCTTCTCTCTGCGGTCCAAGATCTCTACGGGCTGCTCGTGGTAGCTGAGCGTCGGACCAACCTCAATCTCCGAGTGGTCAAGTACGTGACTAGGGTCTGCCACGTACCGTCTCAGCTGCGACACGTGGAACACATCATGCACTCCCTCTAATGCAGGCGGCAAGTCCAGTCTATACGCCACTCCACCTACCCTCGCAAGAATACCAAAGGGTCCGATGTAGCGTGGGCTAAGCTTCCCGCCTCGACCAAAACGAATCGTGCCACGCGTCGGAGAAATCCGTAGGAACACTAGATCGCCAACCTGAAACTCAAGGGTTCTACGGTGGCTGTCGGTCCAATGCCGCTGTCTGTCCTGCGCCACTCGCAATCTGTCTCTGATAAGGTTCACCTTTTCTGCTGCATCCACGACCATTTCTGGTCCTAGCAAGACTCTCTCTCCAACATCGTCCTAAGATAACGGTGTACGACACCTCCGTCCATAAAGAGCCTCAAATGGTGACATCTCAATGCTGGCCTGATAGCTGTTGTTGTAAGCGAACTCTACCAGGTGCAGATGATCCTCCCAAGAACCTCCGAGATCTAGAACGCAAGTGCGTAGCATATCCTCGAGAGTCTGAATAGTCCTTTCAGACTGCCCGTCTGTCTGGGGGTGGTATGCCGTACTGAACTTGAGCTGAGTGCCCAAGCTAGCCTGCAGACTCCTCCAGAAGTGGGAAGTGAAACGGCTATCCCGATCCGATACGATGCTTACATGAACTCCATGAATTCTAACGATCTGTCGCACGTACATCTCTGCTAGCCTCTCTGTCGACGTGCCCACCTTGAAAGGTAAGAAATGGGCTGATTTGGTCAACCTGTCCACGATGACCCAAATTGCGTCATTCCCTCCTAGAGAACGTGGAAGCCCTGAAACAAAATCTATGGTCACGTGCTCCCATTTCCACTCTGGGATCGGTAAAGGTTGAAGCAACCCACCTGGCCTTTGTCGGTCTGCCTTTACCTGCTGGCACACTAAACACCGGGATACGAAGCGTGCTACCTCGTACTTCATTCCATACCACCATACGTTCTCCTTCAAGTCTCGATACATCTTGTTGGCACCGGGATGCATCGAGTACTGAGAGCGGTGTGCCTCTTGCAAAACCTCCTCGTGCAACTCCCCGTTCGGCACACACATCCTTATGCCGTGCCGTAAGGAACCATCATCTGCGATAGTAAAGTCGTCCGACAATCCTGTCTGAACCTGTGCCCTGATACTCCTCAGAGCCTCATCATCGTACTGTGCAGCTCTGATCCTGTCCATCAGCTCGGACTGTATCTGCAATCCCCACATCTGAATCTCAGTACCGGGAACTAACACCTCAATCTCCAAGCTCTCCAAATCAGCCAACAAATGTCTATCTGTCGTCAAGTATATCGCCATCGGATACCTGCTCAAGGCATCGGCAACTACGTTGGCCTTCCCTGGGTGGTACTGCAATGAGATGTCAAAGTCCTTCATCAACTCCAACCACCTCCTCTGCCTCATGTTCAGCTCCTTCTGTGTGAATACGTACTTCAAGCTCTTATGGTCTGTGATGATCTCCACACGCTCTCCGTACAGGTAATGTTTCCACAGCTTTAGAGCGAAGATAACTGCTGCCAACTCCAAATCGTGGGTGGGGTAGTTCTCTTCATGAGGGCGTAACTGCCTGGAAGCATAGGCAATTACCTTTTCGTGCTGCTGAAGAACACATCCCAGACCCTTACCTGAAGCATCACTGTAGATGGTGAAACCACCTGTCCCTGCTGGCAACGTCAAAATTGGAGCTGTCGTCAACCTCTTCTTCAGCTCATCAAATGCGGCCTGGCAATCCTCCGTCCAGACAAAATCCATATCCTTCCTAGTCAATCTGGTCATTGGCGTTGCAATCTTGGAGAAGTCTTGTACAAACCTCCTGTATTATCCTGCTAGCCCAAGAAAACTCCTGATCTCAGCTACCGAACTGGGGGTAGCCCACGACTTCACTGCCTCGATCTTCTGTGGGTTAACCGAGATTCCGTCACCCGATACCACATGTCCAAGAAATTCAACCTTGTCAAGGAAGAATTCATACTTAGAGTGTTTTCCGTACAGCTTCTTCCTCCTGAGAGTCTCTAAGACCAACCTCAGGTGCTCTTCGTGCTCCTCCGGGGTCTTGGAATACACAAGAATATCGTCTATGAACACCACTACGAACTTGTCAAGGTACTGGTGGAACACCTTATTCATCAGGTTCATGAATACTGCCGGTGCATTTGTTAAACCAAATGGCATCACCATGAACTCAAACTGGCCATATCTGGTCCAAAAAGCTGTCTTCGGCGTGTTCTCTCTCTTCACCTTCACCTGGTGATAGCCTGACCTCAAATCTATCTTTGAAAACACTCTCACCCCGCTCAACTGATCGAAGAGATCATCTATCCTCGGCAGCGGGTACTTGTTCTTGATAGTAATATTGTTCAAAGCTCTATAATCAATGCACATGCGCACCGTGCCATCCTTCTTCGGTACGAACAATACCGGAGCTCCCCATGGTGATGAACTGGATTTGATGAAGCCTTTGTCCTGCAGCTCCTCAACTTGCTTCTTCAGTTCTGCCAGCTCGCTGTTGTTGACTCTATAGACATGTTATGAAATGGGCTCCGCTCCTAGAACCAAGTCTATAGAGAATTTAACATCTTTGTCTGGCGGCAAGCCTGGCAACTCCTCTGGAAATACATCCAGGAACTCCGCTATCAGAGGATGTGGCAACTCCTCCTCTTCCGCCCTGGCTCCGCAAAATGTGCTCTTCCTCTGTTCCGCTGCTCCTCTGACGACCTCAAACTCCGGCTCTCCTGGTGGTCTAAATAATATTCTGCCTCTATAACAATCTATAGTAGCATGATGCCTACTCAACCAGTCCATTCCGAGTACAATATCGTACCCCGGAAGTGGCATGACGAGTAAGCTCACGCTCAACTCTCGGCCTTCTACTGACACCCTTCGGTCCTTGCAGTGATCACGGACTAGGATAATACCTCTACCAGTCATGATCTTGCAAGTCCTAGCTAATGGTTCTGTGTCTAAATGATGTCGAAGTGCATAAGATACAGACACAAAACTATGGGAAGCGCCAGAGTCGAATAAGGTAAATGCGGGAATACAATCGAGAAGAACCGAACCTGTGATCAAGTCTCCTGCTGGCTCGATCTCCTCGACTGCCATGGCGTACGCTCGCCCCTGGGGTACACCTCTCTGCTGCTGGTGCTGGGCAAACTTCTGATGTTGCGGTGGAAGTGGTGCCCTCTGTTGTTGGCCTCCTGGTACGGCATGTACCCTGTCTGGTCCTCTCTGGGCGGCTGCTCCACCCTGACCTGGATGAATGGTAGGGCAATCCCTCAGCTGGTGTATCGTCGATCCGCAGGACAGACATGAGCCCAATCTCTTCCTGCAGATATCTCTAGTATGTCCCGTCTTTCCGCAGTACGCACACTGGATGGCGGGCTGAGTCTGTCTCTGTTGCTGCTGCTGGACCTGCCCTCGGGCTGGTGCCTGGTGCTGTTGGTGCTGCTGCTGAAAGTGTGGATGCTTGCCCGGTCCCGCACTACTGTTTGCTCCTCCGGAACCATCGCGTCCCCTCTTGGGCCTGAGGCCCAAGTCGTCCTCGGCTATCTGGGCATCCATCAATATGCCCTCGTAGGTAGCTGTGCGACGTCCCGACGTGCAAGACTTGATCTCCCTTGTCAGCCCCTTTCTGAACTTCCGGGCCCTGTCCCCCGGATCTCTAATCATCGACGGTGCGAAGCGGCTTAGGCGGGAAAACTCCGCGGCATACTCGTCGACGGACGAGCTCCCCTGGGCTAAGTCATGGAACTGACTCTCCAAAGCTCCCAGGGCAACATCAGGAAAGAACTTCTCCTTGAAGAGCTCCTTGAAAGCTTCCCAAGTGAGTCCCCTTTCAAGGAGTCTCGGCTCTGTGCGAAACCACGTCAAGGCGATGTCGAACATCTGGCTGCCGGCGGCCTCGATCTGAAGAGCCTCCGAAAGCTGCGCCAAGCGCAAGTTCCTCTCGATGTCCTCTAGCCAATCATCGGCGTAGAGTATCCCTTCTGTCCCCTTGAACTCCCGAGGCATCATCCTCTTAAAATCCACAATGGTGCCCGACCTCTGGTGGTGTTGATCAGGACGCTGCTGCTGCGGAGTAACTCTCTCCATAGCCTGGAGAGCCACCTGATGAGCATTCTCCATGTTCACCCTCATCATCTCTGTCTGGGCCTGGTCTGCCTCAGCCTGCACCATTTGGGCCTCTGCCGACGTTCTCTGGGCATCGACCATGCCCTGAATCAAAGCGAACATCTGTGCTCCATCGACGGACACACCTCCTGGATGCTGAACTGGTGGTGGTGGTGGTGGTGCCGTCGTAGCTATGGGGACCCTCTGAACAGGTGGTGGAGGACCCCCGAATGCTGCAGACACTCCCACATGTACTGGAGATGTAGGAGGTACTGCGGATGTTTGTCCGACAAGGCGAGAGGTGGCAGACTTCTCTGACTCTGCTGCTCCGGTTCTCCAGGATCTGGTTCTCGGCGGCATCCTGAAGACAGATCGAAGAATTTAATCAAGGCAATAGACACGATATCATCAAAGAAGGACAGTAATTTCTAAAGGAAAAATCATTAAGAGTAGTATTATAAGAATCAGAAATTCCTAATTGTGATTGAGCATATCCTCGGCCTAATTCCTATTTCCTAAACAGGCTTGTAGTAATACTCTAAGCGAGCACCACTACGATATTGTTCTAATGCGAATCTAGGACTCGACCTGCATGGGCCACCACTAAAAACGTGTCACGACCCGCACCCTAAATTTGGGCATGAGTCATGGGTACGTCCAGCCTACGCCGCAGCATCGATGGTAGAACGCTGTCTAGGTCTCAACATAACATATATATCCTGTCAATAGTCTCAACTCCGCACGGAGAACAATGATAAATAATCCACAGTTCTATAAATATACTCAATCACAAGCTATAAGAAATAATGGGCACGATGAGAATGGAAAAAAGTTCTGATATAAACCAACCACAATAAGTCCAACTCAAATTTTGGGTCTAGATGACCTCACAAAGTCACAAAATAATAAATACAACTCAGTCTTGGTCTAAAATAATAATTGCAGAAAAATAGTCTAAGTACAGCCATGTAAGTTCTCCTCTAGGATAGGCAACTCCTCTGGGATTTCCGGAGTGAAATCTCCCTCTAATCCTGGGCCGTAATGAGTGGGGCAAAGATCCTCCAGGTCCTCTGAAAAATGTTATCGAGTCAGGATTGGAGCGACGCACAAGCACTAACAGCAGTTTCATTAAATTGACAAAAACTATAAACAGTGTAAGAAATACATGATGAGAATAAATGCTGGAAGTGTAAAGTACTGGAGAAAAGAAATAGGCAATAGAGCATCTAGCAATGAACAATAAACAGTGAATGCTAGAACAAGTGAATCTGAAATAAAGAGTAGACATCTAGCTAAGTGTTTGAAATATCAGTTTATTATGTGATCGGCTTGGGACTAGATCAGGCTGGTTATATATGATTAACTATGATTCTTGTAGGTCAGGCTAACCATATGGTTAGCTATGATGCATGTAGTGGTCAGGTTAATCATATATAACAGCTATGATGCATGTAAATGGTCAGGCCGCACCCGACGTGAGAAGTGGGGTGAGCTATGATGCATGTAAAGGTTTGGATATGATCACATAATCTACTAATAGCTCCCCATCCCCCAGCTAGCACGATGGATTCCAATCATGACTCCTCATGATGGGGATCTAGGGTGCTAACCCGTGTATCCATAGTGTCAGAATCAAGTATGTAATACAACTGAATTATAGAAATAATCAACAATGAAAACTGTCAGAGAATGTACTCGCCTGTGGTCCTGAGCAATGAGTGAGGATCGATGTCCAAGGTGGGATCACAATGACCTATTTATGGAAATTAAATGTCAAAAACTGAATTAAAGAAATAAACGTGCTTAACTAATTAAATATGAGGCCCCTAGGTCAATGTCTAAGTCCATGCTAGGTTAACTAGGACCATACTAGGTCTATACCTTGTTACTCTAGGCTTTCCATGTTATTACCAAACAACATTTACATACTAGGCTATTAGTATAACTATAACTCCTATATAGATTCTAAGGTATCACTTAACTATGAAACTCTTACTTAACTAGCACTCAAATTTGAACCTCAACTCATACTGATACTCTTAGACTTTTCCCCACTCCATGCCAACCTTACCCTCAACTAACCTTACCATACCAATCCACCCATACCAGCTTTCATAACAATACCTGATACACTATTACCTACACTATACTTGCACTTACCTGTGTGTGGTTCTCCCCCCCTAGATGTCATTATTATCAGTCATCCAAACACTACACTCCACAAGTCTTGAAGCCTTGCATCCTACCATAATACCAAATACCTTGAGTGCAGACCTCACTTGGACCTCGTACAAGGACTGCCCATGGTCTACAACCACTGGAACTAGGTAATGCTCACTGCACAAAACACCCCCTCACTGAGACTGATATTAACACATGCATTGCTAAGCTCTAAGACAAGTATATAGTTACTGGCAGGGTCAACCAACAGTTTGAAGTTGTTCAAACTTACACAGATAATGGCCAAAACTTAGACTTAACAGGTAGGTCTGAATTTGTTCACTGATACTCTACATAGCCAAAAATCCCTATTTACTGATACACACAGACATGCCCCACTGAACTGTGATGCAGAGAACTCACAAGTATACACACACAGGAAAACTGCTACTATACTGAAATCCAACACTCACAAGTACACATGCTAAATCCTGGGATACACACACACACAAGTAATATTTTCACAGCTACACACCAGCTAATCACTCACAGAAGCTCACTCACTGCACCCACAGAAATTAATAGATTTAACTGACACATACACACAGGTATACTTCCAATACACTAATACAAACTACCTTACTGATACTAAGTATCAGTCTACCTCTCTAAACCAATACACAGAAAAACACCCCTGTCACAGTGCACACCTAGATAACTTCTGACTTACCCTCACTCACAGGCATATTCTGATACACACACAGTTTTTTTATGATACACACACTCTCAGTTACACTGGCACCCACACAGGGAATTGACACACTGTTATATACACATATAGATACATTAACACATAGGTTGCATACACAGAATAATCTGCACACAATACTGATACACACAGCATTTTGCTCACACATTGGTTTACACAGTGAAACACAAGTTCACTGATACCCAAATCACTCCACAGTAATCCCCAATGCTCTCAACCTATCTATACACACACACATGCACAGAATCTTACTGATACATACACACACAGTGCTGAATACTGACTCACACTGCACACTGCTAGAATTTACACAGGTTGCTCACAACCCGACCACACTGGAAATTTTCCAAATCACTGCACAGTCCAACCCGACTGTGCACAGGGAAGATCCCCCCATAGTCCATTTCTTCCCAAAACACACCACTCATTCGAACTATATGCAAATATGTGTGTATATATATATATATATATATATCAAAATATACAATATCAGAAAGAATTAGATAGGCAAACCCCTGTGAGGCATTTCATCGAACACAGAAAATGCAGAAAATGAATTTACCTAGGAACACAAGAATTCTCAACAAAACCTTAAGAATCAAAATCTAACTTACACGTTTGAGGATGAAATTGGTCTACTTGCAAACACCTAGGTTTAGGGTTCACGAAATTGGGGAAACCAAACGTAGGTCACCCAAAACCCTAATTCCTCCTAAATCTCCATGTAGAAGCCCTAAAAATTGAAATCTAAACCTCAGGGTAGGTTCCTAATGGCATTAACATCAGAAAACAGAATTAAAGAATAAAAAATTCGGATTTACCTATAGGGAGATGGTTTCCCTATGAAGGTTCTTCTTCTCCAAGGCCTCTTGACCCAATCTCCTTGCTTTCCTGTGCTTTGGAGGAGGAGGATGGAATCCTAGGGTTTGATTCTGAATTTTGGGGTGGGGAAAATAGCTCTTCTAATGGAGGCTAGGGTTTCTCCTTTCTACATGAAGGAAGAGAGGGTTCCCTTTTATATTAAACTAGGTTAGGGTTTCAATGCATAAGTTTAGGTTAAACTCCCTATGTTAGGTCATGTAGAACCTAATTAACTAAGGTTTAGTCAGTCTAGGGTTTGAGGTCCAACCTAAAATTTGAATTCTAGGGTTTCTCTAGAATTGGTTTTCAAATTTGGGTTTAGTCATTAGGGTTTGTCCTAATGAGTTCTAGGGTTTGACCTAAAACCAAATATCATTTACAATATATAATTAGTTTATAAAACTCAACAAATTTATTAAACACATAATTATTCAAAATAGTGAATTTACACAAATGCCCTTGTCTAGAAATGTGGTAGTGACAACAGTGAGTTCCTGGACATTGGTTCATGTCATGACCCGCACCCGGAAATTCGGGCACGAGTGCGTGGGTACGTCCAGCCTACGCCGCAGAATCGGCGGTAGTACGCTGTCTAGACCAAATCCACACTTAACTAAACTAGCTCATTCACAACAACATAAGCAAGATAATAATGAGAATGGGAACTTAAGATTGCAACTGAAATAAATGTGACAACAGATTCAATTGTTTAGTACAGAAATTCAGAATGAAATCGGGGACAAACCCGATTAATAAGATAAGAAATAGAATAAAGATAGCTACTGCTAACTACTCTGCAGGAGTAGTCTCCTGGGTGGGAACCGGCTCTGCAACTGTATCACCTGCTGGCTCATAGGGTCCATAATAGGTAGGGGCAAGGTTCTCATCATCGCCTAAACAACGGATCCAGTCAGGAAAGGAGCAAAGTACACAGTGCACAACAAGATTAAACTAAATATTTATGACAATTAAATATTGAATATCACGTTAAGGAAATTGCATAAGGAACATCAACATCTCAGAGTTTAATGCTATAAACAGGAATATGAGAAAGCAGGAAAATAAAGTGAAACAGGAAATGAAACTGCACAGTCAGCAAGAAATATAACAAGACTAGAACTATGTGTGTGAACTTGTGTATTTAGAATACATAGTTGGCATGTAGGGGTTTATAAGGCTAATAAGGCCGTCATAGACGACTAGTGTCTGGAATGATCAAGTATAAGGCTGATGGTACAGTCGCGTACCAACAGCTAGTATCTGGACCTGGGGAAGGGTAAACTACATGCCTCCTAGTATTCTCCCACCCGATATGTAAACAAGACATGAACTCCAATATTCAAGACATGAAATACAGTACTTTACGCTACGTGTAATCAATAAGGGTACTAGTAGAGCAGAGAATTAATTATCACAATATAAAGATTAACTTGAAGTGCAGGTACTTGCCTGTTGTTTGGATCTGATTAAATTGGTTCTTGGGGGAAAAGTCCAGAGATGAGTCCAAAAGCTGAAATAGACATTACCCTCACTCTCAGAAGATGTCAAATAGCTAGAAACGCCTGTCCTTGGGTCCAATTTGGAGACAAGGGCAAAAACGGCAGTTTCGGGTCAAAACGGGGTCCGCCGTTGGGCCCGCTTTGCACCGAAAAACGTGTCCGGGTCAAAAGTCTCCAAATTCACCAAACTTAGTGTCAACAGGTCAGGAACGCTGATACGAACCCAACGGAACTTCCAGATTTGGATTCCGATGAGCCGAACACAAAATCGCCCGTCGAGCGGGGCCTGTGGGGCCCGCGACACGCGATTTCGTCAACGTTCTCAGAATCGAACCAAACTTGACCCACAGGACCAGCGTATCGCTACGAGTCCGATGGCGCAAGTTTCGTCTCGATCTGACGAGTGTACAAGAAGTTATGGTGAATTACAGAAATTGCGGATACGGGACGATGTCCGCGGATACGCGTTGATTCCGGTGTGCACGCACACCTAAATCAGCTTCCGCGAAATCTCACACGTCCGTATCGACGCTGCGCACGTATCTGTGAAGACCGCACGCGACCAAGTCGTCCCGTTTGGCGGGACGTACTCGGTTCCGGGGTGAAACAGGGTCTGGTTTTTCCTGTTTTTGGATCGCGGTGTGCGATCACCACAGGACGCGGTGCCCCGAACAGTTTGTCCGGACACCGAGAGGGTCATACGGGCTTCACAACGCAATTTGCAGAATTGAAAACGGAGCTACGAGGCGAAAGTTACACATACCTGAAGGGGACCCGAAAATAGGGTCGAACCGTGTCCGTGTCGTGTCGGACACGACACGAAGAAAAGGGGATTTAGGGTTAGGGTTTGCGGGACTACGGCGGCCGGCCGGAGGCCTGGGCGGCGCTGGCTGGCCGGTGGTGGTCGGGGAGTGTTCGCCTGGGCGAGGCGGATCCGTCGACGGGCGGGGCGGCGCCGGAGGCCGACGGGAGGCGGCTCCAAGGCTGATGCTGCTGCTGTTCTGCTCGTCGGGGGCCGGCGTGCGGCGGAGCTCGAGGAGAGGGGGAGGAGGAGGAGACGGTCAGGGCCGTCGGGGACGAAGGTGGCGCGGGGCGTGGCGAGGCTGCAGCGGGCGGCGGAGCAGAGGGTGAGCGGCGGAGTGAGCGGCGGAGCAGAGGGGTGAGGGGCGGAGGTTTTATAGGGTGGAGCGAGGGGAGGGAAAGCCGAGCGGGGCGGCGTCGAAGGCGGGGTCAGGCGCTGAGGGCGGGGACGTGGCCGACGTGGCGCGCGGCCCGGGCGGAGCGGCGCCGGACGCGGGCGCCGCCGGAGGACGCGGGGAGAAGATGGGTTCGTGGGGGAGTGGGCTGACGGGTCGGTGGCGGGTCGCTCGGGTCGGGTTCGGGTCTGGCAGACCCGACCCGATCCGCTAGGCCGTGGGCCGGGCTGAGACAGGTGGGTTGGGCTGGGCCTTGTTGGGCCGGGCTAAAACAATTAATAACAATAATAATAATAATAATAATAATAATAATAATAATAATAATAATAATAATAATAATAATAAATTAATTTATAAATAAAATAGTTTTAGGTGATTTAAAAATAGGTCCGGGGCCCGATAAATTCCAGAAAAATTACCCTAAGTCCAGTTTTCCATTTTACACCCAAAAATATTATTTTCATAATATTTTAATATTATTTATTAACAATTAAAAAATCATTTAATAATTCAAAACCCTGATTTTAATTACAGAAAATTCACAGAAAATTCCAGAAAATTGTGAAAAATCCCAATTTTAATATTTTGAAAAATCAGGGGCTTACAATCAACCCAACTTATAAAAATTTCGTCCTCGAAATTTAAAATTATAGCAGGGTTCTCTCTGTCCAATCTCACTTGATTACAGTCCAACGGGTTTCTCTCAGGTGGACATTGCGGTCGCTACCCAACTTAAAATTTTTACCCATATATCCTCTAAGGCTGTACAACTAGTAAGGCTAGGTCCAATTTAATAAATCATGGTATTGAATCCTTAAGTCTGCAACACAAAACACATCACCTAGGGTATTGCCTAGTCATAAAGGGTTATCATCTAGCACTACAAATCAACTTATCTCAAACACAGGATTTTGTTTTTCCGAAATAAGGGAAGACGAGGGTTAATAATAAAGAGTTTAAGGGCGTGGTGGTAGAACAGAGGTATAGGGATCAAGGTGTTTAAAGAATTCTAATGGGGATTGTCAGGCGGTTATGGATTGAGATCCTATTCTGGTAATCATTTCTCCGCATGCTCGTATCAGTGTAATTATGTAACTGATACGATATGCTCGGACACATTTAAGGGCAAGTATACTAGTCACTATATCTCTCAATCCACGTAAGGTAGTCGTGCGAAGTGCGAATCAAAATGCACTAAGGTTGATCAGACCGTAGTACACTGATTCTGAGTAGACACTTGTATTAGTGGGGTTGATCAGGCCTCAATAATACATGTGTCATGAACAAGCCCGATGAAGGGTAAGCTTGCAAAACTAGGCTATAAATAGCAGCATATATCAAGTTCAGTAAAATTTAAGTGCGCTAGATAATGATGAAAGGAGGTGCAAATTATTGAAGTCACAAAATAACACAAAAGCACAATAGTAAAAAGTCTCTAAAACAGTTATCAAATTTTAAAAGCATACTAGGTTATTTAGCAAGTTCAAAATTACTAGGTTTGGGCTGAGGTCACGAACCAATAGGCACAAAAACAATACTAGAAGAGATAATCTACGAATCACTTACGCGCATTAGCTGCTTCCAGAGTTTGCGCGTTCTCCATGGTCATCACGTAAGCTTGTCCGCGTCCTGGAGCAGTGGGGCAGTCCCTCACTAGATGTTCTGTTGATCCACAATATAGACAGACACCTAGTCTCATCCTACAAACTTGCCAGGTGTGACCTTGTTTTCGACAAAAGCCACAAGTGGGAACTCGTTGGGTCTGCCCTTGAGCTTGATGTTGGGGTGCTGGAGCTCGAGGGAGAGGACGCTGGGCTTGCTGCGGGGACCTTTGCTGTTGTTGTTGTTGTTGAAAAAGGCGTTTGTTGGGTCCCACATTTCCGGTATCTCTCTCTCGCTTTAGCTTATGCCCCATGTCTCTCTCAACGCCTTGTGCCACGCTCAGGATTTCCTCATAGGTGCGAGCTCGGCTGGTGGTGACAGCAAGGCGGATATCCGGAGATAGCCCCTTCTTGAATCTACGGGCTCTGTCCTCCGGGGTACGAACCATGTACTCCGCAAAGTGGCTTAACCTGCTAAATTCAGCAGTATATTCATCAACAGTCATGTTACCTTGTTCCAGTCTCTCGAATTGGCTCTCGAGAGCTTCCCGAGCCACTTCGGGGTAGAATTTCTCCTTGAATAGCCTCTTGAAGTTTTCCCAGGTGATGTCGGGAGCAGATAGTTGAGGTTCGTCCCTAAACCAGGTCCGAGCTATGTCGAACAGTTGCAGGCTTGCAGACTCTACTTTAAGGTCATCAGGAACCCGAGCAGTCTTCAGAGTCTCTCGACATTCTCTATCCATTCATCGGCATAGAGAATGCCTTCAGTTCCGTAGAATTCCAGGGGTCTTAGGTTCTTGAAATCTTTGGCACTTCCTGGCCTCTTTTGTGGCGACTCCTGGGACTTAATAGCTTCTGAGAGGCTGGTCCGCAGAAGTGCAGTCTGTTCTTTCTGGGATTCCACTAATCCCTGGAATACTCCTATTAGCTGTGCCCCATCTAAGGAAACTGCCGAAACAGATGGGGGCGGCGGGAGTGCAAGAGTCTCGGGCACATTCGGCTCAGCTGGTTCTGATGTGCCTCCTACTGTGTTCCTGGTCTGGACCATTCTGAAAGATGAAGGGATAGAGAGATCAGAATAGATTACTTGGAAATCAAAGGCGATAGGAAAATTGATCAGGATTGATATCAAGAATTGAAACAAGGACCCTATACTGTGAATGAGCTTGTCCTAGAATCCTCAATCTTATTGCAGGCCTGTTCGGTCCCGAAGTTGAAACCGAACAATTTAGTCGTTAGACCTGCATGGGCCACCATAAAAACGTGTCACGACCCGCACCCGGAAATTCGGGCACGAGTGCGTGGGTACGTCCAGCCTACGCCGCAGAATCGGCGGTAGTACGCTGTCTAGACCAAATCCACACTTAACTAAACTAGCTCATTCACAACAACATAAGCAAGATAATAATGAGAATGGGAACTTAAGATTGCAACTGAAATAAATGTGACAACAGATTCAATTGTTTAGTACAGAAATTCAGAATAAAATCGGGGACAAACCCGATTAATAAGATAAGAAATAGAATAAAGATAGCTACTGCTAACTACTCTGCAGGAGTAGTCTCCTGGGTGGGAACCGGCTCTGCAACTGTATCACCTGCTGGCTCATAGGGTCCATAATAGGTAGGGGCAAGGTTCTCATCATCGCCTAAACAACGGATCCAGTCAGGAAAGGAGCAAAGTACACAGTGCACAACAAGATTAAACTAAATATTTATGACAATTAAATATTGAATATCACGTTAAGGAAATTGCATAAGGAACATCAACATCTCAGAGTTTAATGCTATAAACAGGAATATGAGAAAGCAGGAAAATAAAGTGAAACAGGAAATGAAACTGCACAGTCAGCAAGAAATATAACAAGACTAGAACTATGTGTGTGAACTTGTGTATTTAGAATACATAGTTGGCATGTAGGGGTTTATAAGGCTAATAAGGCCGTCATAGACGACTAGTGTCTGGAATGATCAAGTATAAGGCTGATGGTACAGTCGCGTACCAACAGCTAGTATCTGGACCTGGGGAAGGGTAAACTACATGCCTCCTAGTATTCTCCCACCCGATATGTAAACAAGACATGAACTCCAATATTCAAGACATGAAATACAGTACTTTACGCTACGTGTAATCAATAAGGGTACTAGTAGAGCAGAGAATTAATTATCACAATATAAAGATTAACTTGAAGTGCAGGTACTTGCCTGTTGTTTGGATCTGATTAAATTGGTTCTTGGGGGAAAAGTCCAGAGATGAGTCCAAAAGCTGAAATAGACATTACCCTCACTCTCAGAAGATGTCAAATAGCTAGAAACGCCTGTCCTTGGGTCCAATTTGGAGACAAGGGCAAAAACGGCAGTTTCGGGTCAAAACGGGGTCCGCCGTTGGGCCCGCTTTGCACCGAAAAACGTGTCCGGGTCAAAAGTCTCCAAATTCACCAAACTTAGTGTCAACAGGTCAGGAACGCTGATACGAACCCAACGGAACTTCCAGATTTGGATTCCGATGAGCCGAACACAAAATCGCCCGTCGAGCGGGGCCTGTGGGGCCCGCGACACGCGATTTCGTCAACGTTCTCAGAATCGAACCAAACTTGACCCACAGGACCAGCGTATCGCTACGAGTCCGATGGCGCAAGTTTCGTCTCGATCTGACGAGTGTACAAGAAGTTATGGTGAATTACAGAAATTGCGGATACGGGACGATGTCCGCGGATACGCGTTGATTCCGGTGTGCACGCACACCCAAATCAGCTTCCGTGAAATCTCACACGTCCGTATCGATGCTGCACACGTATCTGTGAAGACCGCACGCGACCAAGTCGTCCCGTTTGGCGGGACGTACTCGGTTCCGGGGTGAAACAGGGTCTGGTTTTTCCTGTTTTTGGATCGCGGTGTGCGATCACCACAGGACGCGGTGCCCCGAACAGTTTGTCCGGACACCGAGAGGGTCATACGGGCTTCACAACGCAATTTGCAGAATTGAAAATGGAGCTACGAGGCGAAAGTTACACATACCTGAAGGGGACCCGAAAATAGGGTCGAACCGTGTCCGTGTCGTGTCGGACACGACACGAAGAAAAGGGGATTTAGGGTTAGGGTTTGCGGGACTACGGCAGCCGGCCGGAGGCCTGGGCGGCGCTGGCTGGCCGGTGGTGGTCGGGGAGTGTTCGCCTGGGCGAGGCGGATCCGTCGACGGGCGGGGCGGCGCCGGAGGCCGACGAGAGGCGGCTCCAAGGCTGATGCTGCTGCTGTTCTGCTAGTCGGGGGCCGGCGTGCGGCGGAGCTCGAGGAGAGGGGGAGGAGGAGGAGACGGTCAGGGCCGTCGGGGACGAAGGTGGCGCGGGGCGTGGCGAGGCTGCAGCGGGCGGCGGAGCAGAGGGTGAGCGGCGGAGTGAGCGGCGGAGCAGAGGGGTGAGGGGCGGAGGTTTTATAGGGTGGAGCGAGGGGAGGGAAAGCCGAGCGGGGCGGCGTCGAAGGCGGGGTCAGGCGCTGAGGGCGGGGACGTGGCCGACGTGGCGCGCGGCCCGGGCGGAGCGGCGCCGGACGCGGGCGCCGCCGGAGGACGCGGGGAGAAGATGGGTTCGTGGGGGAGTGGGCTGACGGGTCGGTGGCGGGTCGCTCGGGTCGGGTTCGGGTCTGGCAGACCCGACCCGATCCGCTAGGCCGTGGGCCGGGCTGAGACAGGTGGGTTGGGCTGGGCCTTGTTGGGCCGGGCTAAAACAATTAATAACAATAATAATAATAATAATAATAATAATAATAATAATAATAATAATAATAATAAATTAATTTATAAATAAAATAGTTTTAGGTGATTTAAAAATAGGTCCGGGGCCCGATAAATTCCAGAAAAATTACCCTAAGTCCAGTTTTCCATTTTACACCCAAAAATATTATTTTCATAATATTTTAATATTATTTATTAACAATTAAAAAATCATTTAATAATTCAAAACCCTGATTTTAATTACAGAAAATTCCCAGAAAATTCCAGAAAATTGTGAAAAATCCCAATTTTAATATTTTGAAAAATCAGGGGCTTACAGTTCACGTCCATATTACCTCTGAACTACTGTCCTAATATTCCTTTCCGGCCGAGTTTGCCATATCCTTAGTACCTATAAGCAAACCTTCCAGGTTTGGCTATCGATTATTACATCCATATTACCTCTGATATCAATTGTTATCTCAACTTATAACCCATACTTAACTCTAAGCACGCCAGCGATGTTAAGTCCATAAAACCTGCCATATCCATATTACCTCTGGTAGGGCTTGTCCTAAACTTATTACTTGCACTCAGGTACGCAAGAAGTAATCAATCCACTAAACCTATCACGTCCATATTACCTCTGATAAGATTTTATTTCAAACTTATTACTTGTACTCATGTGCACAAGAAGTAATAAGTCTACCAAAGATCCCCCAGTAAGATGTCCTCAATAGAAGCAAACAGTTTACTTTCATATTACCTCTGAACTATGAGCTACCCATGTTCCCCATCAAAAGAAAGCAGCCATTGCCATATTGCCTTTGGCTCATTTCCTTTTTGTTCCATAAAAATACTGGGATCGTACCTAACCTTTCGGTATTTCTATCGATTAGCTCACATCCTCGTTACCTCTGAGTTATCATTCTCACATTCTTCCCAGTAGAGTTTGCCATGTCTTTCTTACCTCTGAGCAAACCTTTCTACTTGACTATTGATTATCGTGTCCATATTACATCTGATATCGGTCATCGTCTCAACTTATCACCCTTACTTAACTCTAAGTACGCCAGCGGTGTTAAGTCCATAAAACCTGCCACGTCCATATCATATCTGGCAGGGCTTGTCTCGAACTTATTACTTGCACTCAGGTGCGCAAGAAGTAATAGGTCCAGCAACGATCCCCTAATGGGATATCCGTAAAAAAATATGGGGTTGTACTACATCCATATTACCTCTAGTACAATACCCACAGTCCACAACATGTAAAAAAGACAAGTACAAAAAAGGAATTCTGAAAAAGGAGAAACTTTATTTAATATTCAAGATCATGAGTACATATGATAAAAATCTATTACATTCAAGGATTTTTTATTAGTATTCAAGGTCATGAGTATATATGATGGAAACCAATTTTAAGGGTTTTCATGAAGTCTCGCTGGTGCGAACCTTTTTTTTATTAGAGGCGCCCCTCTGTGCTATTGTTGTTATTGACACAAGTAGACCCATCAACAGAGCTCAATGCTTTCTGGATTATCCCTCCACTGTACAAACCTCAATATATGGAAAAGACTCTATACTGACGGATAGCAAGGGAGGAGCAGAAGCAAGAGCTCTACAACCATATGGGAAAACAGAAGACATGAATGACAATTAATCCAAATCCTGTCATCGATATCGTAGGCCCCCGGCCGGTAGTAAGCCGTATAAAGGGAAGAAAAGCAGCTAGCATACTACATGAACAATGACAGCTCCGAGAATGACACAAGATGTTCATCCTCGTCTCCTGGATCAGTTCTTGGCGAACTGTCCTCTCTCCTGGATCTGTTCTTGGCGAACCACCACATAAGGTTGGCATTCACTTTGAATGATGGGTTCTATGATATCCTTCCATGCTCCATCATGGGCACCACGAAGGGTGGTAAAACCTGTATAAAGAGACCATTTGTCAGTCTCAACAAAGGTTACAAAAGTATACAATGGCAGTATGCCACTTTCAAGTCGCAGCCACTCGCAGGAGGGAATATCTCGGGAGAGATAAAGTTCGCACGCATGAGCATTATAAATTCTTATCCACGTGGCCAAGCCGCAGATGGACCGAGTGATTATCTATGCAGCCAAGCCATAAACAGGCTCTGCGCGCGTGTTGCAGATGACTGCACATCTATACGGCAAAACTCTGTAGGAGTGGGGCCTACGCGTGTTTTAGATGATTTATCATCCACGCTACGAGGCCGTGTACTTGTGTCTCTGTGTCCATGCTATCATGACACACTCCTACCTCTAAAAAGAGTGCCAGTATTAGGAGGCCACGAATCGACGTTACTTCTGACAAACTCCTCGACAAGATGAACAATAGCCCGCGACATCTTCTTTCGCAAAGAGAGGAAAGACGAGAGACAAAAGTTCTCTATCCTCCTTCCTAACCTGCCTATTTATTGGTTCCTAGGGCACATGATAAGATCGAGGTGATAAACCAGGCAGCTATGGGGATAAACCTGATGCCTCGATTTATGTGATCCATATTTATTTCTTCGAAAATTGTCGTCATCCATGAGTGAACCGTCACCTCAGGCTCCGCGTCGAGAGATGACTCAAAATTCCAAGAAATCCACTCAAGGATCGAGCCAAATCCTGCATCAAATAGAGATTTGACAGCCTGGCAAAGGCTTGTCCATGCGACCCGCCATCTATACAGCCCGAATATATTTTCTCCATGCTTCTTATTCAAAGTATTTCAAATTTATCAGTTTGAAAACTTTGAAGAGGGTCTTGTAGAAGCATGGAAAATCTGGATTCATGCGTCCAATAAACCATGTGCCCCATGATCAACTCAAAAGAAATCAGGCCGAAGGATGACTATACGGCCAAGAAAAAGCAGCATCAATACGCCC
This sequence comes from Iris macrosiphon, assembly GCA_036927795.1. NCBI lineage: Eukaryota > Viridiplantae > Streptophyta > Magnoliopsida > Asparagales > Iridaceae > Iris > Iris macrosiphon. The sequence goes on along the minus strand of JAYESA010000008.1, from coordinate 33,161,026 downwards.
CCAAATATTGGCCGCATAAAGGTCTAACACGAAGATTATGTCTGACACAGAATTCTGACAAAAATAATTTTTTGAACGCTTCAGAAAATGTGAGCACATTAAGCAACAAGAAGCTCTCGTCAGACTAATAATGACTTCTAACAAGCGTGTAGTGCCATATATCTCGGGCCCTATGCGTTCCAGACTCCATGCGCCACGTGTCTCTGGCCCTATGCGTTCCAGATTCCATGCGTCCCATACGTCTCTGTCCCTATGCGTTACAGATTCCATGCGTCCCATACGTCTCTGTCCCTATGCGTTCCAGACTCCATGCATCTCTAGTGCAGTGCATTCCAGACTCCATGTGCTCCATTCGTCTCTGGCCCCAAGCGTTCCAGACTCCATGCGACCCATGCGTCTCAGACTCCACGCGTCCAACGTAGCAAGGTTCCTTGAGACAAAATCTTTCTGTTACGACTGAAGTGATTCTATCTAACTAAATATGGGCCACATGTCAAGCTGGCAAGTCACGCAAACAGAAGATGAGAACCGCCAAGATCTCCAACAATAGCAAATCCTAAAAAAATGTCCATGTAGAAGATTGCTCTGGAATCAACTCATACTATGCGCCTATATTTGCAATTACATTCTGTTGAAGGATCCTCCTGCAGCCATAAAACAGAAGCACGTGCGGCACCTATGACCTATCAACATAATGGCTATAAATAGAGATAACTTGGACGTCCCAAATGCTGGATGGCTTTTTCTGCTTCAGAGAGTCTATATCCTTCCATACAAGCTACGTACGTACACACAAGCTCAAGAGAGAGAGAGAAGAGAAGAGAGCATCCCTCACTCACTCGTCGGACCGTCAAAGGAGTAAAAGAGTCATTGCGGTACTCGATCTACTTCGTTTCACTGCCCAGATTAAATATTGTACTTAGATTTTCTGTTTAGGATTTCTTTATATGTTTTTGTTTGTTATTAAATGAAAGTTTACCTAAACTCACTTCAATGGCAAATATCTTGTTGAAACAAAGTGCTCGCAAGGAAACAAATTTGCTAACCAATATCCGACCATAATCAAATTTAACTATATTTTAACGACAGTATATATATATATATATATATATATATATATATATATATATAACCAAACCAAATTTGCTATCCAGAGGACTCTAGTTGTTTCCGGGGATGAATTAAAATTCTATACACACTGTGTCCGAAAGAATTATCCTCTGAGATTTCTCACATCATAAAAACAAGTCATGAGACTTATAGGACTCAAAACAATAAACAAAAATATATAACATCATGTACCATTTTTCCTTCTTACTTAAACATTACATATAAAACAATCACATAACAAAATAAAATATAGGATCCGTTTGGTTCACTGCAATGTAATCATAATCGTAATAAAATTGAATAATTTTTTTTTTATTCGATTCCATTATAATTATGATTATATTACAGTGAACCAAAAGAACCCATAGTGTCTCAATAACCAAACAACAAGCGACTGAATTGCAGAGTTTAGTGTTCAAATATTACTACTTTGTCTATGTGGCATCTTTATTCGAAGAAAAGAGCACATTTGATGTGCATTCTCACATTTCAAAATCGAACACAAGTTATATATAGATTTTATGAAGGAAATCATTCTCACATTTGAAGTTCTGGACCTTATGGATTAACAAACAATATGAAGTACATACTTCACTAAAGATTATTCATGTCGCATGAAGATGACCTACTCCATGAACACATACAAAACTTCAAGAATGATGACCACAAACAGTAAACAAATACAAAACTTGTGAAGAAATATTTTACTAACCAGGAGGTTAACAATTACTTAGAATTGTTTACTAAACAAAAAAATTAGCAGAAAATATTTCAACCGATTAAACCCTTAGATTGTTAGATAAATATTTTTTTGATTCCTGTAAATAAAAAAAAAGGTTGGAGTTATCGGTCTACGGAAAAGTCATGCACGAAGCATTGTCTTAAGAGTTTATTTGAAGTCTATGTGCAGACATCCTCTCGAATCCTCCTAAAGGTAAAATTCTATTGCTACCGACTTTCTGTCACTGCACACAGCTTCGGAAGAATGATCCAAATTTAGCTTTTGCCAAGAGAAAATAGAAAAAAATTGAATGAAAAAGGAGGATAGAATATTGGTTTCTATTTTAAGTGTGGGAAGCGATGGGTAGAAGAGGAAGGATGTGGAAGAGAAAGTCTGAGGAAGAAAATAGGGATGAACCAACAGGAATATATATAATAAGAGCCAGCCTAACAATTTAATTGGTTATTAAAAGGAATTAATGGCTAATAAATTAGCCATTTGTCTTATGAAAATTATCTGTTTGGAATTTTTTAAAGGCTAACGAATTTGGACGTTAAAAATCATTAATGACGAAATTTGTTTTTTTCCAAAAATATACAACGCATCAAACCACTACTAAAATAATTTTAGGTTCGATGAAAATGACATTGTCGACCGTTAAGTGAAAGGATGAATATTTATCCTAGTTTTGATGGATGAACAAAAATGGATTCATATAAAATCCTCTTATATAGTAATCGTAACCTTCAGTTCAAATTATATTTTCTACTCGGATCGGATGGTATAATCTAGGGTTATTTAAACTAGACTCAAATCAATAAACAAAAATTTATAACATCATGTACCATTTTTCCTTCTTACATTAAACATTACATATAAAACAATCACATAACAAAATAAGATATAGGGTCCATTTGTTTCACTGTAATGTAATCATAATCGTAATCGTAATGGAATCAAATAAAAAAAAAATACATTTTTGCAATTGATTCCATTACGATTACGATTATATTACAGTGAACCAAACGGACCCATAGTGTCTCAATAACCAAACAATAAGCGACTGAATTGCAGAGTTTAGTGTTCAAATGTTACTAGTTTGTCTATGTGGCATCTTTATTCAAAAAGAGCACATTTGATCGGTCGAGAGTTGGTCTGCCCAAAGAATAACATTTGCCTGTGTCTGAGCAACGCGACGGAAGTACACACTGATATCCAGGACTGGAGGCTTCCATTTATTGACTACGTGGTCTATGGAATCCTTTTCGAGAACCCAAAGGAAGCTACATCAATCAGAAGACGTTCCCTCTAGTTTTATAATGATACAAGTACCAAAATGTTGTATCGTCGGTCCTACGATGGCCTTCTGTTACGATGTCTATCGAATACAGAAGCGAAGAAGGCCCTTTGCGAAGCTCATGACGACATCTACGACGCACACCAACCCGACCCAAAGGTACATGACCGTCTTCGGAGAATGGGTTGTTACTGGCTGACGATGGTAGCAGAGGCCATTGATTATGCAAGGACATGCCAGACGTGCCAAATCCATGTAGACTTCATCCACCAGCCCTCAGAATTCCTGTACCCAACGGTCGTATCTTGGCCGTTTAAAGCATGGAAGATGGACATTATCGGACCGATCAGTCCACCATCTTCTAAAGGGCATCGGTTCATCCTGGTTATAACCGATTACTTTTCCAAATGGGAAGAAGCTGTTCCACTCGCTGAAGTAAAAAACATCGAACATGATTAGCTTCGTCAAGCATCACGTCATATACCGCTTCGGACTGCCACGAAGGATCCTCCACGACAACGATCCACAGTTTGTAAGTTACGCGTTCTACCAGTTTTGTGATAAAAATCGAATTCAGAATGTAGGTCAACCACCTATAACTCGGCAGCAAATGGTCTGGTGGAAGCCTTCAACAAGATCATCATAAAGCTACTCAAAATGTTCGTATCTTCCAATAAGCACGACAGAAACGAGAAGCTGGGTAAATGTCTCTGGGCCTACCACACAACGATCCGGATAGCTACGGACAACACACTTTTCTCTCTGGTATACAGAAGCGAAGCGGTCCTCCTGCTCGAGATCCAAATCTCTTCAGTCTAATTAGCCCTCTCCAACCAATTAACCGTCGACGACAATTATTGCCGATGGCTACAAGAGTTAGAAGCACTCGACAAGAAACATCTCTTAGCTCAACATCGCATTGAGCTATACCAAGCGCATCTCTCGGGAGCCTTCAACAGACGGGTCAAGGAGAGAACCTTCCAGATGGGAGACCTCGTCCTGACTGTGAAAAGATCGATGGTCATGACCCATAAGACGGTCGACAAATTCCAGCCTAAATGGGAGGGCCTGTTTGTCGTAGAATCACAATTCTCCAACGGTGCCAACCGTCTCGCAAAATCCAATGGTGACTTGCTCATGATGCTTATCAAATGTAAGTTCTTAAAAAAGTACTATGTTTAAGCTAGACTTGTACCCCCTTATCCCCAGCCAGGCAATCAAGATGTACAGTCTTCACACTCTTGGTTCTCCATCGCCAGTAAGGGCCTATGTGCGATATTTTTCCTTCTTTACAAATTTATGTAAAAGCCATTATCTGTATCCGGGAGTCCTGGATATGTAACAGATGATGGATCCTTAAAGCCTCCACAGCGGAGCAGTCCTCAGGTCCACTTGCACACTCCCGTAGTGACCACTCAAAAACTAATTTCGTTAGATGATAGCCATGCTCATATTGCCTTTGAGCTATCGTCCCACCAATCTCCCCAGTGGAGCAATCCTCAGGTCTATCCTCATTTTTGGATAGACCACACTCAGCAAATCACTCTTCCGCAAGTTTCTTGGATATTGGTTCACGTCCATATTATCTCTGAACTATCATCCTAACATTTTTTCCCGGCTGAGTTTGCCACGTCCATATTACCTCTGAGAAAATCTCCCGGGTTTTGGCTATCGATCATCACATCCATATTACCTCTGATATCGGTTGGCATCCTCACTTATCATCCATCCTCACCATAGTACACCAGCGGTGTTAAGTCCACAAAAACTGTCACGTCTATATTACCTCTGGCAGGGCTTGTTCTAAAATCTATTACTTGCATTAACGTGCACAAAAAGTAATGGGTCTACAAAAACTGTCACGTCCATATCATATCTGAAAGGGCTTGTTCCAAAATCTATTACTTGCACTAATATGAACAAAAAACAATGGGTCCACAAAATCTATCATGTCCACACTACCTCTGATAAGGATTGTTTTTGAATTTATTATTTGTACTCAATGTGCACAACAAATAATAAGTCCACAAGATCCCCCAGTAGGATTCTCTCAATGGAAGCAAACTGCCACATCCATATCACCTCTAGCAAGGCCTGTTTCGAACTTATTACTTGTACCCTAGTGCACAAAAAGTAATAAGTGCACCAAAGATCCCCCAGCGGGATATCCTTAAAATGCTACGGTATTGTACTACGTCTATATTTTCTCTAGTACAATACCCAACAGTCCACAACATATAAAATTCTGAAAAATGAGAGATTTTATTGGTTAATGTTCAAGATCATGAGTACATATGATAAAAATCTATTACATTCAAGGGTTTTTATTAGTATTCAAGGTCATGAGTACATATGATGGAAACCTGTTTTAAGGGTTTCCATGAAATCTCGTTGATACAAATATTTTTTATTAGAAGTGCCCCTCCGTGTTGTCGTTGCTACTGACACAAGTCGAGCCCGCAACAGAACTTAATGCTTTCTGGATCATCCCTCTACAGTATAAACCTCAGTATTTGGAAAAGAATCCATACCAACAGAAAGCAAGAGAGGAGTAGGAGCAGGCAGTTTTTAATTATGAGGGAAGACCGACGACAGGAATGGCAATTATTCCAAATCCTGTCATCGATCCCGCAGTCTCCCGGCCGATAGCAAACCACATAAAAAGGAGAAATGCAGTTAGCATGCTGCATGAACAAGGATAGCTTAGAGCATGATGCATGATGTTCATTTTCGTCTCTTGGATTAGTTATTGCCAAACTGTCCTAGTCTCCTGGATCAATTCTTGGCAAATCACCACATAAAGTTGGTCTTCACCCCAAACAACGGGTGTTATAATGTCCTTCCATGCTCCATCATGACCCGCACAAGGGGTAATAAAGTCTGCATAAAAGAAACATATGATATCAGCATACAAAGACAAAGTTAACGTCTATGCGGCAGAGCCTAGTCGACGCATGAGGTATCTTCCATGCGACAGAGCCATGGTAGTTGCATATACGGATTAAACTTCCATCTATACGACAGAGTCATGGTTGTCACATGTCCAAATCGTGCCTTTATCTATGCGACAGGACCTTAGTTGCCTCATGATGGTTTTCCCCCCATGCGACAGACTAATAAAGAAAGACTGCACATGTTCGTGATGATCTCTCATCCATGCGGCAAGGCCACAAAAAAGTCTGTGTGTATTCTAGACGAGTTCTCGTCCATGCAGCAAGACAGTAAATAGGTGTCTTTGTATTCGTGGAAGTCCGATACGAAGAATGTGGTGCTCCCCTACCTCTTAGTAAAGTACTGAAATCAGGGGGCTAAGGATCAAGATCTCCCCTGACAAACTCTTCGGCGAGAAGGGTCGCAGCCTGCGGCATCCTTCGCAGGAAAAGGAGGAAGAAAGCAAAGAGATGAAAGTTCTCTCTCTCCCCCTGACTGCCTATTTATAGCCTCCAAAATAACGTAAAGGGATCAAGGCAATGAACCAAGCGGTTAATGAGATAAATCTGACACCTCGATCTGAGTGATCCTTTTTAATCTCCTCAGAAACCGACGCCTCAAGCCCCGTGTTAGGAGGACACAAAATCCTAAGAGATCCGGTCAAAGATATAGTAAATCTCCTCATTTATATTCAGACAGCCTATCAAAGACAGCTACATGAAAATTAGGATTTGTGGCATGCCATGCTTATGCGGACAAAAGCGCTCCTCCATGCTTCTTTCAAAGTATTCCAAACTTATCATTTTGGAAACTTTGAAGGGGGTCTTGTAGAAGCATGAAAAAATTATGCAGACCACATAAAGGTCATATCCCCTCAACAAGCCACACATAAGCCACATGTGACCTGAACAATCAAGCCGCAAAAAAACTACATGCGACCTGAACAGCCAAAGCTGTAAAGATGCCACATGCGGCTAGAACAAAGAAGCCGCAGAGAAGCTACATGCGGCCGGGCCAAACTAAAGCTCAAGAAGTCGCGTAGTATACTATATGCGGCCTGACATAGATTTTGATGTCTGTCAGAAGCTATAACATATTACTCATCACTCTGAGATGCTTCGAGAATCGTGAAGACGATGCCTCAGAAAAAGATAACAAGTCACATCAGTTCATTAATTGCTTTGACAAACGTGTCATGCCACGTGTTCCCTCATATGTGGCTACGCCCTATACGGCCTCACCAACATACGGCCAGAGTGTCCATTCGACCAAGGCCCAAACGAGAGCACGTATGAGGCTAAAAGACCCATGTATCCTCGCCATCATGCGGCCAGAGCGTCCAGACGACCAAAGACCAAACGAGAGCTCATATACGACCGCAACAATATGCGGCCATGCTGCTATGCAGCCTCCAACTTACAAGATCTTTTCTTTATAACTGTAGAAATCTTCGCACAGTTGGTGCTGACTACGTATCCAGCAGACCAAGTCACGCACACAACATGTTAAAAATAATCCCGGGATCTCCTTAACAGCATATCTCAACCAATACCACGTGACAATATGCCTATGGCATGCGGCGACAGTTGCAACCACATTCTGTTGAAGAAGCCTTATGCGGCCACCAAACAGAGACATATGCGGCACCCATAGCCCATCAACATGATGGCTATAAATAGAAGCAACTTAAACATTCTAAAGGCGGGCTTTTTTTCTTCTTCTTCTTCAATTAAAGAGTATACCTCCCCAGCCAATACAGAGAGAGAGAGATATAGCATACCGAGATGAGAGAAGAAAGAATATAAGCTTCCTCATCCTGCATCGGATCATCCAAAAAGTAAAGGAGATGCCATAGCACTCCTTGTTCATCGCCACACCCTAGAACAAAATATTATACTTAGACAATCCTGTTTAGGATTCTTTGTACTCTTCTTCGTTCTTTAAATAGAAAGTTTTACACAAACACATTTAATGGCGAACACACATGATAGGTAACAAAATTATCTTCGAAGTCCTTCTACCTCCTCAATAACTTAGACGTCACCTCTACAAATTCTGGTTCGAACATTGTCTCTGCAATGACAACTTCTTCTTGGACTATATTTTTATTGGAAGCGTCAGCCTCCTGTGCACCCACACTATTCTCCAAAACGTCCGCAAGAAGATTTTCCTTGTGTCTTGCAATTTTTTCTTCAAACAATTCTGTGTCGCGAGATTCGATGATATTATTTGAATCAATATCAGGAAAACTCTGAGCGTCTCTCTTCTCAGCATATCCCAAGAAGATAGTCTTTATAATCCTCGTTCCCATCTTCTGAATCTTCAATTTTGGAAGCTTCATACACGCCACATAAAGTTGGTCTTCACCCTAAACAACGGGTGTTATGATGTCCTTCCATGCTCCATCATGAGCCGTACGAGGGGTAACAAAGTCTGCATAAAAAAAATATATGACATCAGCATACAAAGACAAAGTTGACATCTATGCGGCAGAGCCTAGTGCGCATGTGGTATCTTCCATGTGGCTGAACCATGGTGGTCGCTTGTCTGGATCGAACTTCTATCCATGCGACAGAGTCATGGTTGTCGCATGTCCAGATCGAGCCTTTGTCTATGCGACAGGATCTTAGTTGTCGCATGATGGTTGTCCACCCATGCGGCAGACTAATGAAGAAAGCCTGTGCATGTTTATGATGATCTCTCATCCATGCGACAAGGCTGCAAAAAAATATTGTGCGTTTTCAAAATGATTTCTCGTCCATGCAGCTAGACTGTGCATGGGTGTCTCTGTGACCATAGAAGCCCGATACGAAACAAGCGGTGCTCCCTACCTCCAAGTAAAAAATCAAAATTAGGGGGCCAAGGATCAAGATCGCCCCTGACAAACTCTTCGGCAAGAAGGGTCGCAGCCTACGGCATCCTTCACAGGAAAAGGAGGAAGAAAGCAAAGAGATGAAAGTTTTCTCTTTTCCCCTGACTGCCTGTTTGTAGGCTCCAAAACTATGTGAAGGGATCAAGGCAATGAATTGAGCGGTTAATGAGATGAACTGGATACCTCGATCCGCATGATCCTCTTTAATGTTCTCAGAAATAGATGTCTCGAGCCCCGTGTCAGGAGATGGCACAAAATTCTAAGAGATCCGGTCAAAGATAGAGCAAATCTCCTCATTTAATGATTGGACAGCCTGTTAGAGACAGCTAAGCGGCAACGAGGCTATGCGATATGCCATACATATGGGGCCAAAAGTGCTTTCCTATGCTTTTTTCTAAGTATTCCAAACTTATCATTTTGGAAACTTTGAAGGGGGTCTTGTAGAAGCATAAAAAAATCATGCAGTCCGCATAAAGGTTATGCCCCCTCAACAAGCCACAAAGAAGCCACATGCGGCCTGAACAATCAAGCCACAGAAAAGCAACATGTGAACTGAACAACCAAAGCCGCTGAGACGCCACATACGGCTAGAACAAAGAAGTCGCAGAGAAGTTACATGCGGCCGGTCCAAACCAAAGATCAAGAAGCCGTATAGTATACTATATGCGGTCTGACACAGATTTTGATATCTGTCAGAAGCTCTGACACATCACTCATCACTTTGAGATGCTTTAAGACTCGTAAAGACGATGCCTCAGAAGAAGATAATAACTCACAAAAGTGCATTAATTGCTTCGACAAACTTGCCATGCCACATGTTCCCTCATATGCGACTACGTCCTATGCGACCTTGCCAAAATATAGCCAGAGTGTCCATTCAACCAAGGCCCAAACGAGAGCACACATGCGGCTACAAGACCCATACGGCCTCGCCTTCATGCGGCCAGAGCATCCAGACGACCAAAGGCCAAACGAGAGCTCGTATGCGACCGCGACAATATACGGCCAAGCTGCTATGCGGCCTCCAACTTACAAGATCTTTCCTTTACAACTACAGAGATCTTTGCACAGTTGGTGCTGGCTACGTGTCCCTCTGATCAAGTCACACACGTAAAGATTTAAAAATAATCCCGATATCTCTTCAACAACATATCTCAACCAAGATCACGTGGCAATCTGCCCATGGCATGCGGCAACTGTTGTAACCGTATTCTTCTGAAGGGGCCTTATGCGGCCACCAAACAGAGATATATGCAGCACCCATAGCCCATCAATACGATCGCTATAAATAGGAGCAACTTAAACGTTCTAAAGGTGGGCTTTTTTCTTCTACTTCAAAGAAAGAGTATACCACCCCTAGCCAATACAGAGAGAGCATAATGAGACAAGTAAAGAGAGAACGTAAGTTTCCTTACCCTGCATCGGATCATCCATAGAGTAAAAGAAAATGCCATAGCACTCCTTGTCCATCGCCACACCCCAGAACAAAATATTATACTTAGACAATCATGTTTAGGATACTTTGTACTCTTCTTCGTTCTTTAAATAAAAAGTTTTACACAAACACATTTAATGGTGAACACACATGATAGGTGACAAAATCATCTCCAAAGTCCTTCTACCTTATCACTCGCTTAGTCGTCACCTCTGCGAATTCTAGTTCGAACGTTGTCTCTACAACAACAACTTCTTCTTGGACTATATTTTTATTGGAAGTGTCAGCCTCCTATGCACCCACACTATTCTCCAGAACGTCCGTGAGAATAATATCCTTATGCCTTGTAATTTTTTCTTCAAAGAATTCTACATCGCAAGATTTGATGATATGATTTGATTCAATATCCAGAAAACTCCGATCGTCTCTCTTCTCTACATATCCCAAGAAGATAGTCTTTGTAGTCCTTGTTCCCATCTTCTGAATCTTTAATTTTGGAAGCTTCAAACAAGCCAAACATACCCACACTCGAATGACATTCAAGTTGGGTCTGACCTTGAACCAGAGTTCATGAGGAGTAACTTCAAAAGTTGTGTACGGTACTCTGTTCATAATAAAAGTAGCCGTAAGTGCAGCTTCTCTCCAGAAGCAGTTTGGAAGTCTCGTAGTCAATAGCATTGAGTTCATCATCTTTGTCAACATTATGTTCTTTCTTTTTGTAACTTAATTTGATTGAGGAGAATAAGAAGCAGTTGTCTCATTGATAATTCTATGTTCTCTACAGAATGATGCAAATTCAAGATATATATACTCTCTGCCTCAACCACTTCTGAGTGTTTTGAGTTGTTGTCCTATTTTTTACTCGACTTCAACCTTAAAGTCCTTGAACTTCTCGAATGCTCCATCATTCAACTTGAGAAGATAGATGAATGCGTACTTCAAGAAGTCATCGATGAATATAATGAAGTAATTTATTCCAACCTTTGTGGAGAATTGCTTGAAGTCACAGATATCTGTGTGTACTAACTCCAGAAGATTTGTGCTTCGATTTACCCATTTGAACAATTTTTTTGTGATCTTTGTCTATGCACAGACCTCACACTTCTTTACCTCTTTACCCCCACATTTGGAGATAAGTCCTAGACTAGACATCTTATTTATTCTTTTACAATGTACATGTCCTAGTCTATTGTGCCAAACCTCAAGAGGATAACTAGAAGAGTTGATTGCATTGACAGTTTTAGACTGAGTTACAATCTGAAGGTTGAGCATCCCTTCGGCACATAATACTTTTCTGAAGTATGTTCCTTTATAGGAAATAAAAATCTAACCAGCGTTGATATCCATCCTCAAGCCTATACCACAAAGCAGACTTCCTCATACTAGGTTCTTGGCTATCACCGGTACGGGCTTCATGTCCTGAAGCGTCAGCGACTTCTCTGATGTCAGATTCAGTACCACCATCCCAGACCCAAGTACCTCAGGTTGTGCCTAGTTTACCACCATAACCTTCCCAGATGTAGGCGTATACATGGTAAATATTTCCCTCCTTGAGCAAATATGGCATGATGCACCAGTGTTCACCCACCAATCAGTATCGACACTAGTCGAGATAACCTGTGCAATCATAGCAACATTGTTAGGCTCACCTTGCTCAGTCTATTTTGGTTTGGATCTGCGGTCCTTCTTGTAATGGCCCTTCTTGCTACAGTTGAAGTAAGTCACATCAGACTTTGGCCTTTGCTTGAACAAAGCTTACTTTACCTTTAGATGGTTGAAGTCCTTCAAGTGAGAAGCCTTCTGCTTCCCCTTGGAGTCTCCACTATGCACCATACTAGCCTTGGTCATTTTCTTGGACAGTGTGTCCACCTTGATTTGAGCCCTCAACTTGTCTTCAACATGGATCCAATACTGAAGTCGTTTAAGATTGACTTCCATCTTCTTAGAGTGCATATTCACAACAAAGTTTCTCCACCCAGGTGGGAGCTTGGTGACAATACCCCAACAATAAAAGCATCGACTAAGAGCATGTCATCATCCTCAAGTTTTTGATATAACTTTAGAAATTTCTTGACTTGATACAACATTGTCTTGTCATCCTCAAATCCTATCTTCCAGACTTTTTATGTCACATGGATCTTGTTTCTATTCTCATCACTTATAGTGCTTATCTAGAGAATCCCAGACATCATTTGCATGTACCGTCTTATTGTATAACTCCATCAAAGAATCTTTCATGGAGTTTAAAATCAAAAGTTTATAGAGGTTATAGTCTCTCATCTACTTTATCTGCAAAGTAGTGGCCTCAACAACCCTCCGAGCATTTTAGCCATCAGGAATAATAGGCTCAGGTTTTGTCAACACGTAATGCACATTCACGAGTTGAAGATTGAGGCTGACCTTTCTCTTTTAGATGCTAAACTGCTCCCTGTAATGCCCCAGTCCCAAAATATGTAGGACTAGGAATACGTAACATGCCAGCTACACATTCGACCAGATTCTGGTCCGACTTAAATACGTATAAGCTATATAATAAGGCTAATTATCTAAGATTACTGAAAATATCTATGTCTCAATCCACATAAAGAATAAAATATCAAGAATAAACTACATGTGCTAAGTTCGGCCGCCCCTTATAGACTCGAGAAAGGAATATGACTCTATAAAACTAGGCTACATTAGCAGATGAATAAACAATAAGAATAAATAACTATAACTCCGGTAGAAATGATATAATTACCTGGCACCAATGCCTACATGACAAAGCAACACAGATCAATAACTCCAGGCAGGCTCCACAATGGTCTACGATGCAAAACTGGCAAGGGACCAGGTCTTCAAAGGGAGTAACAAGGTATAAGAAATAGCATGTCAAAGTAAAATAGTATAATGCCACATACTCAAGGGTAAACTACTATAACCAGCTAAGTGAAATACAAATGAGAGCATCACTAATACTCAGGCTGAAACCACTAAAGGCTCTATGTCGAGGAGCCCATGGCAGCAAGTAATATCATGACTCCAATATATATGCCAAAGTAAGTAGTATTATGACTCCAGTATATGTGCCAAAGATCTGAGACAGTCTAAGGTACCTCTAGTAGTATAGTATATATATAAATAATCAGCCTGTAGCATGTGTGTCTCTTTCCACCCAATGTAACTTCGCGTCTCATGTCCACAACAACTTATGTCCATAACACGCAAGATTATGACCTCTATCTAGTACAACGAGTCATAATGATATCTCTATATATGTAAGTCTCATATCACGAATCACCATGAATAACTCTAGAAAGATTCTGTCATATAAAATAGTATCAAGAATCATATGGTATGGTGTACTTGGTAAAAGCAAGCACGTAAAAATAGGATCATGGAATCAACTCTCTAAATGATGTTACACGACTCCGTGTATGGCATCGACACCCGAATCTTGTTCGAACGCTAAAAAATATCTCACAGTCCTAGGTTGAACATGTACATCAACCATATCATATAACTATAACAACTAAATAAGATAATTCAGGCAAGAAACAGTGATACATCATAGCAAGGTATACTTTCCTGGACTCTGAACTCCGTCAACTACTCCTGTAAAAGTAGAATCTCCAAGTATGCCTCCAGATGATGAAACAAACATCATCATTGTTATTAGAATACTTGAAATAGCTATAATTGACTACCCATAAGTCCAATTTGGACACAAGGGCAGAATTGACAGTTTTGGGTCAAAGCGGAGTCCACATATAGCCCACTTCGCACCGAAGAACGTGTTAGAGATAAAGTTCTACAAATTTAGCAAACTTAGTGTCTACGAGTACAGAATAATGTCACAAATCCAACAGAACATCCAGAATTGGATTCCGATGAGCCTGTCACGAAATCACCCGTCAAGTAGAACTATGGGTCCTACAAAACAGTATTTCGTCAACATTCTCAGAATCGAACCAAACTTGGGTCACAGGACCAGCGTAATACTGCGAATCTGATGGCGTAAGTTTTGTTGCGAAACAACAAGTACACACGAGGTTATGACAAGTGTCAGAACAGGCCGATACGGTATTTTTTGACGGATACGCGTTGATTCCGGTGTGCACGCACATCCAAATTAAGTTCTACAAAATTTTACACGTTCGCGTTGACGATACGCGCCTTTCGGTACAATTCGCATACAACAAAGTCGCCTTATTTGGCAGAACGTATCCCGTATCGAGAAATTTTGGTTTTACAAAATCAAGTTTTTGACAGATTTCAACATCGAATAATTCACAGAATACATCAAATTAAAAGAAAATATTTAAAGGAATTAAAACTAGGTTATATTGTTAAGAAGTCTGTTCAAGTTGAATTTTAGCATTGCGTGCCCTTATGGAGTTAACGGGATTCAAAACGCATATGTGGAACAGTTTTTGATCTAAAACTAAGTCATTTTTTCCTATTTTGTGTCATAATTTATGATCGATACATGACACAATAAACTAAACTAATTAAACATGGTTCATGGGGGTCATGTGGTCTTCACATAGGATTCGATAGGTCGTTATTTGATTTACTGTGCAGGAAGATATAGAGATGTGAAGAAGGGTACCTCATTGTTCTGCGGCTTGCGATTCTGGGCGACGTGCGACGGTCGGCGGCGGTGATCGACGATGGTCGTCTGGACTGGTGGGGGAGAGATGGTGGTCTGGTGATGGTGTACATGTAGGGTAAAGGGGGTTACTGAATGGGAAAGGAGGACTCATCAGTTTCGAGAAGTCGAATGGAAGGGGACGCGGTGGTTTTGGGTTTACTGTAGCGGGGTTGGGGGATTACTATAGATGTAAGGATTTTGGGTTTCGGGTGCTCAGGGTGTGGGTTCGGGTTTTGGGTATAGGGTTTGGGGTTTAACTACTCGGGTTTGGTTTATTATAATAATTATTATCCTATATATATATATATATATATATATATATATATATATATATATATATATATATATATATATATATATATATATATATATATATATATATATATATGTCCATAAAAATAGGTTCTTATCCTAAATAATTTCCAGAAAAATTCTACAATATTCTAATAATAGTTGTACACCCAAAATATATTTTTTGTATAATATTAGTAATTAATTACATATTTTAATTAGCTAAAATTAATGAAAAATCTTTCTTAATTTTAATAATTACATAATAGCAATAAATAAAAATTTAAAATTTAATTCTAAAAACCAGGGGATTTATAATCTACCTAACTTATAAAAATTTCATCCTCAAAATTAAAAAATAACCATGGTAAAAAGATTTTAGTTAAGCATGGTTGCACTAAAGATGGGGGACACAGTTACTAATGGAATCCTTGTTTGACGTCATATTCTAATAGCAAGGATACACTTAGTTTCAGTCACTATCCAACTTATAGAAATTAAGTTGGTAGCAGAAACTATAGTCATGATCATATTTTTAAGGGTTTTAGAAAGTCTAACTTCAAGGAAGAATACGTGATTGTGAGGATTTTGTGACTGTTGTCACAGCCTATCAAAGAAAATCTAGGTACTACCATGACGTTAATGAGTCAATAACTCTATAAAGAAAGTTTACCAGTTCTCCTTGCTTCTAATTAGTTCATGAGTGAAGTAGGTCCAGTTAGACTCATAAATCTCAAAGTTGTCGGAATAATTGAGTCGATGTTGCGTATTAAAATTTTCCGCATTGGGAAAGGATATCTAGGTGTCATTTGTGTGTACAAATACGTCACGAATGTTGTGCGACTAAAATAAAGCATAAGAAGGCAAGTTTGTGAGTGATAGTCATTTCATAGGTATAGAGTGACTAGTCTAGGTCATATGGGTGGAAGTTGTTGGAAAGAAAATGATAGTATTGTGCTCTAAATATCCGAGCCACAACAAGGGTATTAAAGGATATAAAATTAAAGAGGTAATTCAATCTGTTTGGAATTAATCCTAATCAGTACCAAATAAATTCAAATTTACTCTAAAATTCTAAAATAATCCTATACAAAAACCAGGGGGCTACGAGCTACCCAACTTATAAAAATTAAGTTGGTATCCAAAACTAAAGCAGGGTCTTGCTAACAAGATTTCTGGAAGGGCCTACTTTCTAATAAGGATTCAAGAGTTCTAGGGTCTACTCGCCGTAATCAAATATTCTCTAAGGAGACCTAGATATTATCAGGGTGCTATTGGTCGACAACTCTTATAAGAAAAAAATGCTACCAAAATAATATTTCTCCTATAGTTCATGTCTTCAATAAAACATAAGAAAGGGTTTGGTCGGGTATAACTAGGGCAAGGTGGTATAGAGACTTTGATCACCGCATGACATTGATGACGAAGGGACTAATTGAGAAAATTACAAAGGAAGGAATCTACGGACAAGAGAAGTATATGATAAGTCTAGGGAGTATGGTCACAGGATTAAATAACGTACTATTAGATAATTATCTGGAGAATCAAGTCACAGTGACTAAATCAGGAAATTAAAAATAGAAAAGAACTGATACCTACAGTGAGATGGATATTAACACCATGAAGAGGGTACTAACTAAAAGATTAATTTGCTACTAGAGCACGACTGAAAATGGAAGAAGGATCTACTCATTTGGATAATTAGAAGGATCTTTGTTGCAAAAATATGAGGCCATATATGTAAAATAAGATAAGAATTTGATAGGAAGGATATGAATGCAATCGAGGGAGTAATACAACTAATCCTTAAACTCAATGCTATATTCATATAAGTTATATTCTATATAACCTTCCTCATACTATTGGCAACCTACTTCTGGCTATAGGTAACAATATACGATCTATACAACTTCTTCTTCCTCGTATATTCCAAACTTAGTAGGTAAGGGTCTAAACTAGCATGTACTTAGGTCTATTACTCGTAGCATACTATTCACTAAGGTCACTCTTCAATATTCGTCTAATCTTCAATTGGAAGGCCTAGACATTTTTGTATAACTTACTCCATTCTATTGTCTATCTTTCTGAATTGTTGTTCGTCTAGTCTCTGCCATCTAAAATCTATCTTCCTTACGAGAATCTTCTGGCTAGGCTACTACCCTATGATGTCATGGTTATCTTGAGTTAAAATTTTTTGAACTCAATGAGATGATAAGATTTCTAAAATCTAAAAATCCATAAGCTATGGTAACTTGGAAATAGGTTCTCATCACCTACTACTAAGGATAGGTCTAGCAATCTACCTATCTATTTAGTCCATACCTATAGTCACCAATAATTTAAGGGGGTAATAAAATCTAGTTTTGATACTAAAAAGTCATAAGACAAATAGAGATTTAACCACTATGGCCTACTACGTAATGTTTTAATTTCTTAAGGTCATAATTTACCACCATGGGCCACAACTAATTCTTAGCATCTAGCTATGTATTCCATAAATTATTCCAGAATATTAGAATCAAACCATCTTTCTAACTTCTAATATTTCCAAATTACTACTACCTTAAGGTTTTATTAGTTCTAGGCCTCTAATACTATATTCAATTCTCATGCTAAAAATCTATACTAGCTCAAGCATATAGGAATAACCTATCTACCTACCCTACTAAGGTAACCATCTTCTCAAAACTTTATATCCAACATGTCTTCTTCCGCCTTGACAAGGATTTGCTTCTAGAGGAAACACTGCGTAAGAACGTACATCTCTCTAAAATAGGGAGAGATGATAAACAATAATAAGGATTTCGAGGAGAATAAAATAGTACAATTATGAAGTCCAAGGGCGATAATCAATTGCTAAGAAATTTTTAAATCAGTTATGGATTGAGATACTAATACTGCTAATCCTGATTACAGGATCGCTCGGAAAAAAAAAGTAACCAAAACAATTTAATCAAGACCTGCATGGACCACCATAAAAACATGTATGCCCCAGTCCCAAAATACGTAGGACTAGAAATATGTAATATGTCAGCTACGTATTCGACCAGACTCTGGTCTGACTCGAATACATATAAGTTGTATAATAAGGGTAACTATCTATAATTACTGAAAATATCTATATCTCAATCCACATAAAGAACAAAATATCAAGAATGAACTATATGTGCTAAAGTCGACTGTCCAGTAACACATAAGCTCGAATAGACTCGAGAAAGGAATATGAGTCTATAAACCTAGGCTACATCAGCAGATGAATAGACAATAAGAATAAATAACCAAAACTCCGGTAGAAATGATATAAGTACTTGGCACCTATGCCTGTATGAAAAAGCAACACACATCAGTAACTCCAAGCAGGCTCCACAATGGTCTATGCTGCAAAACTGGCAAGAGACCAGGTCCTCAGAGGAAAATAACAAGGTACAAGAAATAGCATCCTAAAGTAAAACAGTATAATGCCACATACTCAAAGATAAACTACTGTAACCAGCTAAGTGAAATGCAAATGAGAGCATCACTAGTACTCAAGCTGAAACCACTAAAGGAACTGTCTCGGGGAGCCCATAGCAACAAGTAATATCATGATTCCAGTATATGTGCCAAATCAAGTAGTATCATGACTCCAGTATATGTGCCAAAGCAAGTAGTATCACGACTCCAGTATATGTGCCAAAGATTTGAGACAGAGTCTAAAGCACCTCCAGTAGTATAGTATATATATAAATAATCATCCTATACCCTGTGTGTCTCTCCCCACCCAATGTAACCTTACATCTCATGTCCATAAAATGCAAGATCATGACCTCTAGCTAATACAACGAGTCATAATGATATCTTTATATATGCAAGTCTCATATCACGAATCTTGTAAGCCTATATATAATCACTATGAATAACTCCAGAAAGATTCTGTCATATGAAATAGTGTCAAGTATCCTATGGTATGACGTACTTGGTAAAGCAAGCACGTAAAAATAGGATCGTGGAATCAACTCACTAAATGACGTTACACGACTCCGTGTATGGTGTCGACACCCGAATCTTGTTCGGATGCTAAGCAACGTCTTACGGTCCTAGGTTGAACAAGTAAATCAACCATATCATATAACTATAATAACTAAATAAGATAATTTAGGCATGGAACTGCGATACATAAAGGCAAGGTACACTTGCCTGGGCTTTGAACTCCATCAACTGCTCACGTAAAAATGGAATCTCCAAGTACCCCTCCGAATGCTGAAACGAACATCATCATTGTTTTCAAAATACTTGAAATAGTTGGGATTGACTACCCTTAAGTCCATTTTAGACACAGGGACAATATTGACAGTTTTGGGTCAAAGTGGGGTCCACATGTGGCCCACTTCGCACCGAAGAACATGTCAGAGATAAAGGTCTCCAAATTTAGCAAACTTAGTGTCTACGAGTCTAGAACGATATCTCAAACCCAACAGAACATCCAAAACTGGATTTCGATGAGCCGGTCACGAAATCACCTATCAAGTGGAACCGTGGGGCCCGTAAAATGGTATTTCGTCAACGTTCTCAGAATCGAACAAAACTTGGGTCACAGGACCCGCATAACGCTGCGAATCCGATGGAGCAAGTTTTGTTAAAAAATGACAAGTATACATAAAGTTATGAAAAGTGTCAGAATAGACCTATACGGTATTTTTTGACGGATACGCGTTGATTCTGGTGTGCACGTACATCCAAATAAAGTTTTACAAAATCCCACACTTTTGTGTTGATGATACGTGCCTTTCGGTGTAATTTACACACGATAAAGTCGTCTTGTTTGGCGGAACGCACCCCGTATCGAGAAAATTTGGTTTTACAAAATCAAGTTTTTGACAGATTTCAGCATCAAATAATTCACAGAATACATCGAATTAAAAGAAAGTGTTTAAAGGGATTAAAACTAGGTTATATTGTCAAGAAGTCTGTTTAAGTAGAATTTTAGCATCGCGTGCCGTTAGGGAGATAACATAATTCAAATACGCGTACTTGGAACAATTTCTGATCTAAAACTAAATCATTTTTTCTATTTTGTGTCACAATTTATGATTGACACAGGACACGATAAACTAAACTAATTAAAAAGGGTTCATGGGGTCATGTGGTCTTCACATAGGATTCAATGGGTCATTATGATTTACTGTACAGGAAGATACAAATGTGGGAAGAAGGGTACCTCACTGTTCTGCGGCTTGCGATTTTGGGCGGCTGCTCTCGGCGGTATACGACTGTCGACGACGGTGATCTACGACAGTCGTCTGGACTGGTGGGGGAGAGCTGGTGGTCTGGTGATGGTGTAAAACCCCTAATTTTAAAAACCGTATTAATTATTTAATTAAATTATTTAAATAAATTATAGTATTTTGTAGCATATTAGAAATTATAGAATTTATTGGATTTAATTACTAGAAAAATATTTATCTAGAGGTTGTGGAGCAAAGATATTATTTTTATTTTAGGAAATCACTGTGGAAGGATGAAAGATTATTTTTATGTACAAATATAATTTTTTTGGAATTATATATACATATATATATATATATATATATATATATAAGTAATTGATTAATAAATAGAAAAGAAGAGAATCGAAAAAGAAAAGAAAAGAAAAGAAAGGAAAGAAAAAGAAATAATTAAAATAAAAACCACAAACCCATTCCCTTAACTAACCCTATAACCCACTAAGAATCCTAACCCAATAGCAACCCCAACCCAGCAAGTAAATCCCCGCAGCAGCAGCAACGCCTAAACCCTGTTCCGCGTTGAAGCACCCGAGCCCCTTCGGCTCTTCTCTTCCTCTCTATGTATATAATTCGTAAAAACCCTAACCCTAAACCCTTACCATCTCCACAACCCCGAGACGCCGTAGACCTCCTCGGCCGCCGCCTGGACCACCGCAGCACTGTCGGAGACCTCCGCTCGCCCCCACGCAAGATCCCGTGCGCGGCGCGACTGTATTGACAGCAACTTACCCATGTTCACGTCCGGATTCCCGCTCCATCTGGTAACCAAATTCGACCCCGTCTTCTGCGGTATCTTCATGACCTATCCCTTTTCCAACTCTTTGTATTAGTTTCCATCGATCAGCATGTAATCCTAGGTGAAAACTGAGACCAAGTTGGAGAAAAATTATAACTTTTAATTTCAGAAAACTGCTGCAACCACCCCCTGTTTAAGGACTCATATCTTCCACCACAGAGATCCAAACATAGATTTTCTTCTTGCTATATGAAGACCATGTAACCAAGATTATTTTTTGTCAATTATATTATTTTAATTTGTGTTAAATGCAGAATTAAATTAGGGTAAAAACCATGAAAAATAATTTTCGAAACTTCCAAAATTGCGATACAGAGCGCGCCCCGCCAAACGGGGCCATCCCGTCGTGTACCAATTGCACCGAAAGACGAATTTGGTATGTCCAGACGTGTGGGCTTTTGCGGAAACTGATTCGGACACAGGTGCGCGTCGGAATCAACGCATATCCGCAAAAGATCCCCGTATCGCCACTTTTGCAAAACATCGTACCATTTTATGTACGCTAGTCAGAATGCGACAAAAATTATGCCATTGGACTCGTGGTATCACGATGGTTCTGTGACCCAATTTTTACGCAATTCTGAGACAGTTGACCAAGGCACCTATTTGTAGGCAGCATAGTTGACTTTTTGGGCGAATTTGTGTTTGGCTCACCGGAATCCAAAATTGGACATACCGTTAGTTCGTACTGACGTTTAGAATTTGTTTGACCTATAATTTGTCCCATTTAGAGACCTTTACCCCTGGCACACTTTTTAGTGCAAATTGGGCCACATATGGACCCAACTTTGACCCAAAATTATCGTTTTGCCCCTGTGTCCAAATTGGACGAAAGGGTATTATTTTCTAGCTATCTCGCTGATTCCGAAAATGTTGTTGATGTTTATTGCAGCATCCGAAGACATTTATTTGGAGGCCTTAGTTTCTGATCCTGTGTACCTAATATCTGGACGCTTATGCTATACAGATTACTTGCCAGGCAAGTATACCTTGCCATTGTACTGTGATTTATATTCCATATGTTGCATGCATCTTATTTATATTTATTTAGTTCATATATTTTAAACTGCTATATAAACTGCGCATCCAAGAAAACTTTGGTGCAACGACGGTGACGTCGTATTCTATTTTTATTTATATATATGCATGTTACCTAGTTTATGAGACCACCCCATTATCATGAGGCATTCTTATGTTTTATCGGCCATAAAACTATTCTTATACGAGTGTGAGTCACATGTAGGACACGGACTTGCGTACTCGGCTGGCCACTGGTACATATAGGTCGTGCGACGGATAGGGATAACTGCCGATAGAAACTTTGCATGCTAGTAGACATAGCAGTTATTTAGAGGTATCATCGTGTTATGGATGTGACATGCTTAGAGCATGGGGTTGGAAGAACAACAAGTAAGGCATTTGGGCTCCTTTGTACTTTTATTTCTGTAACCCGTACGCTTCGCCGAAGATACGTGGCAGTGATGACCCCTATATATTACTGGCGGCCTCTGCAGTTCAAAAAAATGACATGCTTTGTAGGCCCCAGATTCTCCGAAAGAATCACGCCAATCCCATTTCTGGCTAGATAGCCCACTTGTTGGAAAGTTGTTCTCAATATGCATTCACATAGATGGTTAGACGACCCATTAGATATTTATTTTCAGTACTTTATTTGCATGTTTATATGTATCTTGTTATGTCCCTCTGAGGACCTGATACCTTTTCAGATATAGACGGGCAGGAGTATCCACAGGAGTATGGACCTGTACCTGACGCTTCATACCCAACTGAGGAGGTCTTATCTTCAGAGTATCTATAATTCATCGCAGTTGATGGATATTCTAGTTGCTATTTTCTTTTATAGACATTTATCTTATATTGGAGTTAATCTCTTCTCTCATTTAGTAGTTTTTAGTATAGTTGATTTACAGTGGATTTGTTTCCATCCGACTATCATACTTTGATACTTTATCTTTGAGATTCAGTTATTTATTTCCTATTTATTTATTTGTGCTGTGGATGAGATATAGATTGCATGTGATTTGTTGACAGTATATTACCACTGGTGGATTTGATATTCATGTACAACGTACGTGTGTGTATGGTTTCCATATATTGGAGTTCGTATACATACGGCTGGCGTGTTACATATTTTTAGTCCTACGTATTTTGGGACTGGGGCATGACATATTTTTAGTGGTGGCCCATGCAGGTCGAGAATATATTGTATCGGTTACGTTACTGTACCGAACAAGCCTGCATATAGGAATAGAGTGTAGGATCTCATCCACGCTTGACTAAAACTCATCTTCCTTTTCAACTATCCTATTTAAATGCTTGCATCCTGTTTGATTCCTGTACTCCTTCTAATCGTTCATCCACCACTTACAAAGAGATGGATATGCATAGTGGATATACTGCCGTCGATGGCGACACACCTTTAGGAGTCAATGGCCAAACTCGAGGGGAGACCTCGACGACTCCTAGACTTCCGGGGCCGGATGGACAGACTCACAATCCAGTTCCATCTGACCTTTCCGTATCACCAAATGGGACCCTTCCAACATCATCGACACCGCAAGATGGCCAGACACAACTGTTCCAATTCTTCCAAATGATGATGCAGAAACAAAGATCGCAAGCGGCTGTACTAACTGAAGAGCAGAGGCAGCAAGCGAGAGAGCAGAGACAAGAATTTTTGGCAGCACTTGAGAGGATGGCTGCACAGGCAACTGTAACAGCTCAGACACTAATTCTAGTATCGCGAGCTAGAGTTGGTTCAGTGAAGGACTTTATACAGATGGGTCCCAAGCCGTATAAAGGCACTGAGAGCCCAGAGGAGACTACAAACTGGATTATCCACACCCTAAAGTTGTTAGAAGTATCACAGCTACCTACAGATCTATGGATGACAGATGTAAGAACGCTACTAGATGGTAACGCTCATCATTGGTGGGAATCAATGGAGCGCCAGTTGGGTACGTATTAGACTTGGGAACAATTCTTGGAGGGCTTTGAGAGGAAGTACTTCCTGAACACTGTAAGGGATGCACTGTATGATCAGTTCCTTCATCTGGAGTAGAGGAACAAGATATTTGACGAGTATGATGCAGAGTTTAGTCGCCTCAGTAAATATGGTGCTGCCCTGATACCGAATGACTTGGAGAAGGCTAAGAGATTCCACCACGTGCTAACTCAAGAGCTCCAACATTACACTAGCTCACAGTCCCGGATCTCTTATGCCGAATTATTGACAGAAACAAGATTTCAAGAGTCCATCAGCAAGGGAAAGGGAGGTCAACTAAAGACACAACAAGGACCAGCAAGGACACAGCAAGGAGGGCCTATCAGACGTCCTTTGGCACAGCAGCAGCAGCAGCACAGAGCAGGACCATACGAGATTCCAGAGAAGCCCCAATGTAATTATTGTGGGAGATGCAGACATATTATAAGAGACTGTCAGAACCGATTAGGACAATGTAAGAGGTGTAGTTCCGGACAGCATATGGTGAGAGACTGTCCAATATAGTAGACATTGGCGCTTCCACCGCCAACACAGAGGCTAGCACTTCCAGCAGCGAAGATAGTTTAGCAGATGACTAGACCAGGAGCACCTCGACCTCCAGCAGCCGGAGGATTTCAGCGAAGACCACCGCTACCTACTCAGGAGGATCAGTACACGAGGGCCAGTCATGGACTTCCACGGAGGAGCGGACAAGGTTTTGTACTAGAAGTGGATGACTTGGATCAGGAGATTGATGTCATAGTAGGTATTACTCTTGCTTTTACTTTTCCTGCTATGACATTATTTGATACGGGAGCCACCCACTCGTTCATATCTTCTAGTTTTATTGCCAAACATAATATTGCCACTACACCTTTATCTAGTTGTGTTAGAATTCTCACCGGAGGAGGAGTTATACCTGTTAGTCGGATTTATAGATCGTTTCCTGTAGTGATTCATGGCAGAGAGATGAATGTCCGACTCTTAGTCCTTCGCCAACTTTTGATATTGTGCTTGGGATGGACTGGCTAAGCAAGTACCACGCTTTCTTCGACTATTTTGGAGAAAGCATTCTTTTTAAGGTACCAGGCCAGCCTGGACTTGAGTTTGCATGAGGATCCACAGAAGCCCTTGATGGTGTGCAACTTACAATGGACGACGTTATCTATCACCCCATTATTTCAGAGTTTTAAGACATTTTCCAGAGGAATTGTCAGGACTACCTCCGGATAGAGACATAAAATTCTTAATTGAATTAATACTGGAAGCAACACCCATAGCGTCGTATGTTTACAGGTTGGCGAAGAAGGAGATGGATAAGCTGAAGGCACAGTTGAACGAATTAGAGGAGAAAGATTTTATTAGACCAAGTGCATCACCCTGGGGAGCACAAGTGTTGTTTGTACCAAAGAAGGATGGGTCAGTGCGTATGTGCATTGACTATAGAGCCTTAAATGCAGTGACCGTGAAGAATAAATATCCATTGCCATGCATTGATGACTTATTTGATCAGCTTAGTGGAGCCAAGGTGTTCTCGAAGATAGACTTGAGATCGGGGTATCACCAGGTGAAGGTACGGAAGCAGGATATCCCGAAGACCACATTCAGAACAAGATATGGACACTACGAGTTTTTGGTCTTGCTATTTGGGTTGACCAATGCTCCAGCTATCTTTATGGACTTAATGAATCGAGTATTCCATCAGTATTTGGACTAGTTCATGGTCGTCTTTATAGATGACATACTTGTCTATTCGAAGAGCCACGAGGAGCACGAGAAGCACCTGTAGATTATTCTAGAGACATTGAGGAGAGAGCAGTTATATGCAAAGCTCAGTAAATGTGAGTTCTTCTTCGACAGAGTCTTATTTCTTGGGTATGTTATTACGGAAGATGGTATTTCTGTTGGTCCAAAGAAAATCTCGGCAGTCAAGACATGGCCCGTTCCTAAATTAGCATCGGAGGTGAGGAGTTTCCTTGGACTTGCGGGATATTACCGACGATTCGTGGAGAATTTTTCAAGGATAGCAGCGCCCATGACTCGGTTGACATGCAAGGATCAAGAGTTCGTATGGACCGACGAGTGTCAGGCCGCTTTCGAGGAGTTGAAGAAGCGACTGACCACAACATTAGTATTGACTATTCTATCATGATTAGGAGGTTATGTGATTTATAGTGACGCATCAGAAAAAGGCTTAGAATGTGTATTGATGCAGCATGGCAAGGTGATTGCATATGCATCTAGGCAGTTACGTGTACATGAGAAGAATTATCCGACTCATGACTTGGAACTTACAGCCATTATTTTTACTCTGAAGCTATGGAGACATTACTTATATGGGGAACGAGTAGAGATCTATACAGACCATAAAAGCCTCAAGTATGTCTTCACATAGAAGGAGTTAAATATAAGGCAACGTCGGTGGCTGGAGTTGATGAAAGATTTTGAGATACCCAGGCAAGGCTAACGTAGTAGCAGACGCGTTAAGCCGGAAACCAGCAGCTTACTTCTTGACGACACAGAGAGAATTATTGGAGGACTTGCAGGAGCTTGGCATAAAAGTGATATTACCCGGAGCAGATGGGATATTAGCCAACTTGCAAGTACAGTCATCACTAGTAGAGAGGATCAAGGCAGCTTTGTCTACGGATGCCAGATTCAGGAGATTGAAAGAAAGGACAGAGGCCGGAGAGCAGACGGAATTGCGCATTCATGATGACGGGACATTATGATGTAGTGATCGTCTATATGTTCCCAATAGAGAGATTCGACAGGAGCTGATGGCAGAAGCTCATAGTTCGATATATTTTATTTATCCTGGAGGCACCAAGATGTACCGTGACTTACGACAGCACTTTTGGTGGCATGGGATGAAAAAAAAGATAGCTCTCTTTGTAGCCAGATGTCTAGTATGTCAGCAGGTAAAGGCGGAGCATCAGAGAACAGCAGGGCTATTGCAACCACTTTCGATTCCTGAGTGGAAGTGGGAGTATATCACTATGGACTTCGTCATGGGTTTTTCCAGGAGTCCAAGTGGAAGAGATGCAGTATGGATAATAATGGATCGACTCACCAAGTCAGCCCATTTCTTGCCTTTTAGAGTTGGCCAGTCTACAGAAACTTTGGATGACTTATACACGAGGCAGATCGTGAGATTGTATGACATTTCGGTCAGCATTGTGTCAGATAGGGATTCGTATTTTACATCGCACTTTTGGAGAAGCATGTAAGAGAGTCTTGGGACTCGTCTGAAGTTTAGTACATCTTATCACCCGCAGACAGATGGGCAGTCCGAATATACTATTCAGACACTGGAGGATATGTTGAGGGCTTGTATGTTAGATTTTGGAGGATCATGGGAGGACCACCTACATCTTGTGGAGTTTTTTTATAACAATAGCTATCAAGCGAGCATCAAGATGGCTCCGTTTGAAGCATTGTATGGAAGAAAGTGTAGGTCTCCCATGTGTTGGAGTGACGCGAAAGAATGTTAGATTCTGGGACCAGAGTTGGTAGTCAATACCGTTGAGACAGTGAAGAAGATACAAGGACACTTGCGAGTAGCGCAAGACAGGCAGAAGCAGTGGGTAGACCTTTATCGTCGCCCCTTGGAGTTTAAAGAGGGTGATCATGTCTTCTTGAGGATATCACCTACTAGAGGTACTATTCGATTCGGATGGCGCGGCAAGTTAAGCCCAAGGTATATTGGACCATTTGGCGTGCTAGAGAGAGTGGGAGAAATGGCGTATCGACTTGCGCTACCACCTTCACTTGAGGGAGTACATGATGTATTTCATGTGTCACAACATAGGTGATATATGGCAGATAACAGTCATGTTCTCGACCATTCTGAGATCACCATTGGGCCGAGCTTGTCATACCAAGAGCAACCCGTGGGAATCCTTGATCGTCGAGAGAAAGTGTTGAGGAACCATTCTATTCCCTTGGTCTGCGTGGCATGGAAGCATAGTGCGCCAGGAGAATCAACTTGGGAGCACGAGGACAACATACGCAAACGTTTCCCGTACCTATTCATAGACCAAGGTATGAATTTGTTTTGTTCATTTATACCTTATACCATCCTTGACTTTCTATCGTGGCTTAGTTTTAATTTCGAGGACAAAATTTTTATAAGTTGGGTAGAATGTAAAATTTCTAATTTTAAAAATCGTATTAATTATTTAATTAAGCATATTAGAAATTATATAATTTATTGGATTTAATTACTAGGAAAATATTTAGCTAGATGTTGTGGAGCAAAGCTATTATTTTTATTTTATTTATTATAGGAAATCGTTGTGGAAGGATGAAAGATTATTTTTATGTACAAATATAAATTTTTTGGAATTTTATACACACACACACACACACACACACACACACACACATATATATATATATATATATATATATAAGTAATTGATTAATAAATAGAAAAGAAGAGAATGGAAAAAGAAAAGAAAAGAAAAGAAAGGAAAAGAAAGAAAAAAAAAGAAATAATTAAAATAAAAATCACAAACCCATTCCCTTAACTAACCCTATAACCCACTAAGAATCCTAACCCAATAGCAACCCAAACCCAGCAAGTAAATTCCCGCAGCAGCAGCAACGCCTAAACCCTGTTCTGCACGGAAGCACTCGAGCCCCTTCGGCTCTTCTCTTTCTCTCTATATATATAATTCATAAAAACCTTAACCCTAAGGCTTACCATCTCCACAACCCCGAGCCGTCGCTGACCTCCTCGACCGCCGCCTGGACCACCGCAGCACCGCCGGAGACCGCCGCTCGCCCCGAAGCGAGATCCCGCGCGCGCCACGACTGTATTGACAATAACTTACCCCTGTTTACGTCCGGATTTCTGCTCCATCTCGCAACCAAATTTGACCCCGTCTTCACCGGTATGTTCACGTCTTATCCCTCTTCCAATTCTGTGTATTAGTTTCCATCGATCAGCGCGTAATCCTAGATGAAAATCGAGACCAAGTTGGAGAAAAATCACAACTTCTAATTTGAGAAAACTATTACAACCACCCCTATTTAAGGACTCGCATCTCCCACCACAGAGATCCAAACGTAGATTTTCTTCTTGCTATGTGAAGACCATGTAACCGAGATTATTTCCTGTCAATTACAATATTTTAATTTGTGTTAAATGCAGAATTAAATTGGGGTAAAAATCATAAAAAATAGATTTCAAAACTTCTAAAATTGCGATACGGACGTGTAGGATTTTGCGGAAACTGATTCGGATACGGGTGCGCATCGGAATCAACCTATATCCGTGAAAGGTCCCGGTTTGTGACTTTTGCAAAATATCGTACCATTTATTGTACATTCGTCAGAATGCAACAAAACTTACGCCATTGGACTCGTAGTATCACGTTGGTCCTGTGACCCAATTTTTACGCAATTCTGAGACAGTTAACCAAGCCGCCTATTTGCGGGGCCCACGGTTGACTTTTTGGACGAATTTGTGTTTGGCTCACCGTAATCCAAAATTGGACATATCGTTGAGTTTGTACTGACATTTAGAATTTGTTTGACCTATAATTTTTTCCATTTAGAGACCTTTACCCCTGGCACGCTTTTTGGTGCAAAGTGGGCCACATGTGGACCCCGCTTTGACCAGAAATTATCGTTTTTCTCCTGTGTCCAAATTGGACGAAAGGGTAGTATTTTCTAGCTATCTCGCTGATTGCGGAAACGTTGGTGATGTTTATTTCAGTATCCGGAGACGTCGGAGGCCTTAGTTTCTGATCCTGTGTACCTGACATCTGGATGCTTACACTATACAGATTGCTTGCCAGGCAAGTATACCTTGTCATTGTATTGTGATTTATATACCATATATTGCATGCATCTTATTTCTATTTATTTAGTTTATATATTTTAAACTGCTATATAAACTGCACGTCCAAGGAAACTTGGGTGCAACGACGGTGACGTCGTATTCTATTTTTATTTATATATATGCATGTTACCTAGTTTATGAGACCAACCCATTATCATGAGGCATTCTTATGTTTCATCGGCTATGACACTGTTCTTACACGAGTGTGAGTCATATGTAGGACACAGACTTGGGTACTCGGCTGGCCACTGGTACGTATAGGTCGTACGACGGATAGGGATAACTGCCGATAGAAACTTTGCATGCTAGTAGACCTGGCAGTTATTTAGAGGTGTCATCGTGTCATGGATGTGACATGATTAGAGCATGGGGTGGGAAGAACAACAAGTAAGGCATTTGGGCTCCTTTGTACTTTTCTTTCTGTAACCCGTACCTCCGTCGGAGATACATGGCGGTGATGACCCCTATATATTACTGGCAGCCTCTGCCGTTCAAAAGATGACATATTTTGTAGGCCCCTGATTCTCCGAGAGAATCACGTCAATCACATTTATGGCCAGATAGCCCACTTGTTGGAAAGTTGTTCTCAACGTGCATTCACATAGATGGTTAGGCGACCCATTGGATGTTTATTTTCAATACTATATTGGCATGTTTATATGTATCTTGTTATGTCCCTCTGAGGACATGGTACCTTTTCAGATATAGACGGGCAGGAGTATCCATAGGAGTATGGACCTGGACCTGACACTTCATACCCGACTAAGGAGGTCTTATCTTCAGAGTATCTGTGATTCATCGCAGCTGATGAATATTCTAGTTGCTATTTTCTTTTATAGACATTTATCTTTTTTTGGAGTTGATTTCTTCTCTCATTTAGTAATTTTTAGTATAGTCGATTTGCAGTGGATTTGTTTCCATCCGACTATCATACTTTGATACTTCATCTTTAGAATTCAGTTATTTATTTCCTATTTATTTATTTGTGGTGTGGATGAGATATAGATTGCGTGTGACTTATTGACAGTATATTACCACTGGTGGATTTGATATTCATGTACAACATACGTGTGTGTATGGTTTCCATATATTGGAGTTTATATACATACGGCTGGCGTGTTACGTATTTCTTGTTCTACGTATTTTAGGACTGGGGCATGACAGATGGTATATATATAGGGTGAAGGGGGGTTACTAAATAGGAAAGAAGGTGTCGTCGGTTTCAGGAAGTCGAATGGAGGGGGACGCAGGGGTTTTGGTGTTATTGTAGCGGGGTTGGGGGTTTACTGTAGATATAGGAATTTTGGGTTTCGGGTGCAGGGGGTGTGGGTTCGGGTGCAGGGGGTGTGGGTTCGGGTTTTGGGTATAGATTTTAGGGTTTAAGGATCCGGGTTTGGTTTATTATAATAATTATATATATATATATATATATATATATATATGGCCATAAAAATAGGGTTTTGGGTATAGGGCAAGCTATTTTTTGTACCTTGTTACATCCCTCTAAGGACCTGGTCCCTTGCAAGTTTTGCAGCATAGACTGTTGTGGAGCCTGCCTAGAGTTGTTGATGTGTTTTGCTTTGTCATGCAGGCATTGGTGCCAGGTACTTATATCTTTTCTACCGGATTATGGTTATTTATTCTTATTATCTATTCATCTACTGATGTAGCCTAGTTTTATAGACTCATATTCCTTTCTCGAGTCTATTCGAGCTTATGTGTTACTGGACGACTGACTTTAGCACATGTAGTTCATTCTTGATATTTTTTTTCTTTATGTGGATTGAGACATAGATATTTTCAGTATTCTTAGTTAGTTATCCTTATTATACAGCTTATACGTATTCGAGTCAGACCAGAGTCTGGTCGAATGCGTAGCTGGCATGTTACGTATTCTAAAATAGGTTCTTACCCCAAATAAAAATAGTTTAAAATTAGCAGTTTGTAGAGGTTGTAGTCTCTCCTCTACTTTATCTGCAAAGTAGTGGCCTCAGCAACCCTCCGAGCATTTTGGCATCAGGAATAATAGGCTCAGGTTCTGTCAATACGTAATGCACATTCACGAGTTGAAGATTGAGGCTGACCTTTCTCTTTCAGATGCTAAAGTGCTCCCTGTCAAACTTTTCAAGTTTCTTAAAACTTGTGTCGAAAAGAATTTCACGGTTGTTCTCCATCTTGCTCGGATCTTGCTTTGAGATTGTTAGTCCCGAGACAAATCTAATATTTAGGATCTAAGATGGAGAAATTAAAATCAGTTTCAGAGTTAGCAAGACTTTGTAGGCCATCCTTTATATGATCCAACAGAGGTAGTCGAGATCAAAGATTTTACTTAAGAGTTCCTCTCTGTCCTCCTCGATATCCATATATATATATATATATATATATATATATATATATATATATATATATATATATGAGATGATTACAACCTCTCTGGATAACAAAACGCAAGAACCAAAATACATTCTTCCTCGCCAACACAGTTGCGATTGGAACAGTACGTTTACAACCCAAAAAAAAATCATTCTTCCTTGCAAACGTGTTGCAATTGAGACAGAATAATAACAAGGAGAAAGTAGAGAAGGATAAGAAGACGGAAAGAAAGGGCTTGCTGGGGTGATAAAGATCACCGTTTCTTAAAAAAAAGATTTATCCCACAAGGATCTGCTCCCAGGAACCATCAAGTTCACGTAGAACTTCTGGAACGCTCGCCTTTCTCTTTGTCGACTCGAACAAACTCTTCTTGACTCTTTAATTGCAGCCACCGTATCTCTCTTGTGCCTCTCTATTTCAGAGTAAGTAGTATTTCTGGAGAAGGGTGGAAACCCTAACCCTAGCCGCCACCTTATTATGGAAGAATAATAATGAATTAAATTTATATCCCAAAAGATAAGAACAAATTTGAATTCAAATTCTTCTGTCATAATTGTCTGATCCGCAATCAGCGGGATCTGCTCAGACTACACATTATGTGCCCCCTGTGCCCACTTCATCATTTCTATATGGCATTTTTTAAATTGTATACAACATTTGTATATAGTATTTTTTGTTTCGGTCGTTGGTTTTGAGTTTTGGCTCCTGAAAACTTATTTTTATGGAGTATTCTGTGGTTTTCATCTTTCAGAACTTAGAATTTGTTAAAATTAATGCTCCCATATGCGTGTTGTAGGGAATTCAATTTTAACCTTTGAAAATATGAATTTCGAGTTAAAATGAGATTTTATGGCCGAAACAAGTGTTGGGATTTTCTCTATCCCGAGTTGTCAATTCAAAAATCCGTCGGTAATCCGCAGAAATTCGTTGAAAAATCTAAATTGTGGTCGAAAACTTGTTGTTTCATGATGGATAATCAGTCGGTAATCCACAAAAATTCGTCGATAATTTGAATTCGCTGAATTAAGCTGATTTGGGCTATTTTTGTCCCTTTTTGTCTGTTTTGCTTCTTTCTTCAACTATTTTGATTCCTTAGTATAATATTAATATTTTGTATAGATTTGGAAAGTTGTTTTCCTCATATAATTGACACAAGTCTAAGTTTTTCTTGACACCGTAGAATATTTTGTTGGTGTTTAATCTATTGCATCTTAGCATTGGACAATCGAGTATGAGTATTGTCCAACGTATCACTATTATGATTTACAAAAATATTCGCCAGTGATTACTCATGAATTACTCGTACCCATAGATCATTGGGAGGAGAGGATACTTTGTGCTACTAGTGACTCATGTCGCTATGGGCCCACATAGTGGCAGGGATAACCCTGATTGGAGTGGGCCCCTGACCACTCTAGCCCCTAATGATGCAGAGTAATGAGACAAGATTTATATTTTGAGATATTCTTCAGTAGGGAGATATTTTATTTTTCTATTTTATGCCATAAGTTATTCTTCTTGGTTGTTCGTGATATGTTATTTTTCCCTTTACAAGTTGTCGCCTCCCATGGCCACATGAGTATTTATAGCATAGGTCATTGCGAAGATCCTCAAATTGTATTTGTTAGTAACTAGGACTTGTGAGAACCCTAGCTAGTTAATTTATAGCAAGTCATAACCATGTTCTTTTGATTGAGTATTTTTAAATGCTCGCGCTCTGCCTTATGTGTCAGTTAGTGGCTAGAGTCTAAGTTCTGCTCGAAAAAAGATCTGTAAACCCGGTCCTTGTTTGGTTTAAGGGTTGTGGCTCTAATTTTGAGTAGTTCATAAGCTCCCTTGTTGCTCACCAGTTTATCTTTCTCTGTAGGTATTTGTTCAACTTTTATTCAATCTTTTATTTATTTATGAGATAAGTGCATTGGTACCGCACGAGTCTAGATACGCTTCTATTTATTGTTATTAATTTTTATTATGTGTTTTGTTGTTCACCTTGGGCTTTCGTGTAGTGCATACTATTTGGGATTTGACCCCACTGGTTTTGTTTGACCAGATTTATAGTTGGAGCCTGAGGATTCTCCCTATTTTTTGCTGGATGGCCCATACCCATAGTTTAGTTATCCTGACATGCGAGTGGGTTTCCTTTACTCATTTTTTATTTTATTTTGATGGTGTAAGCTAGGTCCAGTGTTAGCCCTTTTATTTTGAGACTTTATCTCTGACTTCAATCAACATGATGTATATATTCGACCATGGCTGGTATATTAATCATGTATATTTGTACCTTGCTAGTACAATATTTTGTATTCACTAGCTTCATAATCATATATGATATGTATTTTGGGACCCCTCTTTACTTTCATGAATGATATACTTTTGTTACTTATTCATGCTGGATTAAGATTCTAGAATTTGTCTGCCTTAGGACTGACGTCATAGCATGTTAGAGTTCTCCCACTTGTCTTTTAGACATTGGACCATATCTCGGATATCTTTGTACTCTAATATAGGTAGCTAGCTTTGTCTGTCCCCGCTCTCTAGTATTATGGTTCTAAGGCGTGATAAGGTTTTAGTATTGGCCTATGCATGTGACCATATCTCGGATATCTTTGTGTGGGATTCATCTTGTTAGAATCTCAATTTCATGTATTTGTCTTTATTTGATCTCCTCTTGCTTATCAAATTTCCTGATACCCTTAAACTTTGAACATGCTTGCTATATCCTTGCTTTGTTCCGTTCCATCATTGATATCTCGTGTCCCTATTTTCAGGGACACAATGCCTGCTTCTTTTTCTGAGGATTCCAATGCTCTGTCTCCTCTCGTAGTTCAGGAAATAAGCCAGCATCATATTTTGCCTCTTCATGGTTAGGTTCCATCACCATCCAGCATCAGTCAACAGGTTAGTTCACTCATGTCCACTCAGTTCAGCCAGCCCAGTCGACCTATCCAGTTCTATCAGTTCCTTCCATGCAACCGGCACAGTTAGATCCATATGCCATACTCGAGATGGCGAGGAGAATGATAGAGATGCAGTGCCAACAACAACAATAGCACCATCAGCATCAGATTAAGGTCCAACAGAAAGTAGCTCAGTTGTACCAACAGTTGCAACAGGGCCAGGAGCGTACCAATAACAACTTTTGTCATGGATTCACGGTAGCCTTGGAGGCGAATGGATGGTACATTAACAACTCAGCTTCCAACTTCAATCGTCTACGCCCGACTCAGTTCTTTGGCACTGAGGATGCAGTATCAGCAGATTCTTGGTTCTAAGATACCGAGGCTCTTATGGAGGCAGTTAGGACTCCAGTAGAGGATAAGGTAGCAGTGGTGAAGCTTTAATTGTCAAATATCATCCGAGATTGGTGGTTAGCATAGGAGATGGATCTTCTAAAGCCTATTGCTTGGAATACTTTCAAGGAGCACATGAGAAGTTCTTCCATATTACGACTAACTTCTAGCTCCAATTGTAGTTAACTAACCTTTGACAGTAGACGAAGACCGTAAATCAGTATGCAATAGAGTTCTGTAGGCACAGCCGGTTTGTATGACACATGGTAGCTTCCAATGAGGATAGGGCCTAGAGGTTTGAGTAGGACTTGCACTTGGAGCTCCAGCAGCTTATAGTGGGCCATTATTATGCCACCTACGATACAGTTCTCAAGGCAGCTAGTTCTATAGATCTTGCCAGTCAGAGGTTGTCGAAGATGACCGTGTCACGCCCTACTTCCAAATATAAGGAACTGAGCCATGTGGCATTGGCCATCGGATACACTCCGAAGGGCATCCCAATCTAATGGACCCATTGGAATACATCTAAGTTGTAAAGTACAATGATATAACCCAATATTTAAATATAAGCAATGTAACTAATCACATCCACAGACATAAGAATATAAAACACATAGAGAAAACAAGTCTACTAATGTGAAGAAGAAAAAAATAAGTCTAGAAATGTATCATCAAACAAAATGGATAAGGTCACACGGGAACAAACCCGCTATTATAAGTACTAAATGAAAGGAAGCAATAATATAACTAGGACCGATATCTGCTAACTAGATAATGATACCGAACCCAAGGTAAAGTCACTACCGGAGATCAAGCGAAGTCCTCGGGAAGGATCTCATCCTCTGCTACCAGTCCAGCTCCTGGATCTATACCCGATACGTACTCCTCCAGGTAGTTCTCCTCGCCTATGCCTGGAAGGGAACCAGGTCCTCAGAGGGACGCAACAAGGTACAAAAATAGCATGCTAAAGTAAAAAAAAAGGAAACATGTGATACGCCGGTGTAATCTAGAATAACCACCTAAGTGAGACACAACTTGAAGACAACGTTCGAAATGTGGGCTTTCCAAATATAAATCCGTAGCTCCGAGGCACAAAGATATACGATGCATACCGGTAGCTCCGAGCACAGAATCACACAGTAAGTACTAGGACTCCGGATATAGGATCTCTACATAAATAAGGTATATATATATATATAGTACATGCGAAGTAGCCCAAGAGTCTAGTAACTGTCATCCCCTCCCAATGCGGTCAGCGAGACGCATTCGCAGCTCGCTGAGCTTGAACCTCAATATAAACAGTCTTGTCATATTGAAGTAACTAGCACTAATCATGATCCTATATTCATCACAGGTTCCGGTCATGCTGACACTATCAGGATACGGGAAGTCTGGCACGATGACTGTCTGAAAGTGTCCTAGGGTTCTGATATAACCAAGTAGGTACATAAAGGTATCGAGAAACATCTAACCATCGATACTAGATATTACCGACGAACGTCTACATCCAGACATAACTCGAACGCTAAGTAACGATTTTAATCCAAAGCGCACACAATATATAGATAAAATAAATAAGGAAAACTGGAACTGAGTTACAGAATGGCAAGGTATACTTGCATGGATCCGAATATGGAAGACGGGGCTCCGGTACAACGTCCAAGTCCGAGGATCCCAAAGTACCTAGAAATGATATATAAATTAATTAATAATCTAGCTCTAAAATATCTAAAATAAGAGATGACATCATGGACTAACATAGATTTCTGTCTTAGTTACAAACCTCATGTCTAAGATACTAACTAGAGGGTTGAACAAAGTTGACTAGGGAAACGTTATGATAAATACGAATCCTCAAATAGCATAACGTCCTCAAATAATATCCTCAAATACTAATATCCATCATGTGTGATTTCGGTCATCTATAAATAATGTTCATTCTTGACCCATGCCATCCCTGTAATCATTGACATATGTACATAAACCCAAATTAGTTGTCACCCCTAAATATGCATAATATTCACATACTCATCCTCAATTATACCATCAAAGCTACCGAACCAAAATTTATTTGAACAACATCCTCATCATTCGTGCATTTTCACATATATATATATATATATATATAACCCCAAACAAATACTATTAATCTTGGATATAAACTAAACATAGGTATTGGTCATGGGAACCTAAATCCTAACTAGGGTTTTATTTAACAAATAGGAATAGTTATAAAGTAAATAAAGAAGGAGAAGAAGCGAGGAGTGATACCAGAGGTGGCGGCTGTGGGTGGTGGCAGCGGTGGTGTTGTGGTTACTGTCGGTGGCGGTGTTGACCATGGTGGTGGTGCTCGTGTCGACCGTGGTAGTGGGGGTAGTGCTCGACAGTGGTAATGGTAGTGGTGCTCGGTGGGAGTGAGAAGATGGTGGTGGTTGTTGGTGGGGGTGGTGTCATGCGGTGGTATCGATGATGGTGACTGGGTGGTGGTGTCGACGGTGGGTGGTGGTGTCGACGGTTGGACTGGGGTGGTGGTCAGTGGCGATCGGTGGTGGTGATGGTGGTGGTGAAGATAATGGTGAGAAGTTGATGGTAGTGGTAGTGGTGTTCGGAGGTGACGGCGGCTGTGGTGGTGATGGTGGTATTCGGTGGTGGTGATGGTGGCAGTGCTGGGTGGTGTTGATAGTGGTGGTGCTCGACGGTAGTGGTATCGTGAGGTGGTGATGAGAATGGTGTTGGCGGCTGTAGTGATGGTGGTGTTATGGTCATGGTGATGGTTGGTGATAATGGCAGTACTTGGTGGTGGTGATGGTGGCTGTACTCGGTGGTGGTGATGGTGGGGATGCTCGATAGTGGGGATGGTAGTGGTGATGGTGGCCGGAGGGTGAGGAAGAAGAAGAAGATAAAGAAAAATAGAGGTAAAAAAGAAGAAAAATGGAGAATGGAAGGAGAAGAAGAATAATGGAGAATAGAAAGAGGGGGATTTTGGCTGAGAGTGGGGGAGGGGAGGAGAGAGAGTGAGGTAAGAAAAAATAGGTTTTCTTAGGATTAGGGCCGACCACATGGGATGGGGGTGTGTGTGTGTTAATATAGGGGGATGGGTGGTTGTGATAGGGGGATATTGAATCAAGGGCTAGGATTTTATATGAATGAATATTACTATGCAAGGGTGAGAGAGAGAGTGAGGTGACCGGTTATATGAGGTTGGGGGTTTCTCCATTTGATTTGCACCAATAGGAGTGTGACACCTTGCAACCTTTTTGCATTTGAGTTCCTTAAAATTTGGGTGTTTACAAATGAAGGAGAAAGAGTAAGGATTTGATGTGGGAAATTGGTGTTTGGTATTTTGTAGGATGGAGAGGGTGTTGGGTGTTTTGTATGAGCCTCAAGATTGGGTGTAAGGGTTAAGTTGGGGTTAGGTTAAGTCAATTTCCCTAATTTAAATAAATATTGTGTCATTGGTATTCTTAAATAAAATGGGAGTACATGGGATCTTAATTGGGAGTGACACAAATGTCATGGACGGTGTAGGCTTGGTATTATTCTTGGATCCTATAATTGGTTAGGCAAAACAAGTTAAGTTTGTGTCCCAAAAATTGATGGCAACGACATAGATACAAGGCATAGGATTAAAGAATTAATTTTTGTGACTAAAAAATTATGCAATTAAAATAGAGCACAAAGGAGTATGTTTGTGAGTGACAGAAATATCCAGTGCCTAGGTTGGCTTATCAAGTCAAGAGTGCAGAATTTGTTGGAAAGTAAAGGCTATTGTTGTGCTCCAATTATTGTAGAAATGGTAAGATGCGCCAAGAGTTTAGAATTAAAGAACTAGACTACATAACCCTAATTTCTAATCCTTCGACAACCTGAGGCTAGACCGGAATTCTCACCAAATCCAGTCTACCTAAATATTTTTTGAGGGAGTTTACATCCTTCCCAACTTATAACAATTTTGTCCCCAAAATTAAGAGTAAAGCACAAATAAGAGTTACGAGAATTAAAAAGTTAACAGGTAATTGAAATGCAGTACGTAAATTCGTACCTTGGTCCTCAAATAAATAAGGGAAATACCGTTGAACAGAATCCTCGCACTCCCGGGTATACTGCCCCCTCAAAACCTTCTCACTGCGATCGAGTATCCCTACTGGCTGCTCCACATATGATAAACTGGGCCCAACTGTAATCTCTGAATGATCGAGCACGTGGCTAGGGTCTGCCACGTATCTTCTCAACTATGATACATGAAATACGTCGTGCACACCTTCTAATAATGGAGGCAATATAAGACGATAAGCCACTTTGCCAACACGCTCCAAGATGTCAAAAGGTCCGATGTACCTCGGACTCAGCTTGCCTCTGCCCCCAAATCTGATGGTAGCACAAGTAGGCAATATCTTCAAAAATACATAGTCAACTTCCTTGAATTCCAAAGGTCTACGATGCGAATCTGTCCAATGCTTCTTGTTGTCCTGTGCTGCATGCAGGTGGCCCTAAATCTGCTTCACTTTCTCTACTGTCTAAGTCACCAACTCTGGACTAAGTATCTGATGCTCTCCAACGTCACTCCAACATACCAGCGACCTGCACTTCCTGCCGTACATTGCCTCATAAGTTGCCATTTGTATGCTTGCTTGATAATTGTTGTTGTAGGAGAATTCCACTAAGTGTAGATGGTCCTCCCAAGATCCTCCAAAGTCGATCATGCACTCTCTTAATATATCCTCTAGTATCTGAATCATGTGCTCTGACTGACCATTAGTCTGTGGATGATATGCAGTATTGAACTTGAGACGAGTTCCTAGACTCTCCTGCATACTTTTCCAGAAATATGACATAAATTTAGAATTATGATCCGAAACAATGCTGACAGGCACTCCATGTAGTCGTACTATCTATCTTAATACATATCAGCTAATATCTCTATGGACTGTCCAACTCTGAAGGACAAGAAATGCGCCGACTTGGTTAGTCAGTCTAGAACAACCCAGACTACATCCTTCCCGCTAGGGGTCCTCAGAAATCCCGTGATGAAGTCCATGGTAATGTGCTCCCACTTCCACTCAGGAAAGGGAAGCAGTTGCAATAGTCATGTATTCCTCTGATGTTCGGCCTTGACTTGCTGACTAACCAAATATCTCGCCATGAATCTCACAATCTCCTTCTTCTTCATCCTAAGCCACCAGTAGTGTTGTCTTAAATATCGGTACATCTTCGTACCCCCGATATGAATAGAATAAATCAAACTATGGGCCTCGGTCATCAACTCCTGGCGTAGCTCACCACTCGAAATATATAGGCGATCTCCACACCTTAACAATTTGTCTTCGTGAATCCGGAGTCTCGTCTGCATGTCGGCCTCTGTCCTCTCTCGTAGTCGCCCGAATCTTGCTTCTGTAGATAAGGCTGCCTTGATCCTGTCAACCAATGTAGACTGAACTTCTAGACTAGCCATCTGTCCTTTCCTGCCTAGCAATACAACCTCTATCCTGAGCTCTTGAAGATTCTCTCACAAATGTCGCTGAGTCATAAAAAAGTATGTCATGGGCTTTGTCACGCCCCGATCTCCTGCAGGCAATCGGCCGTTCCCGCTAGGCGGGAATCACCCTCGCCAGCGCTCCCGCGGAACGATCGCTTAACCCATCCGGGCGTGATGCCGCACGAGCGTGATCCACGCCCGTGCAAGGCCATGGTTCATTGGCTGGCGGCAAGAGTTCTAAGCCACAGAGTCGCACAGATTGTTCGAGTGCAGCGGAGTCATGAACGCATAGGCGATCGGTAACAGGTTCACTGAGTCGACAAATATAGCGAAAGCATCGAAACAAGTAAAGTAATCTCTTTATTGATATAAAACATGTATTACAGGCGACGTATAGCCGAGATTACAAGTCGCTCAAGCCTCTCTCTCTGAAACAGTAAAAGCGTGCCAAGTGGCTACAACTGTGGAATGAATGTACAGGCGATGGTCAGGCGATGTTCACAACTTATGTCTTGTATAAGCGCTTCAGTCCCGGACGCAACGTTGCAAGGCTTCAGAGGGAACTCCTGGCCTTAGCACGCACGAAGGAGGCATCCGCACCGCACGAGGTTCTCCCGCACCCTGCATATCAAACTGGTGGATTATCAGTACATTGAATGCACTGGTGGGGAAGCTACTTGCCCGCTCGACAAATCCAAACACGTAATACAGGTTCCGTGCACAACTATTAAGTTGTCTTTCTAGTTGCCTTAGGATCAGTTTCATGCAGACATTGAATAGCTTAACGTGTCGGGCAGTGCGCCGTGCGATGTTTGAGGAAACACGGCGAGACTTACCAACTTACCATTTCTCCTTCCCTATCCAAGGCAAACATGATTAATTCAAGCAGGGGCATGTATAAACATTCAGGAGGCAAGCATATGCAAACAGGAGGGTCATTTTAACATGATCGTTCAGGTGTTCAATTGTTTCTTGATGCGATGCAGTGACTCGCACGCGGATAGCCGCTAAGCGAGGATGACTTATCTATATGAACACGGTCGCTGGCAAAGCCATTATGGACACTAGTCTTAAACGAAGATGGTTTGCAGCCAATGTACAGTAGTGCCACAAGCCATCTCGTCCAGTACAGTAGACTATACAGTAAGTTCAGCCATGGAGCGGATGGTATGCAGCGAAAGAACGGTAGGTGCTGCACACTATCTCGTCCAGTACAGTTGGCTGAAACAGTAGAGTTCCATCCGGATCGGAGCGGCCCCAGTGCCCCGGAGACCGTCCGTGGAACTATGCCTCGTTTCTGAGTTGTCCGCGACATGCAGGTCAGGGTCAGGGTCAGTTTCCCCTTCACTAGATACTCGAGTACTGTAGAACAGGAGTACAGTGGTACAGTGGTACAGTAGAACAGTAGTACAGTGGTACAGTATTACAGGAGATGTTTGAATCATGATTTTGTACAGTGATTACTTGTCTTGATGCATTCCCCTGATTCGGGGATGCCTTGGGTGACCTAGCGGTCCCGGATACTTGCAGGAACATTCAGGCACGGAACGACTACGTAGTAGTCTTCCGGGGTTTGGATGAAAATACGATAACATTACAAGCAGACAAGCATGCGTTCTAGGAACATAAGCAGGCATGTTGCTCGGGCCCGAAGGTAGTCCGAGAGATGAAACCGTTAAGGGACTTAGCATGCGAGGGTCTGAACATATAAGTAGTATTTCAATTTCCATGTTCTAGCAAGCAATACAAGTTGGGATTATTCCCTTAGCTAGGTACGTTGGATTTATTAGCATGCAGGAGGTGAATCACCTAGCGACTAGCATAAATATTCCAGATTTTATGTGTGCTGGCTAAGCAAAGACAAGTTCACCGTAGCCACCCACCTTAGCGATGATTCGCCTCGGTAGAGCGATACGTCTGAGCGAGCCTCTGAAAGTCCAAGCCGGATTCCGTAGGGACAAGTCTGGATATCTTTGCCTCTTGATCGAGGCAAGGCGGGTCGGGACAGCTGCACGATTGCCGATTGAGACAGCAGTCCGCTTGAGCGGAACGGGGTGTTACATCCTATCCAACTTAGAAAAAGTCTTGTCCTCGAGACTTACTAGGGACAAGCAGTAATCTAGGGTTGAGGCAATCCTAGACAAGTCGTTGCACTTGTTCATTTGGATCTTCACTTGCACAAGCTTCGAAATCAGCATATCGCTTAGACTGGATCGTGCGCACTTTTGAAGTGCACTTCTAGCGTGAACACGTCAACCAGCTCAGTGATAGCGAAGTCTTAGCACTCGAGTTTCACATTTTCTCAAGTCTTGGATGGTGCACTAGTTCAAGGCGTCCCTCGAATAGATACATTCAACCAAACTTAGGGTTAGTGAAAATCGGACAAGCTACTAGCGATACACTCGAAGGGTTCGCACAGGTTGGCATAAAGGCCACTCGCAGCATACAACCAGACAAGCAATCATATCATTCAAAATGCATTTTGAAAGTATTTAGACTTATTGTTGGAACATCCCATCGAGGCATTGAGAGAGAGCATGCACATAACCCACGAACAAGCTTTCGAAATAGAGATATCGAATCGAAGTCCAAAGGCGTAGAAGCCAGGCTCTGATACCAACCTGTCACGCCCCGATCTCCCGCAGGCAATCGGCCGTTCCCGCTAGGCGGGAATCACCCTCGCCAGGACTCCCGCGGAACGATCACTTAACCCATCCGGGCGTGATGCCGCACGAGCGTGATCCACGCCCGTGCAAGGCCATGGTTCATTGGCTGGCGGCAAGAGTTCTAAGCCACAGAGTCGCACAGATTGTCTGAGTGCAGCGGAGTCATGAACGCATAGGCGATCGGTAACAGGTTCACTGAGTCGACAAATATAGCGGAAGCATCGAAAAAAGTAAAGTAATCTCTTTATTGATATGAAACATGTATTACAGGCGGCGTATAGCCGAGATTACAAGTCGCTCAAGCCTCTCTCTCTGAAACAGTAAAAGCGTGCCAAGTGGCTACAACTGTGGAATGAATGTACAGGCGATGGTCAGACGATGTTCACAACTTATGTCTTGTATAAGCGCTTCAGTCCCGGACGCACCGTTGCAAGGCTTCAAAGGGAACTCCTGGCCTTAGCACGTACGAAGGAGGCGTCCGCACCGCACGAGGTTCTCCCGCACCCTGCATATCAAACTGGTGGATTATCAGTACATTGAATGCACTGGTGGGGAAGCTACTCGCCCGCTCGACAAATCCAAACACGTAATACAGGTTCCGTGCACAACTATTAAGTTGTCTTTCTAGTTGCCTTAGGATCAGTTTCATGCAGACATTGAATAGCTTAACGTATTGGGCAGTGCGCCGTGCGATGTTTGAGGAAATACGGCGAGACTTACCAACTTACCATTTCTTCTTCCCTGTCCAAGGCAAACATGATTAATTCAAGCAGGGGCATGTATAAACATTCAGGAGGCAAGCATATGCAAACAGGAGGGTCATTTTAACATGATCGTTCAGGTGTTCAGTTATTTCTTGATGCGATGCAGTGACTCGCACGCGGATAGCCGCTAAGCGAGGATGACTTATCTATATGAA
The DNA here is from genome assembly GCA_036927795.1 of Iris macrosiphon. NCBI lineage: Eukaryota > Viridiplantae > Streptophyta > Magnoliopsida > Asparagales > Iridaceae > Iris > Iris macrosiphon. The sequence continues at coordinate 33,116,097 of JAYESA010000008.1, read as the reverse complement.
TACGGTCGCTGGCAAAGCCATTATGGACACTAGTCTTAAACGAAGATGGTTTGCAGCCAATGTACAGTGGTGCCACAAGCCATCTCGTCCAGTACAGTAGACTATACAGTAAGTTCAGCCATGGAGCGGATGGTATACAGCGAAAGAACGGTAGGTGCTGCACACTATCTCGTCCAGTACAGTTGGCTGAAACAGTGGAGTTCCATTCGGATCGGAGCGGCCCCAGTGCCCCGGAGATCGTCCGTGGAACTATGCCTCATTTTCGAGTTGTCCGCGACATGCAGGTCAGGGTCAGGGTCAGTTTCCCCTTCACTAGATACTCGAGTACTGTAGAACAGGAGTACAGTGGTACAGTGGTACAGTAGAACAGTAGTACAGTGGTACAGTATTACAGGAGATGTTTGAATCATGATTTTGTACAGTGATTACTTGTCTTGATGCATTCCCCTGGTTCGGGGATGCCTTGGGTGACCTAGCGGTCCCGGATACTTGCAGGAACATTCAGGCACGGAACGACTACGTAGTAGTCTTCCGGGGTTTGGATGAAAATACGGTAACATTACAAGCAGACAAGCATGCGTTCTAGGAACATAAGCAGGCATGTTGCTCGGGCCCGAAGGTAGTCCGAGAGATAAAACCGTTAAGGGACTTAGCATGCGAGGATCTGAACATATAAGTAGTATTTCAATTTCTATGTTCTAGCAAGCAATACAAGTTGGGATTATTCCCTTAGCTAGGTGCGTTGGATTTATTAGCATGCAGGAGGTGAATCACCTAGCGACTAGCATAAATATTCTAGATTTTATGTGTGCTGGCTAAGCAAAGACAAGTTCACCGTAGCTACCCACCTTAGCGATGATTCGCCTCGGTAGAGCGATACGTCTGAGCGAGCCTCTGAAAGTCCAAGCCGGATTCCGTAGGGACAAGTCTGGATATCTTTGCCTCTTGATCGAGGCAAGGCGGGTCGGGACAACTGCACGATTGCCGATTGAGACGGCAGTCCGCTTGAGCGGAACGGGGTGTTACAGGCTTCCTGCTTAAGGCATCTGTTATAGCATTCGCCTTGCCAGGGTAGTACTGTAACTCAATATCATAGTATGTCATCAACTCTAGCCAATACCTATATCAAATTTTGATCTCCTTCTGAGTGTAGGCATACTTCAGACTTTTGTGATCTGTGTAAATTTTAACCCGCTCTCCATAAAGGTAGTGCTGCCATAGCTTTAGTGTAAATATCATCTCAGCTAGCTCTAGATCATGTGTCGGATAATTCTTCTCATGAACCCTCAGTTGTCTTAATGCGTAAGCTATCACCTTGTCATGCTGCATAAATACACATCCTAGTCTGCTCCCAAACGCATCGCTATACACCATAAATCCTCCAGATCCAGAAGAAAGTGTCAAGATTGGTACTATCGTCAGACTCTTCTTTAGCTCATCGAAAGTCGTCTGACACTCCTCAGCTATCCTCGAGAAGTTTTCCATGAACCTCCGATAATATCTGACAAGTCCGAGAAAACTTCTGACCTCCATAACTGATGTAGGGGTGGGCCATGTCTCCACTGCGGCGATCTTCTCCGGGTCAACCAATAGTCCATCTTCAGTGATTATGTGACCAAGAAAAGGTACCCTATCCAAGCAGAACTCATACTTGCTGAGCTTGGCATACAGCCTCTCCTTCCTCAGCATCTCCAACACATTCCTGAGATGCTCCTCGTGCTCCTCCTGGCTCTTGGAATATACCAAGATGTCGTCGATAAATACCACCACGAATTTATCCAAGTACTGGTGGAAAACCTTGTTCATCAGGCTCATAAATACTGCTGACATATTGGTTAAAATAAACGGCATGACTAAAAACTCATAGTGCCTATACTTTATCTGAAAAGCTGTCTTCGAAATGTCCTCCTTTCTCACCTTGATATGATGATAGATGAATCTGAGATCGATCTTCAAGATTATACATGCGCCACTCAGCTGATCAAATAAATTATCGATACGTGGCAAAGGGTACCTATTCTTTATCGTTACAACATTTAGCGCCATGTAATCGATACACAAATGTACCATCCCATCTTTCTTCAGCACAAATAAAATGGGTGCTCCTCATAGAGAAATACTAGCCCAAATGAAACTATTGTCTAAGAGATCATCTACGTGGACCTTCAACTCAACCAACTCTTTCTGTGCTAGTCTGTAGATGGGGGAAGTAATTGGCTCGGCTCCGGGAGTCAACTCTATAGTAAACTCTATCTCTCTGTCAGGTGGCAGGCCCGGAAGATCCTCGAAAAATACATTCTCAAACTCTGATATAATACGGGGGTACACTGGTTCACCTTCTACAATGTGTGTCGCTAAGGTAGGTTGGACACCATGCTCTCAGGCTCCCCGAAGAAACTCAAACTCAGGGTGATCTGGTGGTCTAAATATAATGCATCCACGTCGGCAATTTAGCATCGCATGGTATTGGCTCAACCAATCCATGCCTATAATAATGTCATAGTCTGGCATGGAAAAGACTAAAAATTGGGGCATCTCTCGCCCGCAAACAACTATTGAATTTTTTTTACAAGCATCACTAACTGGTACTATTCTACCTCCCATAAGAATATTCTTAATCTTGGGAAGGGTTCTAGTTGCTATTCTATGGGTGGCCATGAAACTAGCAGCTATGAGAGAGTGTATGGCACTAGAATCAAATAATACTACTGCTGGTAATGAAGCTACTAAAATAGTACCTGCGATCACCTCTCCAGCGGTCTCAGCCCCCTCAATGGTCATCGCATAGGCCTGGCCCTGTCCGGTGCTGGTGCCCTCGACTGCTGTCGAACCTGCTGGAAATGAACGTCCTGTAGGGCCAAGGGTGGCCTCCTCTGAATTCCACCTGGTGCTGGTGGTCGCTGTTTGATAATAAACAGAAGAAATAAAACTAGGTTTATACGAAACCCTTTCTTAGGTTTACAAACAAGAAGTACTATTAATCCTATACGAGGATGTTAAGTACAAAATTTAATCTGGGTAAATATTGCTATAGGAGTCTGACCTGCGGTCGATCACTTTGTCCCTTGGACCACACGATGATGAAGAAGTGCTGTAGAAGACGGAGAAGCTTCAAAGATTGCAAAGGGGAGTGGATGCTTGATGCCAAAATCGTCGATCACTACTCTCTGTCTGTGCTCTGGATTCTTCTCTCTCAAAAATCAATTTCCCGACCGACCTCCGACCTCTGTCAATAGAGGTCTCTATTTATAGGGTTTTAGTGACAGTAACCGTCCAGTCGGCGTAGAAGCCGGACAGTGGAGAGTGTGGCACTTTTTATGCGGCGGTTATAATAACTGCCACCCACGTATAAATAATCTTCTGAATCTGCGTGTGACGCGTGTCCCATGATGAGGTAATGCGTATAACCGCTACGAGGATCACGGCATGCAAGCCACGTAGGTAACTTCCCCTTGCGTAGAAACGGTTGGCGTAGAAGCCAATAACTATCATCATGGCATAGAAGCCAAATAGTTGTCAAGTTGGCGTAGAAGCCAAGTAAGCGTAGAAGCCTTGTAGGCGTAGAAGCCTGATGTTGCATGGATAGGTAGCTAGCGTAAAAGATAGCCGATCCTCCTTCCTTGACTGAGGTCTTGAGCGTATTCTGGACCAAACAGCCTTATTATGCACCAATACAAATATAGTCTAAGTTGGCGTATTCCGATGAGATAGCATACAGCGTACTCTTATAGTTGAAAATAGCCAGGTTGACGTATTTCAAGGAGATAGTGTACAGCGTGCTCCTATAGCTGAAAATAGCCCAATGGCATAATATGCAGAGGTGATGATGTGGACGTATTAGCAGTAATTATGGCTCCCCCAGTCTTTGAAAATAGAACCAAATCTCGTGCATTAAAAGCAGAGATCTGCCTCCATCATGCGCATTAACTGTAGAGACGTGCCTCGAGCTCTGTACGAAGAGAAGCTTTTGACGTGGCAGTTTGTTTTGTCTTCTGCTGAGCGTAAAAGCTCACATCTGTCTGTATAAAACTAGGCAGCGTATTCCTTTGAATGCGTAAAAGCAATTTATATCAAAAAAATGTCACTAAACGACAGTCTGGGTCTCTGTGCCGAATCATCATTACAGCCTTCGTCTGGATAGTTGTGCATTACTCTTTGTCAGGAGTCAGGTTCACTGCATGATCTGACATGTTCATTCGAGGAATATGAAGAGTTCCCCGTACAACTTCCCACCGCATTAAAAGCGAGTAGGTTTTACGCCGAAGGGACGATATAACAACCTTTTTACGCCGAAGTAGTCTGAAAATACTGCATTACGCGGGCTGTTCTGGAGCTATATTTTACGCTGTACTAGCGATAAAGCTCTGTTGTACGCCGATGGCTCTGAAGTCATATTTTATGCCACACAGCACTGAAATACTACGTATAACTCTGCAGCGTATTTTTTATGCTTCTACAAGACCCCCTTCAAAGTTTTCAAATTCCTCGTAATTTGAAACACTTTGAATGAAGCATGAAACGGTCAAGTCTGACTCGTTCCTCGAGGCTGATTTCTTGGCAGATTTTTTGGAGTTTGTTGAGATTCGGTGTGTTCTCTTTTGCCTATAAAAAGACGAATGGGTTAACATGTTTTTCCCACACTTCCTTTACCACATAGAAATGGTTGCCGAGTTATGTCATGCTGACTTGAGGAAGAAGAAGAAGATCATGTTCTTCCCGTTCATAAGGAGCCAAAAAAGGAGTATTCGAGCAAATGTCTTCTGCCACGATGGATCATGAAAGGATATCATAGCTTCCTTTGCTTGGGATGATCAGCAATTTCATATGGCAATTCGTCCGGGAGAGAGGAAGGGTCGTATTAGACCACACAGCTTGCAAGCCGTATTTTCTTCCATCATGACGGTGGACGAGGGCAGACAAACTGACCCTGTCTTCCAGTATTGAGTTGGGTCTGAATCCCAACTCAATCTGCCATGGCGTACGGAGGGTGGGCTCTTGAATAATTTATACAGGCCCAGTTTTGTATCCTTCCGCCATTAATCATTTTTTTGTTAATCGGCCGCGGAAACTGACTAACTGCTGAAGAAGACAGAAAAGATCTCCACCAATACAAGAACCTGACAGAACAGACTCTTGGTGTGATCCTTAAATGAAAATGAGAAACCCTTGGTAGAACAAGAATTTCCATCATATGTAATCATGAAGATGAAAAACCCTTTGTAAACTGGATTTCCATCATAAGTAATCATGATTAATAAAATTGTCTTCTTTTACGCATATGATGATTTGCCATATTCTTTGCTGTAATGAAGTTTAAATATGTGTAGCATCGACACGTCTGAATAACTTTACGCCGACTCTGATAAAAAGAGTATCTGGTCTCGTCCCGTCTTTTATGCATAACCGAAGATGCCTAGAAAGCTGCTTAGCATTTAAGTCGCATATTCGAACTGTCCTGCTGTTTTAGACGAGGAGTCGTGTAGAATTTCTGAATTGTCACTTCTGATGCGAAGAATTCTTGTTCAGATCATCATCTCTAAGAATAGTTTCCCAAAAATCATTTGGAAAAGGCGAGAAATTTCTGTCGACCAAGCCATATTTGAACTTTTGTAAAGTATTCTGACCGGATTTTGGATGAACTTTCAATCGACCCAAGGAGAAGAGTCATTTTTGATGCTGAACTCTGTATGTTTTGGGTACTTGGGATGTTTTGAGGCCAAGAAGGAGCATTTTTTGCGTGAACCCTTGTAGTTTGTCGTCATGAGAATTGTTCAGATTTATGCATACTCTGGCCTGTGTATTTTAAGATATACGGAAAGTCATAGATCCGTAATGTAGATGAGCATAAAATTATAAGTTTGTGGCCTCTCGAGCGTAAAAGCTGCTGAGCATAAGAGCATCCGGGCATAAAACTGTAGATCTATGGCCTCTGAAAAAAAAACTTCCGAGCATGAAGTCGTAGATTTGTCGCCTCTGAGCGTAAAAAGCTTCTGAGCGTGAAATCGTAAATTTGTCGCCTCTGAGCGTAAAAAGCTTTTGAGCATGAAATCGTAGATTTGTAGCTTCTGAGCGTGAAGCCATAGGTTTGTAGCCTCTCGAGCATAAAAGCTACCGAGCGTAAAAGCATCCGGGCATAAAACCGTAGACTTATAGCCTCTGAGCGTAAAACCGTAGATTTGTAGCTTCTCGAGCGTAAAAGCTCCTTAGCGTAAAACCGTGAATCTGCTCTGCACGAAAAACTTTTTGAATTCGCTGACTGTCCGTCTCCCCTAAATGATTGGCTGACGTGGTCCCCAATCATAACCGAATATTAAATATCAGATTTGGTTAGGGATTCAAGGAGTCTATCTGAACTTTATAAATACCCTAAGGCCTTCAGAAAAGAAACTCTTCATCTGTCTTTTGCAAAAGAAAAACCTTCGTCTCTTTGAGAGCTCTTCTTCGTTTCTTCTCTGAGCACTCTAAGTTTTTAGCAATTGCACCGAAATAATCTTTGACTGATAAGGGAAAGAAAGTTGCCTCCTCTTCTCGCTCCTCTGCTCAAGAACGAGCGACTCTGATTGGGCTGAGCGAACCTCTCTCTGAACGAAGTATCCTACCGTCAAGCTGTGCACCGGGCGTTATAGGTAAAGCTTTTGGGACGACAAGAACGAAGAAAATCCTTCGCACACGTTGTACATGAACGCGCTAGGTCATCTTCTGTGCTGAGAGCCTCTTCGAGGAAGATGATGCACAGAGATGTTTTATCATTTACGCCCACATTCCTAATGTGTCAGCGTAAAAACTATATATTTTCGCAGTCTAGCGTAAAAGCTTTGACTGTCGAAATTTGGCGTATAGTATAAACTTTGAGTGTTACACTCTGGATGAAAATTCTGGTGTAATAATTCAAATTTTGGTAGTCTGGCGTAAAGAACACAGACTGTATACTGCCAACCTTGAATTTTATGCCTCGAAAATAGGTTCCAGCGTAAAAACTCAAATTTTCACAGTCTTGGCGTAAAGCACAGAACTGTTGATCTTTGGCATAAACTGCAAGACTGTAATATCTAGTATAGAAACTGACATGTTCTTCTTGCATTTTGTAGTTAACTTGCAAATACCTCCGTTGGCTGAGGTAATGGGTTCTGCTGCTGGGATGCTAAATTCCAATTACCTGGAGGATTTGTCCCACGTGACATTCTCTATTTCTGGACTCCAGTATCCTGAAGGAAGGGGAATTCTGATATCGTCTCAAGGAGAACGAACGCTGTTGAGCATGATCAACGGAGAGCCCTTGACGTATATAGACGGGGCCAAATATATAAAACCAGCTTTTCTCTTCGGGGATATGATTGATAAACAATCCCAGACGAAGTCCAAGAAGAAAAACTGAGTTTTTACTGCTGGGGGCATGGTCATGTACCTGCCTAGGATGCCGAGAGATTATCCTATATCGACATTCTTCTATGCCACACATCCCAGGAAGATGTCGTGGACTCTGAGCCCTAATCTTCATGACCAGCCGGGAAAGATATTTTATTAGAAAGGATCAGACCAAGGATCATTTGTGAGCCGCCCTTCAGGCCCTGTAATGCCTTTCAGGGGATTATTTCTAGGCAGTGTCCCAAGTGAAGATACTTTACTGCTCCAACCAGTCCAATTACCGACTTTTTGTAATGACTTCATGGGGCATAGGGGAGTATACCCCAAGGTTAATCCTCGGACCAGCGGGTGGATCAGCCCTTCAAACCTTCGATGGGTTCGTTTATCTGCCTGGGCCTTGAAAAATTCAGACGGAGCTGGAGAGCATTGGTCTGTACGCGACTGTGAGTGCTACCAGTGTTGGGTTACCTCTCAACCCCAACCTGTTTTTGGCTTTGATGGAGCGGTATATCTTGCTCACTGGGACTTTCGCCACTCCGCTAGGGGAGTTGGGATTGGCCCTTCACGAAATAGCAGAGATTTCAAGACTGCCAATGGGGGATACTCCTTATGAAGAGTATGTTCCCACAAACCGGGAGCTAGAGGATACAAACCCTCGGGTGGTGGCAGTATACCAGGAGTTAATGAGCCATTACCTTGCGTGCACCGCCTTCTATAATGAGCCCTCTGATTTGGCTCATACCAACAAATGGGCCTCCTATCTCTTCTTTCATCATGCCAGAGACGCTAAGCCAGACAAAGTCGTGGATAGCAGGGACAAGCCTTTGAGCCTTCTGAGCGTTCTTAATGCTCAAGTAGTCGATAATCTTATTGAAGACGTCGGGGCTTCAGATCAGGTTCTTGATAAATGGATAGGAAAATATCCTGCAGGCACTAAGGCCTACAGTTATATGAGGCATTGTCGTAGGCCTCTGTCAAAGGAAGCTTAACTGGCTGGCTTTCTCTCTATATGGCTACGCCGACTGGTAGTACCAGGCATTGCATCTTCGGATCGCATTCACCGTAACACCTTATGGCCTGCGGTGCGTTTGGTGTTTGGGGCAAGACTGGGCCTGCTCCCTGCCATGGTATGCCGAATACAAGCTAGCCTGAGGGCCATTACTGATGGGCTGCTTGCCGACGAAACATGGCGTGACAGCTTTTCCAGGGTAGACTTACCGTTCCTGTATCTGATGGGATGGTTAATTCTTCATAACCCCCGAGTGATGTCTTCCGGCTCTGCCAGTAGTTTGGGGAATAATTTTTTGTTGAATTACAAGAATTCCACTTGGAACGTGACCACCGTAGTAGACTGTCGGAGAGCATTGAATTTTGCTCACAGCTGGAAGCTCTTCTGTGTCGTCCCCACTGTACATATCAATCAACAGGAGACGAGACTTCAGGATTCAGGTGAAGGGAAGACCGTTCTTTCTCTTGAAGGTTTTTATTGGTTGGTCTATTTTAGACCTTCCCATTTGTTATACAGAAGTGAGGACCACTGCTTCTTGGAGCCCTATCTGCTTAGTCGGTTCGCCAGGCAGTTTGGGTATGACCAATTGCATATGGGAAACGCCATCACCAGTTTTCAGTCCAGAAGTGGACTTATTGATGGGGCGAGAGGATGGCGGTACTTCATAATGGGTGGTACTGGAGCAGCTTTTACTGTGCCCGCGACTTCTCTCTCCATGGAGTTGTGCATCCTCCATTCGTACGCCCAGTTTTATGTGGCCACCAATACCTTCCATCGCAATTTTGATATGCGTAGAAGTTTTAGTATGCCCTCTTCTAAGTCCATGGGAAGAGAGAAAATCCCATCAGTTTCCTCTGACGAGGATGAAGACTCTGTCGCTCCAGATGAGTTTTTGATGACAGTACCGAGAGGTGTAATACCTCCGCCTCAGAGCCTCTGGTTATCCCTAGTAAGCGAAGGGCTCATGTTCTGAAGAAGACTTCCCCTCGCAAAAAAAGAAGACTAATAGTAGTCCTGTCAGGATTTCCAGTCATGAGACTCCTAGGAGTGAGCCTGCTGTTTACCCTATTGGGGATGATCCTTTGATTAGAGGTCCTTCGCCTATTAGAGAGGGAACCTCCACAGTTCCGGCTGGCAGTGTCAAAGATTCTTTGCTCGAGGCTGCTGTCGCTGCTATCGATTCAGGTAGTGGTACGAGATCACCTTCGAGGCCGAGCAAAATAAGAATATCTTTATCTAGACAAGTAACGGGAGTAACCCCTACCGCGTTTGTAAGTATATTCAGCAAGATTCCACCCGATGAGCCTCGAGTGGATCGTGGTGAAGACCTGGAAAAATACCTGCCAGTGTCAGTTGGCACACCCCCTTCCCCAGGTATGACAGCTCGCTTAGCATCATTAAGAAATAATTTAGCTGTACTGGCTGTCGACGCGACATATATACCATCGGCCATGGGTAAATATTATTTTTATGCCTCTTTTAGAAAAATTAACATCATGTTGATATTAACTTTCTCTTGTCTTCTTTTCAGGGGAAGACATCTACGGAGAGGGCAGCGTCGACGCAACTTTTGGCTTTGTTGCAGCTTCTGCCGATGACACGGAGGTGACCGACTTTGAAGAGGAAACATTTTTGGGTGCCGGTTCGCCCGAAATAGTTCCGATATCTCGAGAGGAGGATGAGCCTGTCATTACGACTATGCCTCCTTTGAGTACGCCAGCCACTTCGGCCGTTGTCGGTGCCTCTACCTTTGTCGCGCCCTCTACTGAAGCGACGACTGTGACGACACCCTCTGTAGTCGTTCCTGGAAGGGGATTCTCCGATATTGTAGCCACTCCCAGCGTCTAATCTGATTTTGCCATGCTGATTGAACAGTATACTAGTATTTTCTATACCACTTTGAAAATGCTGATATCAATGGTGCTGGAGAAGAATCTAGGTTTTGAGGCTCTGAGGAGGTCCTCCCAGTTTGTGATAGCGTCGATCAGAGATTTCAATGACGCTGGGAGAGCTGATACACTGGAGCAGATAGTTAATGGTTTGGAATAATCCATTAACAATTATTTCCAATTATCCTAGAGCAGCCTTAATGACCTGATTCAGGCTAAATATGACTCTTTGATCGCGAGACTTGTTGCGGAGATGGAAACTCTGAGCCAGTCCATCGAGGCTCAGCAGAAAGAGATGAATGAAGAGCATATCATATTGGAATATGTTATTCCCCAGCTGGCTCAGTGCGAGGTCGAATATGAGGAAGAGGCAGCGAGGATCCGCAAATTGGAAGATGACCTCGCTAAGGCCAAGGAGAGGGCTCTCTCTTTGTCGGCATCTCGAGATGCGTTGAATGACCGAAAAGAAGCGGCTAAGCAGAACCTGGCACGTGCGAGTGTCACCCACACAGATTTTGTACGTACTCGGTCTGAACTATCTCCCTTGAACAATGAGGAGGCAAGGTTGGAGCGGGCTCGCGCTACAATTTTGAGCTCCAGGAATGAGAAGATGGCCGCACTGGCACAACAGATCCGTGATTTGACTGCTCCTCCCAAATGATGTACTTCTTATTTCTCCTGTAATTTCTCGGAGATAATAAAGACACATTTTCTGACTTTGTGGATCCATCATTTTAGAATATGATAGGCTAAGATGAAAGTAAAATCAGAGGTATCATTAACATGACATACTTTCGTTAAGGTTTTGCTGAATGTAAATCTATTCAAAGTTAACATGAACCTGAAAGAATATAATCCAGCTAAATTTGTATACTAAACACTATCAGAGGTAATATGAACATGATAGGCTTACAAATTAGTTAAGGTTATCTATTCGGAGGTCACATGAACCTGATAGAATATGATCCAGCTAACCTTTATGCATGGTATCGTCAGAATAAGATCTTCGTCATACTCCGTTAAATGATAGAGATCAAAGTATAGTACTTCTTCGGGAATTTGCAGTTGATAGTAGCCATTGCCAAATTTTCATTAGGCTTGGCTAATCTGTAAGTGCCATTTGCAATCATATAAGGGCCCTCCCATTTTTTTATGATTGTCTGTACGAATTTTGGATATTATACTAGAGGTAATATGGACGTAGTACGATACCGTATTTATTGAGGACATCCCACTAGGGGATTTTTAGTGGACCCATTACTTTTTGTGCACGTTAGTGCAAGTAATAGGTTTGAGACAAATCCTGACAGAGGTAATATAGACGTGATAAAAATACGACTATGTAGGGATGAATAGAGACTGACTCTTTCTTCGCTGGGAAAATGAGGATAGTTCAGAGGTAATATGGACATGAACATTTCATTTTCCATTGCGGGCATTCCACAGGGGAATTTTTGTGGACCTATTACTTCTTGTGCACGAGCGTGCAAGCAATAAGTTTAGGACAAGTCCTGCCAGAGGTGATATGGACATGGCAGTTTTTTGTGGACTCAACACCACTGGTGTACCTAGAGTTAAGTACGGGTGTTAAGTTGAGACGATAACCGATATCAGAGGTAATATGGACATGATAATCAATAGCCACAAATTTAGAAAGTTTGTTCAGAGGTAATATGAACATGACAAACTTTTGAGTTGGGACTCCATTGGGGATGGAGGTACATATCTGCTCAGAGGTAATATGGACATGGCAGTTTTTGTGGACTTAGCACCACTAGCATACTTAGAGTTAAGTACGGGTGTTAAGTTGAGATAAGACAACCGATATCAGAGGTAATATAGACATAATAATCGATAGCCAGAACAGAAAGGTTTGTTCAGAGGTAATATGAACATGACAAACTCAGCTGGGGAAATAAAGAAATATTTGGACAATAGTTCAGAGGTAATATGAAAGTGAACTCATGTCCAAAAAATTCACTGTGGAGTGATTTTCCTGAGTGGGGATAGACCTGAAGAATCCATTAGGGAAACTTTAGGGACTCAACATCCGGTATTTTCTTGAGGGAGCAAATTGTCACGTTAAAGTGAAATCAATTTACAGTGATCGTCCCCTCGTTTATAGATGCAAAGTGATGACCTTGGCATCGATCAACTCCTGAATTCTTCTTTTCAGTACATAGCAGGTCCTTATAGGGTAATGAATGTACCGATGGAAGAGACAATAATCTGGGTCATCGACTTTGCCATCCCTCTCAGGGTATCTGATGTTGGGTAGCCGAAGTTTGTGTTCCTTCATCAACATATTAAAGATTTCAATGATGTCATCTTCATTGAAGGAGAAAGTCCCTTTTGGCCTTCGGGCTCCTGATGCATGAGTTTTATGGTCTTCCGGGAAGATCGTCATCGTTGCATCATCTTCGAATTCTGAGGGAATTCTACCCCCAACTTTGGATGCTGCTCTATTTTGTCGAGGTAGACTACCCCCATACATGTCGTGGCGTTTGTCTACAAAAATTGATTTAGAAGGAACTGCCTCTGGTTGTGCAGGATCAGACTCTCGAGGTTTTGAGTTTGCAGAAGATGCAGTATACCCCAACCCAAAACGAGTTTATTGACAGTAAGGATTACCATTCAACGGTGTTCGTCTGCCTTTTCTATAGTTGAGGCCTTGTTTCAACTTCAAATCATAGCCCATGCTTTGTATAATCTTTAAAGCTTGTGGGCTATATCTGTGGAGTTGCATTTTGCCAACATCAGCCTCGCAAGATTCTTCTTGTAGCATCGGTCTATTCCGCATTCGACCAAAGATTATTGGATGTTGATCGTTGCGAGTTGGGGAAACAATAAAGACGGAATCTTCACGTGGCCCATATGTCATGACGATATTAGATGTTGACATATCTTCCCACATGATCTTCCCATGTTTAACAGTTAGGGGAACTGAATCCTGGTTATGACTCCTGTCTTTGCGTTTCTGGATCAAGAATTCTCGCAAGTCAGAAGGATTAACAGAAGAAGACAAAGAATATTTGTTTCTCCTGTTTACATCAGTTGGAATGCGGATATTGGGAACCCCAACCCTTTCCCTGCCGTAGGAATACAGCAGTTCAGCCATATGAGCAGAACATGATCCCCGAGGAGCGTATCTATCTGCAAACTGGACCTTCTTTACGCCGAGGGGCTTCTCCTGGCTTAATTTAGAATTTTGCTCAGGCTGGCATAAAATTAAGGAAGTCCTCAATCGGCCATCAGCTTCTCGCGTAATCTGGAGAGCGGGCAGATTCTTCTCTTGCTGGTGTAAAGGTCGAGAAGTTGAGAAGTCCGCCACTTGTTTTCCCTTGCGTAGATTGCAGGACCAATCTATTTTTCCATGGAGGAAAGATGCATTTTTACGTGCGGAGCGCGTTGGGAATTTCTGAATTGGCGCTGAGGCATTATCAGAAATTTTGTCTGCCACGTCACAGACGGAAGACAGAATTTTACGCACAGAGCGCGGAGTAGACTTCTGGACTAGCACTGAGGTATTTCCAAAAGTTTTGTCTGCCACATCACCGACGGGAGACAGATTTTTACGCGCAAAGTACGGAGTAGACTTCTGGACTAACACTGAGGCGTGGCCAGAAGTTTTGTCTGCCACGTCACCGACGGGAGACAGAGTTTTACGCGCGGGGCACGAAGGTTGCAGAGCTACAACTTTATTGGTCGGAGAAACCAGAGAGTCAGCAGGAATGGTAGGGGATGTCCGAGGCATCCACACCTTACGCAATTTTCTGTTGTCTTGGACAGAGAGAGAGTGAGAGCTACCCCCTGCTCGAAGCATATCTTCATAGGCGGATTGGTCGAATTGGACGACCAAGGTCTTCTTCATTGATCCTATTGATACTGTATCGTGTTGAACAATTGCTTTCTCGTCAGAAAAAAAGAGGTCCCCAGCAGAGTCACCATCTTGTGTTTGATAATAAACGGAAGAAATAATACTAGGTTTATACGAAATCCTTTCTTAGGTTTACAAACAAGAAGTACTATTAATCCTATACGAGGATGTTAAGTACAAAATTTAATCTGGATAAATATTGCTATAGGAGTCTGATCTGCGGTCTATTATTTTATCCCTTGGACCACACGATGATGAAGAAGTGCTGTAGAAGACGGAGAAGCTTCAAAGATTGCAAAGGGGAGTGGATGCTTGATGCCAAAATCGTCGATCACTACTCTCTGTCTGTGCTCTGGATCTTCTCTCTCAAAAATCAATTTCCCGACCGACCTCCAACCGCTGTCAATAGAGGTCTCTATTTATAGGGTTTTAGTGACAGTAATCGTCCAATCGGCGTAGAAGCTGGACAGTAGAGAGTGTGGCACTTTTTACGCGGCGGTTATAATAACTGCCACCCACGTATAAATAATCTTCTGAATCTGCGTGTGACGCGTGTCCCATGATGAGGTAATGCGTATAACCGCTGCGAGGATCACGGCTTGCAATCCACGTAGGTAACTGTCCCTTGCGTAGAAATAGTTGGCGTAGAAGCCAATAACTGTCATCATGGCGTAGAAGCCAAATAGTTGTCAAGTTGGCGTAGAAGCCAAGTAGGTGTAGAAGCCTTGTAAGCGTAGAAGCCTGATGCTGCATGGATAGGTAGCTAGCGTAAAAGATAGCCGATCCTTCTTCCTTGACTGAGGTCTTGAGCGTATTCTGGACCAAATAGCCTTATCACGCACCAATACAAATATAGCCTAAGTTGGCGTATTCCGAGGAGATAGCATACAACGTACTCCTATAGTTGAAAATAGCCAGGTTGGCGTATTTCAAGGAGATAGCTTACAGCGTGCTCCTATAGCTGAAAATAGCCTGATGGCGTAATATGCAGAGGTGATGATGTGGACATATTAGCCGTAATTATGGCTCCCCCAGTCTTTGAAAATAGAACTAAATTTCGTGCATTAAATGCAGAGATCTGCCCCCATCACGCGCATTAACTGCAGAGACGTGCCTCAAGCTCTGTACGAAGAGCAGCTTTTGACGTGGCAGTTTGTTTTATCTTCTGCTGAGCGTAAAAGCTTACATCTGCCTGTATAAAACTAGGCAGCGTATTCCCTTGAATATGTAAAGCAATTTATATCAAGAAAATGTCACTAAACGATGGTCTGGGTCTCTATGTCGAATCATCATTACAGCCGTCGTCTGGATAGTTGTGCAGTACTCTTTGTCAGGAGTCAGGTTCACTGTATGATCTGACAGGTTCATTCGAGGAATATGAAGAGTTCCCCGTACAACTTTACACCGCATTAAAAGCGAGTAGGTTTTACACCGAAGGGGCGATGTAACAACCTTTTTACGCTGAAGCAGTCTAAAAATAATGCATTATGCGGGTTGTTCTAGAGCTATATTTTACGTTGTACTAGCGATAAAGCTCTGTTGTACGCCGATGGCTCTGAAGTCATGTTTTATGCCACACAGCACTGAAATACTGCGTATAACTCTGCAGCATATTTTTTATGCTTCTACAGTCGTATCGCCCCAACTCCTGCTTAGGCCGGCCTCGATCATAGAAAGACTATCTTTGGAGGCTGTTGGTAGGGCCTCGATGATGGTAAGGCTGGTCGATGACCTATCGATACTAAAATCCTCTGCTCTGGGCAATCCCGAACTGCATACTGGTCAGATCCATATCTCATGCATACTCCCAACCTCCGTCGAGAATCCCTCAACATGTGTCCCCTCTTACCGCAGTAATGGCATGTGAGAATCACTGGTCCCTGCAAGGGTGCTACTCTCTGTTGTTGTGGTACCAGGGGATATTTTGCAGGTCCTCCCTGCGGTGTTCGAACTGATGATGATTATGAATAGGAGCACTTCAGATTGGCCTCTATCTTGTTGATATGATCCTGGCATCTGGCTGCTAACATAACCTCAGAGTAGGAGGTAGGGGCTATAGACCTAATGAACCTCTGTGTCTCAAAACTCAGGCCTTCGTAGAACTTCTTGGCCTTCTTCTTCTCAGTCGAAATCAAGTACGGGGTGAAATAGCTCAAACGGAGGAACTCAGCATTGTACTCCTCAATGGTCGAACTGCCCTGCCTGAGGTTTTAGAACCTATCCCGAAGTTCCGTACTAGCAGTAGAAGACATCTCCTTGAAGATCCTAGAGAACTCCTTCCAAGTGACCCGATCGGGCCCTAAATGCTCCTCCTCTAAAAGTCACCAGTGATGAGCGTTGCCGGTAAGCTGCATCTTGACAGCGGTCATCCATCTATGTCTCGAGAGATTGGTGGCCTCCAACTGGTGTTGAATGTTGGTAAGCTATTCGTGCACCTCCATCGGCTCCTCCGTGCCAGCATATGGAAGTGGTATCAAACAACGAAAATCTATGACAGACCCCATCATCGACTGGCAAGCTGGTAGTGATGCATGTTCCAAAGCCGCCATAATACTCTCTCTCAAAGACTCAGCTTGGCGCTGTTGGGCCTGCTGTTGAGCCTGTTGCTGGACCTGCATCATAGCATAGACCATCTGGAACATCTGTGGCCCATCCATGGGTTGCCCTGGTGGGAAGGGCATGTATGGCATCTGTGGGGGAATTGGAGGTGGTGGGGGCAACTGTTGCTCCTCCTATCCTGCGGTCCAGATGACTATCCCTGGGGAGCTGGGGTCAATAGAAAAACCTGCCCTAGTATCGGTTCCCCAGATGACCCAACGTCACGGGGGACATCGCCCGGTTGTGCGATACGTCCGCTACGGAGATTCATAACTCTGAAAAGAAGTCATGTTTAAGATCAGCGTATAGGAATTAAACAGGATGCAAATTAGCAAAATAAAATTAAAATAGAGGTGTTATGTGAAGTACTCAAGCATGTAGATGAGATCCTAAAATCTATTCCTAATTGTAGGCTCACTTGGCACAGTCAGGTAACCAAGACGATTAAATCGGGACCAGCATGGGCCACCACAAAAACTATGTCACTCCCCAATTCCAAATATAAGAAACTGAGCCACGTGGCATTGGCCAGCGGGTACACTCTGAAGGGCATCCCAATCTAATGGACCCGTTGGAGTGCACCTAAGCTGTAAAGTACAATGATATAATCCAATATTTAAATATAAGCAATGTAACTAATCTCATCCATAAACATAATAATATAAAACACATAGAGAAAATAAGTCTACTAATATGCAGAAAGAAAATAAGTTTGGAAATGTATCATCATACAAAACGGATAGGGTCACACAGGAACAAACCCACTACTACAAGTACTGAATGAAACGAAGCAATAATATAATTAGGACCGATATCTGCTAACTAGATAATGATACCGGACCCAAGGTAAAGTTATTACCGGTGATCAAGTGAAGTCCTCGGGAAGGATCTTGTCCTCTACTACCATCCTGTTCCTGGATATACACCCGGGTCCGTACTCCTCCAGGTAGTCCTCCTCGCCTATGAGTGGAAGGGAACCAAGTCCTCAGAGGGAAGTAACAAGGTACAAAAACAACATGCCATAATAAAACATAAATGAAACATATGATTCGCTAGTGTAATATAGAATAACTACCTAAGTGAGACACAACTTGAAGACAACGTTCGACATGTGGGCTTTCCAAATATAAATCAATAGCTCCGAGGCACAGAGACATATGGTACGTACCCGTAGCTTCAAGCACAGAATCACACAATAAGTACTACGACTCCGGATACAGCATCTCTACGTAAATATATATATATATAGTTTATGCGAAGTAGCCCAAGCGTCTAGTAACTGTCTTTCCCTCCCAATGCGGTCAACGAGACGCATCTATAACTCGTTGAGCCTGAACCTCTATCTAAATAGTCTCATCATACTGAAGTAACTAGTACCAATCATGATCCTATAGTCATCACAGATTTCGGTCATGCTGACACTATTAGGATACAGGTAGTCTGGCACAATGACAGTGTTTGAAAGTGTCATAGTATTTCGATGTAACCAAGTAGGTACATGAAGGTATCGAGAAACATCTAACCATCGATACTAGACGTTACCAATGAACGTTTGCACCCGGATATGACCAGGACGCTAAGTAATGATTTTAATCCAAAGTGCACACAATATATAGATAAAATAAATAAGAAAACTGGAACTGAGTTACAAAATGGAAAGGTACACTTGCCTGGATCCGGATACGGAAGGCGGGGCTCCGGTACAACGTTCAAGTTCGAGGATCCCAAAGTACCTAGAGATGATATATAAATTAATTAATAATCTAGCTCAAAACTATCTAAATTAAGAGATGACATCATAGACTAACATAGGTTTCTGTCTTAGTTACAAAACTCACGTCTAAGGTACTAACTAGAGGGTT
Organism: Iris macrosiphon; assembly: GCA_036927795.1. Lineage (NCBI taxonomy): Eukaryota > Viridiplantae > Streptophyta > Magnoliopsida > Asparagales > Iridaceae > Iris > Iris macrosiphon. The sequence goes on along the minus strand of JAYESA010000008.1, from coordinate 33,097,497 downwards.
GACCAAAGTTAACTAGGGAAACATTATGAAAAATATGAATTGCCAAATAGCACAACGTCCTCAAACAATATCCTCAAACACTAATATTCATCAAGTATGATTTCGGTCATCTATAAATAATGTTCATCCTCGACCCATGATATCCCTGTAACCATAGATATAAGTGCAAAAACCTAAATTATTTGTCACCCCTAAATAGGCATAATGTTCACATACTCATCCTCAATCATACCATCAAAGCTACCGAACCAAAAAAAATTTAACAACAACCTCATCATTAACGCATTTTTATATATATATATATAACCCTAAACAAATGTTATTAATCTTGGAAATAAACTAAACATGGGTATTGCTCATGGGAACCTAAATCCTAACTAGGGTTTTATTTAACAAATAGGAATAGTTACAAACCAAATGAAGAAGGAGAAGCAGCGATGAGTGATACCAGAGGTGGCGGCTGCGGGTGGTGGCAGCTGTGGTGATGCGGCTGCTGTCATTGGCGGTGTTGACCGTGGTGGTGGTGGTCGTGCCGATAGTGGTGGTGGGGATGGTGCTCGGCGATGGTGATTTTAGTGGTACTCGGTGGTAGTGAGAAGATGGTGGTGGTTGCTGGTGGGGGTGGTGTCGTACGGTAGTGTCGACTGTGGTGACTGGGTGGTGGTGTCGATGGTGGGACTGGGGTGGCAGTCAGTGGTGATCGGTGGTGGTGATGGTGGTGGTGATGAGTGGATGAGGAGGTAATGGGGATGGTAGTGGTAGTGGTGATCGGAGGTGACGGCGGCTGTGGTGGTGATGGTAGTATTCGGTAGTGGTAATGGTGGCAGTGCTCGGTGGTTGTGATGGTAGTGGTGCTCGATGGTGGTGGTGTCGTGAGGTGGTGATGAGAATGGTGTTGGCGGCTGTAGTGATGGTGGTGTTGAGGTCATGGTGACAGTGGCAGTGCTTGATGGTGGTGATAGTGGTGGTGCTCGGTGGTAGTGATGGTGGCAGTGCTAGGTGGTGGTAATGGTGGTGATGCTCGGTGGTGGGGATGGTAGTGGTGATGGTGGCTGGGGGGTGAGAAAGAAGAAGAAGATGAAGAAAAATGGATGTGAAGAAGAAGAAGAATGGAGAATGGGAGGAGAAGAAGAAGAATGGAGAATGGAAATAGTGGGGTTTCGGCTGAGAGTGGGGGAGGCAAGGAGAGAGAGTGAGCTGAGAAAAAATAGGTTTCCTTAGGATTAGGGTTGGCCACACGGGGATAGGGGTGTGTGTGTGTTAATATAGGGGGAATAGATGGTTGTGATAGGGGGAGATTGAATCAAGGGCAAGGATTTTACATGAGTGAATAGTACTATACAAGGGTGAGAGAGAGAGAAAGAGAGAGAGAGAAAGAGAGAGAGAGAGAGAGAGAGAGAGGTGACCGGTCATATTAGGTTGGGGGTTTCTTTGTTTAATTTGCACAAATAAGAGTATGACACCTAGCAACCTTTTTGCATTTGAGCCCCTTAAATTTTGGGTGTTTACAAATGAAGGAGAAAGAGTGAGGATTTGATATAGAAAATTGGTGTTTGATGTTTTATAGGATGGAGAGGGTGTTGGGTGTTTTGTATGAGCCTCAAGATTGGGTGTGAGGGTTAAGTTGGGGTTAGTTCAAGTCGGTTTCTCCAATTTAAATAATATTATGTCATAGGTATTCTTAAATAAAATGGGAGTACATGGGGTCTCAATTAGGAGTGACACAAATATCATGGACGGTGTAGGCTTGGTATTAGTCTTGGATCCTTTAATTGGTTTGGTGAAAAGGGTTGAGTTTGTGTTCCAAAAATCGATGACAACGACATAGATACAAGGCATAGGATTAAAGAATTAATTTTTGTGACTAGAAAGTTGTACAATTAAAATAAAGCACAAATAAGTATGTTTGTGAGTGACAGAAATGTCCAGTGCCTAGGTTGGCTTGTCAGGTCAAAAGGGCAGAATTTGTTGGAAAGTAAAGGCTATTGTTGTGACCCAATTATTGTAACAACGGTAAGATGCACCAAGAGTTTAGAATTAAAGAATCAGTCTACATAACCCTAATTTCTAATCCTTAGCCAACCTGAAGGTAAACCAAAATTCTCACCAAATCCAATCTACCTAAAAATTTGTTGAGGGAGTTTACAGACCGGAGGGTAAAAAAGGTCCCACTCGGCTATGAGGGGCAATACCATTCAGTCCTCAACTCCATCCCTAGCAGTCAGAGTTCCAGATCATCGAGCTCATCGTTAGGCATTATCGTCAGCTCCGACATCAATATCAATACAGCAGTCCAGGCAGTCGATGCAGGCAGGGTATGACTAATGTGGCAAGTAAGGGCACACCAGGATGCTGTATAGGAGGGACAATTGCCATTGTCTCAAGTATAGGGCATCGGACCATATGATTAGGTCTTGTCCACTCTTGTATCCTAGGAATTCATTAGTCGGGCAGTTGTCAACACCATCTCAGTTGACGCTTGAGGCTCAGAGAGGGTTAGCAAAGGAAGTCTAACCCTTATCTCAGCGTTCCCTTCTGGTTCAGTCTCAGCAGTTTCAGTATCAACGTCCAGCGCATTATGCCCAGGCCTAGCAGGTTGTACCGAGCCAGCAGCAGACTAGAGCATTAGCCCTGAGGCGTGTGCATGAAGAGTTTGGTATCATAGAGCTGATATTGGTCGAGGGTGGTCAGAATGTAGGTAATGTTATGAGCCTTTCTTTTAGTTATTCTTATTCTTAGGTTCTGTCGACGACCTTGTATTCTATTTATACTCGGAGTGCAATGGTTAAGTCGATATCTTCGGCAAGTGAAGGCGAGTTTCTCATCCCACTCTTTCCCCTTTGTATCTTGTGATACTCAATATCCATCATATATTTCGACTATGAAGGTGCATCCTAGATCAAAGTCATGTCTTCGACTGATTCGTTGGTACCGACTTATCTCGAGACTTAACCCTTATCTATTTTATGAATCAGCATAAGCCAGCGAGAATGGTTCCCTACTCAACTGAATCAGGGGTATATTATTCCATATGCCTCCTAGTTCTCTTATTTTCTTGTATTATGTATGTATGTATGTATGTATGTATGTATGTATGTAGGTATGTATGTATGTTTGTATGTATGTATGTATTTATTTATTTATTACTCTATATATTTATTTAAATTCTTCCACGTGATGTATTTTGCTTTCCCGATGAGTTATGTTTAATTCTATATCCTGAGCTTGTTCTAGCATGTGTTATCTACTCGCCCGACTTTTAGTAAAATTTTGAGAAAGAAATTTTCTATGGAGGGTAGAGTTGTCACATTCTTTCCCGATTTTCGTATTTCTGATTTGTGGATATTTAAAATTTTCTCCTAAAATAATATTATGATGTATTTCGTATTTTATTTATTATATTCCTATATTTATGATTTTTTTATGTAAGACTACCCTGGACCAATATAATACCTTTTGGCAGTGTCATAAACCCGTGTTAGGACCCGTACATAGAATGGATAACCATGGAATTTTCTCAAAGTGTAAATTTTTTCTTCTTTCGGATCTTCCATCGGCATTCCACGAAACACCGTTAGATTTTTTGTTCAGGAGATCTTTATGAATAGTATTTGGATATTTTATAAATAGTGTTTGATTCACTTTATTATCCATTGGTTTCTTGGTTCTGAACTACTCTATTATCCAGTGGTTTCTTGATTTTCTTTTGAGTTGATGAGATTGATTTGGGAAGTGACGTGGACCGCTGAAGTGGCAAATCCAACGGTTATGATTAATTCCCCTCATTTATATAAGTTCCTTTATTTTCTCTCTCCTCTCTCTTCTCTCTCTCTCTCTCTCTCTCTTCATTCCTTCTTCTCTTTTCCTTTCCTCTCCAAGGTTCATGCTTGGAATTTTATCTTGGAGCTTATCCTTGAGGCCTAAGAGTGTGGTTTTTGAACTTTTGTTGGTAGTGGAGTAGAAGAATTACGCTGGGATCTCGACCTTAGGCAAGTACATCTTGATAAAAGATATAACCTATTTTCTTGTATTTTATTTTCTTTGGTATTCATATTTAAATATAGTAAAAAATATTTCTTTTCAAATTTTATACATCATTTTTATATGGCATTTTTGGTTTTGGTCATTGGTTTTGAGTTCGGCTCCCAAAAACCCATTTTTATGGAGTATTCTGTGGTTTTCATGTTTCAAAACTTAAAATTTGTTAAAACTAATGCTCCCATATGTATGTTGTAGGGAATTCAATTTTATTCAATTTTGACCTTTAAAAATTTGAATTTTGAGTTTAAATGAGATTTTTTGGCCGAAACAAGTTTTAGGATTTTCTATGCCTCAGTTGTTGTGTTAATTCAGAAATACATTGGTAATCTGCGAAAATCCGTCCAAAAATCCAAATTTTGGTCCAAAACCTGCTAATCTGTCGGTAATCCGTGAAAATTCGTCGGTAATTCGAATTGTCTGAATTAGGCTAATTTGGGTTGTTTTGTCCTTTTTGCCCCTTTTTGCCCCTTTTTCCCCTTTTTGCTTCTTTCTTCTATTATTTTGCTTCCTTTGTGATTTTGTATAGATTTGGGAAGTTATTTTCCCATATGCTTGACACGAGTCCAAGTTCTTCTCGATACCATAAAATATTTTTTATGTGTTTAATCTATTGTATCTTGGCATTGAGTAATCGAGTGCGAGTATTGTCCAATATATCGCGTCTTATAATTTATAAGAATATTCGCTAGTGATAACTCATCAATTACTCGTACCCATAGCTCATCATTCCAGGACGATTCTCGAGTGTCCACGACTTGAGAATTAAAAATAAATTTATAAGATAATTGACTAGTAAACTCACATAGATCATTGGAGAGGAGGATACTTCGCGCTACCAGTGACTCGTGTCGCTATGGCCCCCCACTGTGGCAGGGATAACACCGACTAGTATGGACCCCTGACCACTTTAGCCTCTACTGATGCAGAGTGATGAGACAAGCTTTATGTTTTTGAGATGTTCTTCAGTAGGGAGATTTTTTTTTCTATTTTGTGCCATAAGTTGTTCTTCTTGGTTGTTCGTGATATATTATTTTTGCCTTTACAAGTTGTCGCCCCCATGTCCACACGAGTATCTGCAGCGTAGGTGGTAGCAAAGATCCTTAAATTAAATTTGGTAGTAACTAGGACTCGTGATAATCCTAGCTAGTTAATTTGTAGCAAGCCATAGGAAATGCTTGGTCATGCTATTTTGGTTGAGCATTGTTGATTGCTCGCGCTCTATCTTATATGTCAGTGAGTGGCTAGAGGCTAATTTCTGCTTAGGAAAATATCTGGAACCATAATCCTTATTTGGTTTAAGGGTTGTGACTCCAATTTTGAGTAGTTCCTAAGCTTCCTTGTCGCTCACCGGCTTATCTTTCTCTATAGCTATTTGTTCAGCTTTATTCAGTCTTTTTTATTTTATAGATGAGTGCATTAATGTAAACCCCCTTGACCAAATTATAGGTTTATTTAGCTTAGATAGAGAGACTAGGGTTAATTTGGAGCCAATTAGAATTAGAACACTGTGTTTTAAATGATTGTGCAATATTTATATCACTTAGTGTACCCAACCGTTGCTTCGATAATTGGAGCACTACACAAGCATTTACCTTCCAAAAAATTTCACACTTTTCCTAACAAGCCAGCCTTCCATTCTAACATTTGTGTAACTCATAAATACTCTATATTATGCTTTATTTTAGTCTCACAATATTCGTTACAAATGTACATCTTTAAATCCAAATAAATCCAACTTTGCATCCTTGTCTGTTCTAATCAAAATTGGAGACACAACCTCGACCCGTTTTATTCAACCCAAATATTGACATTATTCTATTCTGAGTCTGCTACGTCCATGACACTTGTGTCCCTGCAAATTTTAAACCTATGTATTCCCAATTAATTAAAGAGCATCACTTACACTAATTTTAATTAAATTAGAGTGGGGACCCAACCTCACCCAACACTAGACCCAACCTAGCCCATCTATACCCTACATTCCTTTATGTGAACATGTTCCCCACCCCAAGGAGCCCTAGCTGACCCAATTTTTGAGGACATCCCCTTTCCCTCTCTCCTATATAAATACACTCTCTATATCTCCTAACCGAAGAATAAAACCCTAGCTGAAACCCTATTGTCATCCCCCTTCAAACCCGATCGCCTCCTCCTTCACCTCTACACAGCCACTGCCTCTGCCGACCATCCCCGACCTTCCTCCGTCGCCTTCCCCCTCGACAACGACCATAGCACCCTCGACCGCCAGTCCTCCTCCTTCACCATCATCCTCATCACCATCACCAACTCCTTCATAACCATCACCCGGCCATCCATATCTCGACCACCGTCACCTTAGACCACCGCCACCCTAACCACCTCACCGCGGCCATCCCCACCCCCATCGTCAGCAACCCTCCACCTCTGCACAGCCGCTGCTACTGCTAGCGACCACCATTGATGCAAGCAGCCGCCGGAGCCGCTGCTGCTGCTATCGTGCACTGAACAACGTCGGAGCTCCATCCCCTTGCTGGAGACAGGCCCACCGATGAACCAGACCCCCCCTCCTCTCGGCCACGACTAGGTATACATGTTTATTTCATTCTTTTTCTTCATGTATCGTGGTGTCGACATGTCATGGAACGGACACGGGTAATGTGAAACCCTAAGTGCAATATATTGTGTGAGTGTGTTATTTTAAAATAATAATTAGTGTTGTTGAATACCTCATTGTGTTTAGGTGTGCATGTGCAGGACAGTATTTAGAGTTGGTGTTTACCTTATAGTAATTATGATTAATTAATATGAACACTGATTGACCTAGAGTTTAGACGACTGGCCTCGTGCACGTATGTTGATGATATGCTATCCAGGATTTATATTTTGGTATATTACGTAATTAGTTTTGTAACGTATTTTTGGTATTTTGTTGTCTTGATCTACACGGTAATTGAGGATATAACATGTGTACGTCTTAGCTGCATTCACACGCGACCCTGTTAGTTGACCAGTTGTGAACCCTTACATCATTTCCTAAGAGCAGCATAGTATTTCTTGTGCGTACTATTGTAGTGACTGATGATCGTATTATTATATTATATTATATTATATGTATAGGATTATTGGACCATTCAGATGAGACTTCAGGAGCAGATTATTGGCACTTGCAGCTTGAGGACCCAGGCAAGTATACCTTGCCATATTTACTGTTTAATTTAAATTATTTAATATTGTATGCTATCTTGTTGCATTATTTTATATAACTATGTGTGTCCGAGATTGACTCGGGTACAGTCGACAAATGCGTCGATGTATAGTATAATTTACATAGTCACTAGCAGACTCATCCACCATTGTGAGGGTATTCTGATATCTTCCTAGACCCTGATACTCTTACACGCATCACGGTGACAAACTCATATTGGGATGCGGGTTCACATACCCGACTAGCTATCGGTGCTTGTGACATGCATTACAGTTTAGTAGGTAATCAGGGTTATATAATTTGTTAAGACTTGGCATATAGTTATGTGGTATGCACGTCGTGTATTCGACTTGTATATCGGAATGGGCGAGGAGGACAACTAGTAGGCATATGGGATACACACATTGGAATCTGTAGTATTCGGAGGAGCCACAGATCCAATGACTTCCTTTATACATATATCGCATTCTTCAGAGTGATACGGACGCATATATTTGCAGATACCTTATTCTTCGAAATGATAGACATTATATGTACAGATACCACGCCCTTCGAAGTATGGACGTTATGCCTATACCTACCCATATATACCAAGGTTGTCCTCAGATTGTATTCACTTAGATGGTTAGCACACCCCTTTATTTTATTTATTATTTATATATGGCATGTATTTTTGTATCTTGTTACGTCCCTCTGAGGACTTGGTTCTCTTCCAGATTTGGACGAGGCATATTATCTTACAATGTACGGACCCGGGCAGGAGACGAGGTATGCATCCGAGGAGGAGCTAGAGTTGCTTCCATCAGAGTTCCCTTGATCATTAGTAGGCATTCCGCCTAGGACTGGAGCATTCTTATCTAGTTAGTCGATGCCCTAGTCGCATTCTCTTTTTTGTCTTTCAGTACTTTTATTTCGCCATTGTAGTAGATTTGTTCCCATCAGACATATCTGGATTATACTATGACATTTCAGTCTTTGCACTTATTTTTCAGTATTTATTTCAGTACTTATTGTTTATATTGTGGATGAGATTAGATATTACTTGTTGTATGATAGTATTGGACTTGTTAGTATTTTAGGATAGCGTAGTACGTTTTGTTGGGTCCATTAAATTAAGTAATCCCTCGGAGACGTATTAGCAGGCCATTGCCACGTGGCCTGGTCCCGAGTATTTTGGGACTGCGGCGTGACATAGTTTAAGTGGCGGCCCATGCAGGTTATGTTTATCGCTTGTGGTATAGTAACATGTCCAGCGAGCCTGCAATAGGATAGAAATTACTATATCTCATCCACTTTGATTACGTCTTTGAACCTCCTTCGCATTTTTGAATATCTGCATCATGTTTGCTTGTTTTTGTACTCTTTTAATGAAGTTCTATCTCTTGCAGCGAGATTAACTTGTGTAGAGGATGCGGGGCATACGGTGCCATAGTGCTAGCTGCCACCGCACAAAGGGATGAGACATCCCAGGGACCATCCGAAGAGCAACCACCATTCCAGGCCCCGCCGATACATTGGCACCAGACTTCTCCTGATGACCCGACGCAGCAGCATGAGGGTCAGACTTCTCAAACTATCCCGATGTAGCACTTCGAGGGCCAGACTTTGAGGGCTACGCTGATGCCACAGCCCGAGAGTCCGACATCGGAGGAGACACCTATGACGCAGCTGGAGGTCCCATTGCCACCATCGCTACCCTTTCCATCTCAGATGTCGCATCCAGAGGGAAAATTACAGATGTTTCAGTTCTTCCAGAATATAATATAGGCGCAGTGGCACCAGACCGAGACGTTAAGACATAGCTTGATGGCAATTCTGGAAAGGACACCTGCACCAGCACCCGTACCAATACCTATACTAGTTCAACCAGCTGGTACTATTAGAGGATTTTGCCAGATGGGCCCAGATACCTTTTCGGGCAGCGAGATTGCAAAGGAGATCTCTGATTAGGTCGCCAATACGGAGATGCTACTGGAGGCTTCTCAGCTACATCCAGACCTTTGGATGACCGCAGTGAGGGCCCAACAGAAAGACAATGTCCATCACTGGTAGAATTCCATAGATCGCAGCATCGACAAGACATAGATATGGGAGCAGTTCTTAGAGTACTTCAATGCAAAGTATTTCCCGGCCACAGTCAGAAATGCCCTATACTCCCAGTTCTTGCACCTGGAGCAAGGGAATATGACCGTAGACGCATACGATGCAGAGTTCAGTCGACTTAGCAGATTTGATACCGTCTTGATACCCAATGATCTGGAGAAGGCCAGGAGATTCTATCACGGCCTTACTTTCGAGCTGTAGAGGTACACCACCAAGTAGGCGAGGATCTCTTATGAGGAGGTTCTTTCAAAGGCGAGGATCCAGGAGACCATCGGCAGAGGAGCGAGGCATTCCAGTACGACCGTACTAGACAGAGCTCAGCCTGGAGCAGAAGGACCGATCCGTCGTTCGAGAGCACAGACGCAGCAGAGGATAGTGCCATACCAGGACAAGGAGCTTCCGACTTGTCACCATTCTGGCAAGAAGGGATATGTTGTCAGAGATTGCCGAAAAAAGTTTGGATTGTGCATGATATATGGACCAAGTCTGTACCTTGCTATAGATTTCCCACAGCGTAGGGATGTAGCACCGCAGACAAGACAGAGGCCAGCAGCACCAGTCCTGAGGATACCACCCCCGCCAGGAGGTCAACGTCCACCAGCAACCGTAGGATTTCAGAGGGGACAACCCTTGGCCACACAGGAGGCATAGTTTGATCGAGCCAGACAGTAGGCTGGAGTACAGAGGCACGGACAGGCCTTCGTACTAGCAACGACTGAGGAGGAACCAGAAAGGGAAGCTATTACAGGTACCATTTTAGTTGCATCATGACTTACGACTGCGTTGTTTGATTCTGGTGCTACAATATCTTTCATATCTAGTAGTTTCATAGCTATTCATAGAGTAGCTACTTCTCCCTTACATAAGATTTGGAAGATTCATACCGGAGGAGGCATCATACAGGTTAGCAGAACTATTAGAACGTGCTCGGTAGTTGTGTATGGTTGAGAGATGAGAGCGTGATTTTTGGTATTCCCAATGCCAAACTTTGACGTTGTGTTAGGCATGGACTGGTTGAGCCAGTACAATATCGTACTGGATTGCCGGAGGGGTAGCGTCATTTTTAGACCGCCAGATCACCCGGAGTTCGAGTACATGAGGGGCACCATCGAGCGAGGAGTAGGGCAGACAGTTAGAGCTTACATGGCTATGGAGACGACACCCCCACCAATAGTTACAGAGTTCAAGGATGTTTTCCTAGAGGAGTTGCCAGGCTTATCGCCAGATAGAGACGTAGAGTTCACTATTGAGTTAGTACCCGGAGAAGCATCAGTATCTTCAAATGTATACCGATTGGCGAAGAAAGAACTGGATGAGCTGAAGGTACAATTAGAGGATTTGCAGATCAAGAGATTTATCCGTCCTAGTGCATCACCCTGGGGAGCACCAATGTTGTTTATACCAAAGAAGGATGGGATAGTCTGTATGTGTATTGATTACAGAGCCCTTAATGCTTTGACTATCAAGAACAAGTACTCCTGACGCGGATTAATGATTTGTTCGACCAGCTGACAGGAGCAGTGGTGTTCACGAAGATCGACTTGAGATCGGGTTATCATTAGGTAAAGGTGCGGAGAGAACACATTCCAAAGACGGCATTCAGGACTCGTTATGGTCACTACGAGTTCTTAGTGATGCCTTTTGGACTGACGAATGCGCCTGCACTATTTGTTAACCTGATAAACAATGTCTTCCACCAGTATTTAGACCAGATCAGGGTAGTCTTCATCAACGACATCTTGGTGTATTCAAAAAGCTACGAGGAGCACGGGGAGCACTTGAGGCTAGTATTAGAGACGCAGAGACGTGAGAGACACTATGCCAAGCTGAGCAAGTATGAGTTCCTCCAAGACCGTATCGCTTTTGTCGAATATGTTATCTCAGGAGATGATATTTCGGTAGATCCAGCAAAGATTTTGTCAGTACAGACGTGGCTGACCCCTACCAACGTCTCAGAGGTGAGGAGTTTCCTAGGACTTGTCGGATATTACTGGAGGTTCATAGAGAACTTTGCAAGGATCGCAGAGCCAATGACCCGCTTGACCCGCTTAAGCAGGAGTTTACCTAGACAGAGGAGTGTCAGACGACATTCGATGATCTGAAGAAGCGTCTGACTATGGCACCCATCTTGACTATACCTTCTGGACCCGGAGGATTCGTGATCAATAGCGATACATATGGGAAAGGATTAGGATGCGTCTTGATGCAGCATGGGAAGGTTGTGGCCTATGCCTCTAGGCTGTTGAGGACCCATGAGAAGAACTATCCCACTCACGACTTGGAACTTGCCGCAGTGATCTTTGCCCTAAAGCTTAGGAGGTACTACCTATATGGAGAACGAGTAGAGATATTCATATATCACAAAAGCCTGAAGTACGTCTATACTCATAAGGACCTGAACCAGAGACAAAGACGTTGGCTCGAGGTCATGACAGACTTTGAGATTGAGCTACAGTACCATCCAGGAAAGGCCAATGTGGTAGCCGACGCATTGAGTAGGAGGCCCATAGCATTCTTTTTGACTACCCAGCAACACCTGTTAAGAGATCTAGAGCAGTTGGGTATAGAAGTCATTATGCCCGGAGCAGACGGCCAGTTGTCGTGTTTCTAGTTACAATAGATATTGGTTGAGAGGATCAAGGCTACCTTGCCAAGAGATGCTAGATTCTAGAGGCTTCGACAGAGGACAGAGGCCGGTATGCAGACAGGATTGTGCATACACAAGGACGGGACTTTGAGATATGAAGATCATCTATATGTTTCGAATGGAGAACTTCGGCATAAGCTAATGTCAGAGGCGCATAGTTTAACATACTTTATTCATCCAGGAGGCACAAAGATGTACAGAGACATGAGGCAGTACTATTGGTGGCATAGATTGAAGAGGGATATAGCCCGCTTTGTGGCAAAGTGTCTGGTGTATCAGCAGGTTAAGGCTGAGCATCAGAGGTCTGCAGGTTTATTTCAGCCGCTCCCGATACCTGAGTGGAAATAGGAGCATGTTACTATGGACTTCGTTACGGGCTTTCTGAGGAGTCCTAGTGGTCACAATGCAGTATGGGTAATCGTGGATCGACTCACTAAGTCCGCTCACTTTTTATCCTTCAGAGTTGGGCAATCTACAGAGGTCTTAGCAGATATGTATATGAGAAAGATTGTGCGACTGCATGGAGTTCCAGTCAGTATAGTGTCTGACAGGGATACGAGGTTCACATCTTACTTTTGGCGGAGTATGCAAGAGAGTCTTGGTACCCGCCTGAAGTTCAGTACATCGTATCACCCGCAAACAGATGGTCAGTTCGAGCACACCATTCAGACATTGGAAGACATGTTGAGGGCGTGCATGCTTGATTTTAGTGGATCATAGGAGGACCATTTATATTTGGTTAAATTTTTCTACAATAATAGCTATCAAGCGAGCATTCAAATGACTCCCTATGAAGCATTGTATGGCAGGAAGTGTCGTTCCCTAGTATGTTGGAGCAATATGGGAGAGAGGCAAATTCTAGGGCCAGAGTTGGTTGTTCATACAGTGTAGAAGGTGAAGAAGATCCAAGGGCACTTGCGAGCAGCACAGGATAGACAGAAGCATTGGACAAATCCGCATCAATGACCCCTAGAGTTCCAGGTTGGAGATCATATGTTTTTGAAAATCTCGCCTACCTGAGGAACCATCAGGTTTGGAGGCAGAGGAAAGCTGAGTCTGAGGTACATCGGACCATTCGATGTGTTGGAGCGCATTGGAGAGGTTTCTTACATATTAGCCTTTCCACAGATATTAGAAGGAGCTCATGACGTCTTCTATGTATCTCAGTTAAGGAAGGACGTGCCAGATCCAAGTCATGTTCTCGACTACTCAGAAATCACAGTCGGACTGAGTTTATCATATCTAGAGGAGCCTATAGAGATTTTGGACAGAAGCGAGAAGGTATTGCAAGGTCAGACTATCCCTCTAGTTCGTGTTGCATGGAGGCATCATGCACCAGGCGAGTCGACCTGCGAACGAGAGGATGATATTCGACAGCGCTTTCCCCATCTCTTCGACGGCCTAGGTATGTAGTAGCATTTAATTTCAGTCAGTAGTTTTTACCATATGTATGTTTTAATTTCGAGGGCGAAATGCTCTAAGAAGGGTAGATTATAAACCTCCTCGACCAAATTTTAGGTTTATTTAGCTTAGATAGAGAGACTTAGGTTTATTTAACTTAGATAGAGAGACTAGGGTTAATTTGGAGCCAATTAGAATTAGAACACTGTGTTTTAGATGATTTTGCAATATTTATATCACTTAGTGCACCTTACCGTTGCTTCGATAATTGGAGCACTACACTAGCATTTACCTTCCAACAAGTTTTACGCTTTTCCTGACAAGCTAGCCTTCCATTCTAATATTTGTGTAACTCGTAAATACTCTATATTGTGCTTCATTTTAGTCGCATAATATTTGTTACAAACGTACATCTTTCAATCTAAATAAATCCAACTTTGCATCCTTGTCCGTTCCAATCAAAATTGGAGACACAACCTCGACCCATTTTATTCAACCCAAATATTGACATTATTCTATTCTGAGTATGCTACGTTTATGACACTTGTGTCCTACCAAATTTTAAATCTATGTATTCCCAATTAATTAAAGAGCATCACTTACACCAATTTTAATTAAATTATAGTGAGGACCCGACCGCACCCAACACTAGACCCAACCTAGCCCATCTATACCCTATATTCCTTAATGTGAACATGTTTCCCACCCCAAGGAGCCCTAGCTGGCCCAATTTTCGAGGACAGCCCCTTTCCCTCTCTCCTATATAAATACCCACACTCTCTCTGTCCTAACCGAAGAACAAAACCCTAGCCGAAACCCTTTTGTCACACCCCTTCAAACACGATCGCCTCCTCCTTCACCTCTACACAGCCACCACCTCAGCTGACCATCCCTGACCTTCCTCCGCCGCCTGCCCCCTCGACGACGACCACAGCACCCTCGACCGCTAGTCCTCCTCCTTCACCATCATCCTCATCACCATCACCAACTCCATCATCACCATCACCCGGCCATCCATATCCCGACCACCGCCACCTTAGACCACCTCCACCCTAACCACCTCACTGCGGCCATCCCCCCACCGTCAGCAACCTTCTACCTCTGCACAGTCGCCGCTACCGCTGCTATCGACCGCCATTGTTGTAAGTCACCGCCGGAGGCGCTGCTGTTGCTGTCGTGCACTGAACAACGCCGGAGCTCTGTCCCCTCGCCGAAGATAAGCTCGCCGACGAACCAGATCCCCCCCTCTCATCCATGACTAGGTATACATATTTATTTTATTCTTTTTCTTCATGTGTCGTGGTATCGACGTGTCGTAGAACGGACACAGGTAATGTGAAACCCTAAGTGCAATATATTGTATGAGTGTGTGTTATTTTAAAATAATAATTAGTGTTATTGAATACCTCATTGTGTTTAGGTGTGCATGTGTATGACAGTAATTAGAGTTAGTATTTACCTCATAGTAATTATGATTAATTAATGTGAACACTGATTGACCTAGAGTTTAGACGACTGGCCTCGTGCACATATGTTAATGATATGCTAGCTAGGACTTATATTTTATTATATTACATAATTAGTTTTGTAACGTATTTTTGGTATTTCGTTGTCTTGATCTACACGGTAACTGAGGATATGACATGTTTACGTCTTAGCTGCGTGCACACGCGACCCTGTTAGTTGACCAGTTGTGACCCCTTATGTCAGTTCCTAAGAGCAGAATAGTATTTCCTGTGCGTACTATTGTAGTGACTGATGATCATATTATTATATTATATATATTATATTATATTATATGTATAGGGTCGCTGGACCATTCAGGCGAGACTTCAGGAGCAGGTTATTGGCACTCGCAGCTTGAGGACCCAGGCAAGTTTACCTTGCCATATTTACTATTTAATTTCAATTATATAATATTTTATGATATCTTATTGTATTATTTCATATAACTGTGCGCGTCTGAGATTGACTCGGGTGCAGTCGACGAATGCGTCGATGTGTAGTATAATTAACTTAGTCACTAGCAGACTCACCCACCATTGTGAGGGTATTCTGATATCTTCCTAGACCCTGACACTCTTGCATGCATCACGGTGACAAACTCATGTTGGGATACGGGTTCACATACCCGACTAGCTATCGGTGCGTGTGACATGCATCATAATTTAGTACGTAATCGGGGTTACATAATTAGTTGAGACTTGGCATATAGTTACGTGGTATGCACATCGTGTATTCGACTTGTATATCTATATTGGATGGAGAGAACAACTAGTAGGCGTATGGGATACACACATTAGAATCCTTAGTATCCGGAGGAACCACGGATCCAATGACTTCCTTTATACAGATATCGCGTTCTTCAGAGCAATACGGATGTATATATTTACAGATACCTAATTCTTCGGAATAATGGATATTACAAATGCAGATACCACACTCTTCGGAGTATGGACGTTATGCCTACACCTACCCATACCTACCAAGGTTGTCCTCACATTGTATTCACTTAGATGGTTAGCACACCCCTTTATTTTATTCAGTATTTATATATGGCTTATATTTTTGTATCTTGTTACGTCCATCTGAGGATCTGGTTTCCTTCCAGATTTGGACGAGGCATATTATCCTACAGTGTACGGATCCGGGCAGGAGACGAGGTACGCATCCGATGAGGAGCTAGAGGTGCTTCCATCAGAGTTTCCTTGATCATTGGTAAGCCTTTTGCCTAGGACTGGAGCATCCTTATCTAATTAGTCGATGCCCTAGTCGCATCTCTTTTTTGTCTTTCAGTACTTTTATTTCGTCATTGTAGTGGGTTTGTTCCCAACAGACCTATCTGGATTATACTATGACATTTCAGTCTCTGCACTTATTTTTCAGTATTTATTTCAGTACTTCTTGTTTAAATTATGGATGAGATTAGACATTACTTGTTGTATGATAGTATTGGACTTGTTAGTATTTTAGTACATCGTATTATGTTTCGTTGGGTTCATTAAATTGGGTAATCCCTCAGAGACGTATTAGCTGGCCATTGCCAAGTGGCCTGGTCCCGAGTATTTTGGGACTGTGTCACTACCACTTTTCCATATAAGGACATTTGTGTAATTTAGCTATTTTAAATAATTATGAATTTAATGAATTGCTGAGTTTTGTAACTAATTATATTATTATTATTGTAATGTTTTATTTTAGGTCAAGCCCTAGAACCCATTAGGTCAAACCCTAATGACTAAACCCTAATTGTAAAACCCAGTTCTAGTGAAACCCTAGAATTCAAATTGTAGGTTGAACCTCAAACCTTGGACTGACTAAACCTTAGTTAGTTAAGTTCCTATTGACCTAACCTAGGGGTTAAACCTAGGCTATGCATTAGAAACCCTAACTGGGCCTTAATATATAAAAAGAACCCTCTCATTCTTTATGTAGAAGAGAAACCCTAGCCTCCACCAAGAGAAACCATCTCCCCACTCCAAAATTCGAGATTTAACCCTAGGGCTTCCATTTTCCACCTCAAAAGCAAGGAACGTGGGTCAGGAAGCCTTGGGGAAGAAGAACTTCCATTGGAGGAACCATCCCTATAGGTAAAATTCGAATTATTTATTCTTTTATTCTGTTTTTCTGATGATAATGGCCATTAGGAACCCACCCTAAGGTTTGGAATTCGAATTTTAGGGATTCTACATGTAAACCTAGGAGATCTAGGGTTTTGGTGAGTTTTCGAGTGTTCTTCCCAAATTTCTGGAACCCTAAACCTAGGGACTTCGTGTAGGCATGATTACATCCCCTACGTGTAGGTTAGATATTGATTTAGGGTTTTGTTTTGGGTTTTCAGGAGTTCTTGTTGTGGTTTTCGTTTTTGCACATTATGTGTTTGGTGAAATGCTTCACAGGAGGAATTACCTATCTAAACTACTTTATTATTATCTAATTTGATGAATGATATATGATGTCTATATATATTTATACATATGTATATAGATTTGATGTGTGTTTGTATATATATCTAGGGGTTGTAGATGTGTGTGATTTGAAGAGGAGAATAAACTGTGAATGGTTCACGGTGCAGTCGAGTTTATGGGACTGTGTATTGTGTAGTCGGGTAGTTGAACATTGTGTGTAGGTTGTATTGAGAGCAGGTAAGTATCGGGTTAGGGTTTTGAAGGGCTGTTGATGGCTTGGATCAGTAGGTGTAAATTGGGGTGTGTACTGTGCAGGTTTCAGTTTGTGTACTGTGTGTTTCAGTATAAATTTCAGTATGTGCAGTGTTATGTATCCGTAAACTTTCAGTCCTGTGCGTGTTTAATTACTGTGTGTTCATTAGTGAGAGCAGGAAGGGGGTTTGGGCCAGGTCTGTGCAGTTTTTGTGTACTGGACTGAAGGTTCATGTGTGTCAAGTTGCACACATGTGCAGTGGAGATTTACCTAGTAGCAGCCTTGAGGAAGAACCTGCAGGTAAACCAAATCAGGGTGCAGTATCAGTTGCACACTGACTCCCTATTCAAGTGCAGCATGGTTGATGGGGAGGTCGGGTTTTCCTGTAAGAGATGAGGGTAAGTTCATGTGTATTAGATTAGGTGAGGAGCATGACTGTGTACCTGTGTAGTGTGTGAAATTCAGGTTGGGGGTGTTTTACAGTGTGGGTATCAGTTCATCTCAGAAATCTGTGTGTATATGGCTGTGTTATGTATCAGTCAGTACTTGTTGTGTGTGTAAGTGGTTACATGTGGGATTGGTGTGATTGAATTTCAGTGCAGGATGTGCACAGTAGGTATATGTGTGTGCATTGGGGGGGAAAATTCTGTGCAAGTGATACCTGTGTGTTTCAGTAGGCAAATCAGGGAGTTGTGTGTGTGGGTGTAGGTAGTGTATCAGTGTGCAAGAGTTCCCAGTGTGTGACTTACCTAGGTGAATCAATGTGTAGTTGTGTATCAGTTAGGTGTAGTTAATTGTGTGTATAGGATTAAGATCAGTGAGTGTAGGTCAGTAGTGTCTAGATGGGGTGGCTGTGTGAACTTATATATGTGTGTGAACCAGTGTATCAGTGAGGAGAATGAGTGTGAGAGAATACCTATGAAATTTGTGTAGCTCAAGAGTGTATCAATGTGTCAGTATGTTTAGTATCAGTAGGTTTCTGAACTGAGCAGTGAGGAAACTGTGTCAGTGAGCAGTGAGAACCAGTGTGTATCAGTGAATACCTGTGTTAGCAGTGTGTGTGAGTTCTGTGAGTATTAGTCAGTGTGATGGCCTCAGAAATTCCCAGGTTGGTTAGAAATATAACCCTGTGTGAAGGGGTGTAACTACATGTTGTTCAGACTTGCCACTGTGCTAAGCTTGTGTATCCTGTTCAGAGTAGGTATTGTAAATTCAGTGTGTGCAGGATACAGTTCAGTTCTTGAAATTAAAAAGGAGTAGTAGCAACTGAACTTGAGTATATTAATAGGAAATTGTCAGTTAATAGTTAGTGTTATGGTGTAGCAGTTAGATAGTACCTGAGTTTGGGGAATACTCTAATGATATCAGACCTGATACTAGGATGAGGTACATGTGCAGATGCACATGTACTCAGTTAGTAGTAGGAGTACTATGCTCAGTAGTGACAGTTAGTAAGATGGTTTGGGGAGCTAAGGTTTAGTGAAACTAGGTGTACAGTAAGGAAAACAAAAAGTAAAGTGTGTGTCAGTCCTTAAGGTATTGATACATGGGGGTGTGTAATACTAAATTATCAGGGTAAGTGTGATAGGGTTAAGTAATAACTTAGTACCATAGTATATGAGTCAATGATATGATTAATAACATCTAGTATAGTAAATATTAGTTAGTATTAGTAGTATTAGTTAGGTATTAACTAATGTAGGCTAATAGTTAGTCGAGTATTGACCTAACTAACCTTGCATAGACCTAGAAAGGACCCTGTACCTAGCATAGAACTAGGTATGCATGTAGTTTTTTTTAAAAACACTTTTGATATGGATAATTGATATTTTTAGGTGACTGTGACTTCATCTTGGACATCGATCCTCACACCTTGCTCAGGACCACAGGCGAGTACATTCTCTGACAGTTTTCATTGTTGATTACTTCTATAAATTGTAGTGTATTACATACTTGATTCCGACACTATGGATACACGGGTTAGCACCCTAGATCCCCATCATGAGGAGTCATGGTTGGAATCCATCGTGCTAGCTGGGGGATGGGGAACTATTAGTAGATTATGTGATCATATCCAAACTTATCGTGCATCATAGCTCACCCCACTTCTCACGTCGGGTGCAGCCTGACCATCATCGTGCCTCATAGCTGTTATATATGATTAGCCTGACCATTATCATGCATCATAGCTAACCATATGGTTAGCCTGACCTTCAAGAATCATAGCCAATCATATATAACCAGCCTGATCTAGTCCCAAGCCGATCACATAATAAACTGATATTTCAAACACTTAGCTAGATGTTATCTTTATTCAGATTTACTTGTTCTAGCATTCACTGTTTATTGTTTATTGCTAGATGCTCTATTGTCTATTTCATTTCTCCTGTACTTCTCATTTTCAGCATTTATTTCCATCTTGTATCTCTTACACTGTTTATAGATTTTGTCAATTTAATGAAACTGCTGTTAGTGTTTGTGCTTCGCTCCAATCCTGACTGGATAATATTTTTCAGAGGACCTGGAGGATCTTTGCCCCACTCATTACGGCCCAGGATTAGAGGGTGATTTCACTCCAGAAACCCCAGAGGAGTTGCCTAGCCTAGAGGAGAACGTACCTGGCTGCTCTTAGACTACTTTTTCTGTAATATTGTTTTAGACTGAGACTGAGATGTAATTATTATTTTGTGACTTTGTGAGGTCATTTAGACCCAGGATTTGAGTTGGATTATTGTGGTTGGTTTTATTAGAACTCTTTTCTATTCTCATCGTGCCATAGATTGTGATTAAGTATATTATAGAACTGTGGTTTTTATCTTTGTCCTCCGTTCGGAGTGGAGACTATTGACAGGATTTATTATGTTTGTGACCTAGACAGCGTTCTACCGCCGATGCTGCGGCGTAGGCTGGACGTACCCACGACTCATGCCCAAATTCTGGGTACGGGTCGTGACACGTTTTTAGTGGTGGCCCATGCAGGTCGTAGTCGAGTCCTAGAACCGCATTAGAGCGATATCGTAGTGGTGCTCTCTTAGAGTATTACTACGAGCCTGTTTTAGGAAATATGATTTAGGCCGAGGTCATGCTCAATCACAATTAGGAAATTCTGATTCTTATGACATTACTCTTAATAATTTTTTTTTCCTTTAGAAATTTACTGTCCTTCCTTGATGATATCGTATCTATTTCCTTAATTAAATATTTCGATCTGTCTTCAGGATGCCGCCAAGAAGGTCCCAGAGACTCGGAGCAGCAGATACAGAGAGGTCTGCCACCTCTCGCCTTGCCGGGCAGACGTCCGCAGCACTCCCTACATCTCCAGTACATGTGGGAGTGTCTGCAGCTTTCGGGGGTCCTCCACCACCTGTTCATAGGGTCCCCACGGCTACGACGGCACCTCCACCACCACCACCAGCTCAGCATCCAGGAGGTGTGCCCTTCGATGGAGCACAGATGTTCGCCTTGATTCAGGGCATGGTCGATGCCCAGAGGACGTCGGCAGAGGCCCAGAGAGTGCAGGCTGAGGCACATCAGGCCCAGACAGAGATGATAAGGGTGAACATGGAGAATGCTCACCAAGTGGCTCTCCAGGCTGTGGAGAGAGTCACTCAGCAGCAGCAACATCCTGGTCAGCAACAACAGAGGCCGGGCACCATTGTGGACTTCAAGAGGATGATGCCTCGGTAGTTCAAGGGGACAGAAGGAATACTCTACGCCGATGATTGGCTAGAGGACATCGAGAGGAACTTGCGTTTGGCACAGATTCCAGAGGCACTCCAGATCGAGGCCGCTGGCAGTCAGATGTTCGACATTGCCCTGACATGGTTTCGCACGGAGCCGAGACTCTTGCGCAGGGGACTCACTTGGGAGGCTTTTAAGGAACTCTTCAAAGAAAAGTTCTTTCCTGATGTCGCCCTGGGAGCTTTGGAGAGTCAGTTCCATGACTTAGCCCAGGGGAGCTCGTCCGTCGACGAGTATGCCGCAGAGTTTTCCCGCCTGAGCCGCTTCGCGCCATCGATGATTAGAGATCCGGGGGACAGGGCTCGGAAATTCAGAAAGGGGCTGACAAGGGAGATCAAGTCTCGCACGTCGGGACGTCGCACAGCTACCTACGAGGGCATATTGATGGATGCCCAAGTAGCCGAGGATGACTTGGGCCTCAGGCCCAAGAGGGGACGCGATGGTTCCGGAGGAGCAAACAGTAGTACGGGACCGGGCAAGCGTCCACACTTTCAGCAGCAACAGCAGAGACCCTTTCAGCAGCAGCATCAGGCACCAGCCCGAGGACAGGTCCAGCAGCAGCAACAGAGACAGACTCAGCCCGCCATCCAGTGTGCGTACTGCGGGAAGATGGGACATACTAGAGATATCTGCAGGAAGAGATTAGGCTCATGTCTATCCTGTGGATCGACGACACACCAGCTGAAGGATTGTCCTACCTTTCGTCCAGGTCAGGGTGGAGCAGCCGCCCAGAGAGGATCAGACAGGGTGCCTAGCGCACCAGGAGGCCAACAACAGAGGGGACCACTTCCACCACAACATCAGAAGTTCGCCCAGCATCAGCAGCAGAGAGGTGCACCCCAGGGGCGAGCATACGCCATGGCAGTCGAGGAGATCGAGCCAGCAGGAGACTTGATCACAGGTTCGGTTCTTCTCAATTGTATTCCCGCATTTACCTTATTCGATTCTGGCGCTTCCCATAGTTTTGTGTCTGTATCATATGCACTTCGACATTATTTAGACACAGAACCATTAGCTAGGACTTGCAAGATCATGACTGGTGGAGGTATTATCCTAGTTCGTGATCACTGCAAGGACCGGAGAGTGTCAGTAGGAGGCCGAGACTTGAGCGTGAGTTTACTCGTCATGCCACTTCCGGGGTACGATATTGTGCTCGGAATGGACTGGTTGAGTAGACATCATGCTACTATAGATTGTTATAGAGGCAGAGTATTATTTAGACCACCAGGAGAGCCGGAGTTTGAGGTCGTCAGAGGAGCAACGGAACAGAGCAGGGGCATATTTTGCGGAGCCAGGGCAGAAGAGGAGGAGTTGCCACATCCTCTGATAGCGGAGTTCCTGGATGTATTTCCAGAAGAGTTGCCAGGCTTGCCGCCAGACAGAGATGTTGAATTCTCTATAGACTTGGTTCCAGGAGCGGAGCCCATTTCACAACATGTCTATAGAGTCAACAACAGCAAGCTGGCAGAACTGAAGAAGCAAGTTGAGGAGTTGCAGGACAAAGGCTTCATCAAATCCAGTTCATCACCATGGGGAGCTCCGGTATTGTTCGTACCGAAGAAGGACGGCACGGTGCGCATGTGCATTGATTATAGAGCTTTGAACAATATCACTATCAAGAACAAGTACCCGCTGCCGAGGATAGATGATCTTTTCGACCAGTTGAGCGGGGCGAGGGTATTTTCAAAGATAGATTTGAGGTCAGGCTATCACCAGGTGAAGGTGAAGAAAGAAGACACGCCGAAGACAGCTTTTCGGACCAGATACGGCCAGTTTGAGTTCATGGTGATGCCATTTGGTTTAACCAATGCGCCGGCAGTATTCATGAACTTGATGAACAAGGTGTTCCACCAGTACCTTGACAAGTTCGTGGTGGTGTTCATTGACGATATTCTTGTGTATTCCAAGACTCCGGAAGAGCACGAAGAGCACCTGAGGTTGGTCTTAAAGACTCTCAGGAGGGAGAAGCTGTACGGGAAACTCTCTAAGTGTGAATTCTTCCTTGACAAGGTCGAATTTCTTGGGCATGTGGTATCAGGTGATGGAATCTCGGTAAACCCAAAGAAGATCGAGGCAGTGGAGTCGTGGGCTACCCCCAGTTCGGTAGCTGAGATCAGGAGTTTTCTCGGGCTAGCAGGATACTACAGGAGGTTTGTACAAGACTTCTCCAAGATTGCAGCGCCGATGACCAGATTGACTAGGAAAGATGTAGATTTTGTCTGGACGGAGGAGTGCCAGGCTGCATTTGATAAACTAAAGAAGAGGTTGACAACAGCTCCAATTTTGACGTTGCCAGCAGGGACAGGTGGTTTTACCATCTACAGTGATACTTCAGGGAAGGGTCTGGGATGTGTTCTTCAGCAGCACGGGAAGGTAATTGCCTATGCTTCCAGGCAGTTATGCCCTCATGAAAAGAACTACCCCACCCACGATTTAGAGTTGGCAGCAGTTATCTTCGCTCTAAAGCTGTGGAAACATTACTTGTACGGAGAGCGTGTGGAGATCTTCACAGACCACAAGAGCTTGAAGTACGTGTTCACACAGAAGGAGCTGAACATGAGGCAGTGGAGGTGGTTGGAGTTGATGAAGGACTTCGACATCTCATTGCAGTACCATCTAGGGAAGGCTAACGTAGTCGCCGATGCCTTGAGCAGGTATCCGACGGCTATGTACTTGACGACAGATAGGCATTTGTTGACTGATTTGGAGAGCTTGGAGATTGAGGTATTAGTTCCCGGTACTGAGATTCAGATGTGGGGATTGCAGATACAGTCCGAACTGATGGACAGGATCAGAGCTGCGCAGTACGAGGATGAGGCTCTGAGGAGTATCAGGGCACAGGTTCAGACAGGATTATCGGACGACTTTACTATCGCAGAGGATGGTTCCTTACGGCACGGCACGAGGATGTGTGTGCCGAGCGGGGAGCTGCGCGAGGAGGTTCTACAGGAGGCACACCGCTCTCAGTACTCGATGCATCCCGGTGCCAACAAGATGTATCGAGACTTGAGGGAGTACGTATGGTGGTATGGAATGAAGCGCGAGGTAGCACGCTTCGTATCCCGGTGTCTAGTGTGCCAGCAGGTAAAGGCAGACCGGCAGAGGCCAGGTGGTTTGCTTCAACCTTTACCGATTCCAGAATGGAAATGGGAGCACGTGACCATGGATTTTGTTTCAGGGCTTCCACGTTCTCCAGGAGGGAAGGACGTGATTTGGGTCATCGTAGACAGGTTGACCAAATCAGCCCATTTCTTACCTTTCAAGGTGGGCACGTCGACAGAGAAGCTAGCAGAGATGTACGTGCGACAGATTATTAGGCTTCATGGAGTTTCTGTGAGCATCGTCTCAGATCGGGATAGTCGTTTCACTTCCCACTTCTGGAGGAGTCTGCAGGCTAGCTTGGGCACTCAGCTCAAGTTCAGTACCGCATATCACCCCCAGACAGACGGGCAGTCTGAATGGACTATTCAGACTCTCGAGGATATGCTACGCACTTGCGTTCTAGATCTCGGAGGTTCTTGGGAGGATCATTTGCACCTGGTAGAGTTCGCTTACAACAACAGCTACCATGCCAGCATCGAGATGTCACCATTTGAGGCTCTTTATGGACGAAGGTGTCGTACACCATTATCTTGGGACGACGTTGGAGAGAGAGCCTTGCTAGGACCAGAAATGGTCGTGGATGCAGCAGAAAAGGTGAAACTCATCAGAGACAGACTGCGAGTGGCGCAGGACAGACAGCGGCATTGGGCCGACAGCCACCGTAGACCCCTTGAGTTTCAGGTATAGATTGTTATTTTCTGGCTTGTGTTTGTTTGTTTAGACTGCGTGTTAAGACTGTTTTGTTTTAGGTTGGCGATCTAGTATTCCTACGGATTTCTCCGACGTGTGGCACAATTCGTTTTGGTAGAGGCGGGAAGCTTAGCCCACGCTACATCGGACCCTTCAGTATTCTTGCAAGGGTAGGTGCAGTGGCGTATAGATTAGACTTGTCGCCTACATTGGAGGGAGTGCATGATGTGTTCCACGTGTCGCAGCTGAGACGGTACGTGGCAGACCCTAGTCATGTACTTGACCACTCGGAGATTGAGGTTGGTCCGACGCTCAGCTACCCCGAGCAGCCCGTAGAGATCTTGGACCACAGAGAGAAGGTGTTGCGGAACCAAACTATTCCTTTGGTTCGTGTTGCATGGAGACATCACTCTCCAGGGGAGTCGACCTGGAAGAGGGAGGACGAGATGCGCGAGCAATACCCGTATCTCTTCTAGACTTGAGGTATATTCTTTTTCTGATTTCATTCTTGTTGTAGTTCAGTCCAATTTCGAGGACAAAATTTCTTTTAGGAGGGTAGACTTGTCACTACCACTTTTCCATATAAGGACATTTGTGTAATTTAGCTATTTTAAATAATTATGAATTTAATGAATTGCTGAGTTTTGTAACTAATTATATTATTATTATTGTAATGTTTTGTTTTAGGTCAAGCCCTAGAACCCATTAGGTCAAACCCTAATGACTAAACCCTATTTGTAAAACCCAGTTCTAGTGAAACCCTAGAATTCAAATTGTAGGTTGAACCTCAAACCTTGGACTGACTAAACCTTAGTTAGTTAAGTTCCTATTGACCTAACCTAGGGGTTAAACCTAGGCTATGCATTAGAAACCCTAACTGGGCCTTAATATATAAAAGGAACCCTCTCATTCTTCATGTAGAAGAGAAACCCTAGCCTCCACCAAGAGAAACCATCTCCCCACTCCAAAATTCGAGATTTAACCCTAGGGCTTCCATTTTCCTCCTCCAAAGCAAGGAACGTGGGTCAGGAAGCCTTGGGGAAGAAGAACTTCCATTGGAGGAACCATCCCTATAGGTAAAATCCGAATTATTTATTCTTTTATTCTATTTTTCTAATGATAATGGCCATTAGGAACCCACCCTAAGGTTTGGAATTCGAATTTTAGGGATTCTACATGTAAACCTAGGAGATCTAGGGTTTTGGTGAGTTTTCGAGTGTTCTTCCCAAATTTTTGGAACCCTAAACCTAGGGACTTCGTGTAGGCATGATTACATCCCCTACGTGTAGGTTAGATATTGATTTAGGGTTTTGTTTTGGGTTTTCAGGAGTTCTTGTTGTGGTTTTCGTTTTTGCACATCATGTGTTTGGTGAAATGCTTCACAGGAGGAATTACCTATCTAAACTACTTTATTATTATCTAATTTGATGAATGATATATGATGTCTATATATATTTATACATATGTATATAGATTTGATGTGTGTTTGTATATATATCTAGGGGTTGTAGATGTGTGTGATTTGAAGAGGGGAATAAACTGTGAATGGTTCACGGTGCAGTCGAGTTTATGGGACTGTGTATTGTGTAGTCGGGTAGTTGAACATTGTGTGTAGGTTGTATTAAGAGCAGGTAAGTATCGGGTTGGGGTTTTGAAGGGCTGTTGATGGCTTGGATCAGTAGGTGTAGATTGGGGTGTGTACTGTGCAGGTTTCAGTTTGTGTACTGTGTGTTTCAGTATAAATTTCAGTATGTGCAGTGTTATGTATCCGTAAACTTTCAGTCCTGTGCGTGTTTAATTACTGTGTGTTCATTAGTGAGAGCAGGAAGGGGGTTTGGGCCAGGTCTGTGCAGTTTTTGTGTACTGGACTGAAGGTTCATGTGTGTCAAGTTGCACACATGTGCAGTGGAGATTTACCTAGTAGCAGCCTTGAGGAAGAACCTGCAGGTAAACCAAATCAGGGTGCAGTATCAGTTGCACACTGACTCCCTATTCAAGTGCAGCATGGTTGATGGGGAGGTCGGGTTTTCCTATAAGAGATGAGGGTAAGTTCATGTGTATTAGATTAGGTGAGGAGCATGACTGTGTACCTGTGCAGTGTGTGAAATTCAGGTTGGGGGTGTTTTACAGTGTGGGTATCAGTTCATCTCAGAAATCTGTGTGTATATGGCTGTGTTATGTATCAGTCAGTACTTGTTGTGTGTGTAAGTGGTTACATGTGGGATTGGTGTGATTGAATTTCAGTGCAGGATGTGCACAGTAGGTATATGTGTGTGCATTGTGGGGGAAAATTCTGTGCAAGTGATACCTGTGTGTTTCAGTAGGCAAATCAGGGAGTTGTGTGTGTGGGTGTAGGTAGTGTATCAGTGTGCAAGAGTTCCCAGTGTGTGACTTACCTAGGTGAATAAATGTGTAGTTGTGTATCAGTTAGGTGTAGTTAATTGTGTGTATAGGATTAAGATCAGTGAGTGTAGGTCAGTAGTGTCTAGATGGGGTGGCTGTGTGAACTTATATATGTGTGTGAACCAGTGTATCAGTGAGGAGAATGAGTGTGAGAGAATACCTATGAAATCTGTGTAGCTCAAGAGTGTATCAATGTGTCAGTATGTTTAGTATCAGTAGGTTTCTGAACTGAGCAGTGAGGAAACTGTGTCAGTGAGCAGTGAGAACCAGTGTGTATCAGTGAATACCTGTGTTAGCAGTGTGTGTGAGTTCTGTGAGTGTTAGTCAGTGTGATGGCCTCAGAAATTCCCAGGTTGGTTAGAAATATAACCCTGTGTGAAGGGGTGTAACTACATGTTGTTCAGACTTGCCACTGTGCTAAGCTTGTGTATCCTGTTCAGAGTAGGTATTGTAAATTTAGTGTGTGCAGGATACAGTTCAGTTCTTGAAATTAAAAAGGAGTAGTAGCAACTGACCTTGAGTATATTAATAGGAAATTGTCAGTTAATAGTTAGTGTTATGGTGTAGCAGTTAGATAGTACCTGAGTTTGGGGAATACTCTAATGATATCAGACCTGATACTAGGATGAGGTACATGTGTAGATGCACATATACTCAGTTAGTAGTAGGAGTACTATGCTCAGTAGTGACAGTTAGTAAGATGGTTTGGGGAGCTAAGGTTTAGTGAAACTAGGTGTACAATAAGGAAAACAAGAAGTAAAGTGTGTGTCAGTCCTTAAGGTATTGATACATGGGGGTGTGTAATACTAAATTATCAGGGTAAGTGTGATAGGGTTAAGTAATAACTTAGTACCATAGTATATGAGTCAATGATATAATTAATAACATCTAGTATAGTAAATATTAGTTAGTATTAGTAGTATTAGTTAGGTATTAACTAATGTAGGCTAATAGTTAGTCGAGTATTGACCTAACTAACCTTGCATAGACCTAGAAAGGACCCTGTACCTAGCATAGAACTAGGTATGCATGTAGTTTTTTTTAAAAACACTTTTGATATGGATAATTGATATTTTTAGGTGACTGTGACTTCATCTTGGACATCGATCCTCACACCTTGCTCAGGACCACAAGCGAGTACATTCTTTGACAGTTTTCATTGTTGATTACTTCTATAAATTGTAGTGTATTACATACTTGATTCCGACACTATGGATACACGGGTTAGCACCCTAGATCCCCATCATGAGGAGTCGTGGTTAGAATCCATCGTACTAGCTGGGGGATGGGGAACTATTAGTAGATTATGTGATCATATCCAAACTTATCGTGCATCATAGCTCACCCCACTTCTCACGTCGGGTGCAGCCTGACCATCATCGTGCCTCATAGCTGTTATATATGATTAGCCTAACCATTATCATGCATCATAGCTAACCATATGGTTAGCCTGACCTTCAAGAATCATAGCCAATCATATATAACCAGCCTGATCTAGTCCCAAGCCGATCACATAATAAACTGATATTTCAAACACTTAGCTAGATGTTATCTTTATTCAGATTTACTTGTTCTAGCATTCACTGTTTATTGTTCATTGCTAGATGCTCTATTGTCTATTTCATTTCTCCTGTACTTCTCATTTTCAGCATTTATTTTCATCTTGTATCTCTTACACTGTTTATAGATTTTGTCAATTTAATGAAACTGCTGTTAGTGTTTGTGCTTCGCTCCAATCCTGACTGGATAACATTTTTCAGAGGACCTAGAGGATCTTTGCCCCACTCATTACGGCCCAGGATTAGAGGGTGATTTCACTCCAGAAACCCCAGAGGAGTTGCCTAGCCTAGAGGAGAACGTACCTGGCTGCTCTTAGACTACTTTTTCTGCAATATTGTTTTAGACTGAGACTGAGATGTAATTATTATTTTGTGACTTTGTGAGGTCATTTAGACCCAGGATTTGAGTTGGATTATTGTGGTTGGTTTTATTAGAACTCTTTTCTATTCTCATCGTGCCATAGATTGTGATTGAGTATATTATAGAACTGTGGTTTTTATCTTTGTCCTCCATTCGGAGTGGAGACTATTGACAGGATTTATTATGTTTGTGACCTAGACAGCGTTCTACCGCCGATGCTGCAGCGTAGGCTGGACGTACCCACGACTCATGCCCAAATTTTGGGTACGGGTCGTGACAGACTGGGGCATGACAATTAGTACCGTATGATTCACGATACGCTTTTATTTATTGTCATTATTATTTATTATGGATTTTGTTTTTCACCTTGGACTTCTATATGGTACTTGTTATTTTGGGTCTGACTCCACTGATTTTGTTTGGCCAGATTTACCATTGGAGCCTGAGAATTCTTCCTATCTTTCGCTGGATGGCATGTACCCGTAGTTCTGCGGTCCCGGCACATGAGTAAAAAAAATTTCAATACCACTTTTCTATTTTATTTCGGTGGTGTTAGCTAGGGCTAGTGTTAGCCCTTTTATTTTAGACTTTATCTCTTATTTCGGTCAACATGATGTATATATTAGACCATGGCTAGTATATTGATCATGTATATTTGTACCATGCTAGTACAATATTTTGT
Source organism: Iris macrosiphon (assembly GCA_036927795.1). Lineage (NCBI taxonomy): Eukaryota > Viridiplantae > Streptophyta > Magnoliopsida > Asparagales > Iridaceae > Iris > Iris macrosiphon. Next base: position 33,067,422 of record JAYESA010000008.1, on the reverse strand, counting down.
ATTTACTAGCTTCATGATCATATATGATATATATTTTGAAATGCATCTTTACTTTCATGTATGATCTACTCTTGTTACTTATTGTTTCTGGATTGAGATACTAAGATTTTTCGGCCTTAGGACTGGCGTCATAACATGATAGAGTCCTCCCACTTATCTTTTAGACAGCTGTGACCATATCTCGGGACACCTTTGTACTCTGATATACATAGCTGACTTTATTTGTCCCCGCTCTCCAGTATTCTGGTTTTAGGATATGACAATTATTGACCCCCCTCCTCTCCCCACTGCCATGTTGCGCGGTCTATGGTACTAGATTGATCAAGTTAATATGGACCGTTTGTTTTCCTATTAAGTAATGGGGTTTCTTCCCTTTTCTTTTTCTGCCAAATTTTAAGGATTTTCTTCCCTATGAATCCAACAGCTTTGCATCACCTTGGAGAACCATATCTCCTAGCTTTGGATGCAAATCACTCCACATCTTCACAAAAAACTTGTAAATCAAGTTTTCTAAAAACCTAAGCTAATAGTTGAAATTCTTTGTATAGAATTATAGGCATTTATTTTAGTAGAAAGTATCCATTTTTTTATTTTATTTCCCTTATTTTTGTGATTTCTGGAACTACCAATCACCAACCCTTAATTTATAATTTTTACTTTAATCTTGGAAGGCTCCTTTATATGCTATTAATTTCTTATTAGTAATAAAATTTATTTGATGTTTATTAAATTTGCGGTAGGTAATTTTTAGCCTGAAATCTAGATTTAAACCTATAAACTAATACTTGAATAACTTTTACCTAGCAGACACAATGGACAAACGATCGATCCAACATGTTTGTAACACTAAAATAGATAGTTTCGTGTCCTCGAATATGGTTTTGAAATGGTTAAATTTTGGGTTAACTATTTGCCTCAATTTATGTGCCACGGGCCAACAGATTGTAAATATATTACTTTCAAAACTTAGACGCTATTTAGGATACCTAAATGATATCTATATATAATATATAGGATTTTAACTACTTGGACCTTAGTAGGTACATTACTTCGCCTAGAAGCAATCTAGTCTCAAGTTCGTGTTTATTTTTACTGTATGGAGGATCCGAAAAGTACACTAATAAGCTTTCTCGTACAATTAGTTTATAGTGATATAGTAATAAAAAATGCATTCAAGTGTAGATGGATTCTTATTTCCCTATATGACTATACACACACACAGAGTTAGAGAGATCACTGATACATGTTTTCGTCCGCCATTGCAAGTTTTGAATGCTGAAATAACAAACAAAGAAGTACAAAGAGATCATAGACAGAAAATCAAAGTACAATATTTTGGTCGGGGTAGTGACGATGGACAAAGAGCATTGTGGCGGCTCCTTTACTCCGTTGAAGATCTAATGAGGGAATGAGGATGCACTCTTTTCTTCTCTCTCTTGATCTTGTGTGCATATACGTAGCTGGCCGGGGGGTTGTAGGGTATGCTACCCTTGCTATTTATAACCATCCTACTAACGGGTGATGGGTGCCATATATTCCTCTGTTTAGTGGTCACATGGGACTCCTTCAACAAAATATGATTGTAACTGCGGTCTCATACCACGGACAGGCTGTCACGTGATCTTGGTTATGATATGTTATTAAAGAGATCTTGGGGTTGTTGCGTGCATGACTCGATCTTGGGTACGTTATCAGTACTGATTGTGCGAGAAATCATCTTTGGTTGTAATAAAAAAATCGTGCAAATCAAGAGCCGTATGACTTCTTGGCCGCATATCGTCGTGGCTGTATACGTGCTCTCTTTTGGTCTTCATCGTTTGGACACTCTGGCCGCATGATGACGAAGTTGTATAGGTATATAGCCGCATATAATCTCTCGTCTAAGCTTGGTCGGATGGACACCCTCGCTGCATGATGATAAGGCCGCATGGGTATGAAGTCGCATATGAATGGGAACGTGGCATGGCACGTCTGTCGAGGCCATCACTGAGTTTATGTGACCTTTTTATCTTTTCTTGAGCCATCGTCTTTACGAATCTTGAAGCATCTCAACATAATGAGTGATGTGTGAATCTAACTGTCATCGAATGTTGTGTCAGGGAGTTTTATGTGGCCTCCCTTTTCTGCGGTCGTTCAGGCTGTATAAAGTATATTATACGACTTTTATATCTTTAGTTGACTAGGTCGTATGTGGCTTCTCTGTGGCTTGGTTGTTCAGGCCGCATGTAGCTTCTCTGCGGCTTGGTTATTCTTTTTAGGGGGCATTACCTTTATACGGCCTGCATAATTTTTGATGCTTCTACAAGACCCCCTTCAAAGTTTCCAAAATGACAAGTTTGGAATACTTTAAAAGAAGTATGGTCGAGCACTATTGGCCATATATGCAGGGCATGTCGCATAGTCTCTTGGCTGCATAATTGCCTTTAACAGGCTGTCGAATCATTTAATTAGGAGATTTTGCTCTTTTTTTGACCAGATCTCTTAGGATTTTGTGTCGTCTCCTGATATGGGGCTCGAGGCATCTGTTTTCGAGGGGATTCAAGAGGATCACGTAGATCGGAGTATCAGGTTCATCGTATTAAATGCTCGATTCGTTGCCTCGATCCCTTCATGCGGTTCTTGGAGCCTATAAATAGGCAATCGGGGGGAGAGAGAGAACTTTTATCTCTTTTGCTTTCTTCCTTATTTTCTTACAAAGGATGCCGCACGATACGGTCCTTCTCGTCGAGGAGTTTGTCAGGGGTGGCCTTGATCCATGGCCCCCTGACTTTGTTGTTTTGCATAGATGTAGGGGATCAACCTGCTTTTCGTGTTGGGCTACCAAGGACACAGAGACACTAGTACACAGTCTTGCTACGTGGATGAGAAATTATCTAGAACATGCACAAACTCTTTACACAACCTTGCCGCATGGATGAGAGATCATCACGAACATGTGCGGGCTTTTCTTACGAGTCTATCACATAGAATGGTGACCATCCTGCATTAGTTAAGACTCTGTCGCAATAGATGAGGGCTCGACCTGGACATGCGACAACCATGACTCTGTCTCATGGATGAAGGCTCATTTCGGACATGCGGCCACCTTGGCTCTGCCGCATAGATGGAGGGTCGACTCGTCTTACGGCCACCATGGCTCTACCGCATGGATAAAGGCTCGACTCGACATGCGACCATCATAGCTCTGCTGCGTGGAAGGCACCTCATGCGCGGCTAGGTTCTGCCGCATGGACTTCATATTATATTTGTTTGCTAATGTCATATGTTTTTCTTATGCCGGCTTTGTTCTCCATCATGCGGCTCATGATGGAGCATGGAAGGATATCATAAAATACGTTGCTCGGGGTGAAGACAAACTTTATTTGGCGGCTCGCCAAGAACTGATTATAAAAAGATGACTTCAGAGCCATCTACGTGCAACAGAGCTTTTCCGCTGAGCACAGCATAAAATATAAGCTCGAGGACCATCCGCGTAATACAGTATGTCCAGGCTGCTTCCGCGTAAAAGGGTGCTACATCGCCTTTATGGCATAAAACTCATCCGCTTTAATGCAGCATTGAAGTTTACGAGGAACGCTTCGTATTCTTCGAAATGAACCTGTCAGGTCATGTAGTGAACCTGACGTTTGCACTCCTGACAAAGGGTACTGCACGACTACCCAGGCGACGGCTATAATGATGGCGTGGCACAGCAACCCAGACTGTCATTTACTGCCATTTTCTTGGCGTAAACCGCTTTTACGCATACAAAGGAATACGCTGCCTAGTTTTACATAGGCAGATGTGAGCTGTTTACGCTCCGTAGAAGAAAAACAGGCTGCCACGTCAAAAGCTTCTCTTCGTACAGGGCTCGAGGCACGTCTCTGCATTTAATGTGCAGAGTGATGACAGAACTCGAGGCACGTCTCTGCATTTAATGCGCAGGATAATGACGGATCTCTGCATTTAATGCAAGAGATTTGATTAAATGTCACCAAACCGTCGTTTAGTAACATCTCCTTTGGGTAAACTGCTTTTACGTATACAAAGGAATACGCTGCCTAGTTTTACACAGGCAGACATGAGCTTCTTATGCTCCGCAGAAGACAAACAGACTGCCACGTCATCAGTTGCTCTTCGTACAGGATTCAAGGCGCGTATTTGTATTTAATACGCAGAATGATGGCAAATCTTCGAAGACACGCCTCTGCATTTAATGTGCAGGATGGGGGCAGATCTCTATATTTAATGCAAGAGATTTGATTATATCTCCGAAAGCCATAATTTCGGCAAAGACGTCAACATCATCACTTTGGCACATTACGCCATCGGGCTATTCTCAGCTATGGGAGCACGCTGTACGCTATATCCTTGGAATACGCCAACTCAGGCCTCAGTCAGGGGGAGAGGATCAGCTATCTTCTACGCCCACTCAGCTTTTACGCCTACTCGACTTCTACGCCTACTCGGCTTCTATGCCTACTTGGCTTCTACGCCATAGTGACAGTTATTGGCTTCTACGCCAACATTCTCTACGCGAGGGATAACTACCTACGTGGCTTTTACGCCATGATCATCGCAGCAGTTATACGCATTGTCTCTTAATTGGACACACGTTACACGCTCATTCAAAATGTCATCTATACACGGGCAACGGTTATTTTAACTATCGTGTAAAAGGGTTTTGTATTTTCTACTACTCGGTTTCTACGTCGACTGAGTGGTCACTGTCACTAAAACTCTATAAATAGAGACCTCTATTGATAGAGGTCCAAGGTCGCAGATTCAAGGTCAAAAAATTGGAGAGAAAACGGTCGTCGAGAGAGAAGAATCCAGAGCTCAAGCAAAGAGTAGTGATCGACGACTTTGGCATCGAGCATCCACTCTCTTCAGTAACCTACGAAGCTGCTTTCTGTCTTCTACGGCACTTCTTCATCATCGTGTGGTCCAAGGGACAAAGTGATCGGCTAAATATCAAACTCCTATAGCAATATTTACCCAGATTAAAAAATTGTACTCGACATCCTCGTATAGGATTAATTGTACTGCTTGTTTGTAAACATAAAGGGCAGGTTTCGTATAAACCTCGTATTCCATTTTTTTTGTTTATTTATCAAACAACAAGATGGCGACTCTGCTGGGAACATCTTTCTCTTCTGATAAGGAAGCAATTGCTCAACACGATGCGGTATCCGTGGGATCCGTGAAGAAGACTCTGGTCGTCCAGTTCGACCAGTCTACCTACGAAGATATGCTTCGAACAGGGGGTAGCTCTCACTCTCTCTCTGTCCAAGACAACAGGAAGCTGCGTAAGGTCTGGATGCCCAAGACATCCTCTACCATTCCTGTCGACTCTCCAACCTCTCCGACCAACGAGGTTGTAGCATCGCTCCCTCCGCGCCTTGCGCGTAAAATTCAGTCTCCCGTCACTGACGGAATAGACAAAACTTCTGGCAATGCCTCGGCGCTAATCCAGAAGTATACTCCGTGCCTTGCGCGTAAAATTCAGTCGCCTGTCGCTAACAGGGCAGACAAAATTTTTGGCAATGCCTCAGCGCTAACCCAGAAGTATACTCCGTGCCTTGCACGTAAAATTCAGTCACCTGTCGCTGACAGGGCAGACAAAAATTCTGGCAATGCCTCAGCACTAGTCCAGAAGTATACATCGCGCTCTGCACGTAAAATCCAGTCTCCTGTCGATGACGAAGCAGACAGAATTTCTGATAATGCCTCAGAGCCAAGTCAGGAATTCCAAGCGCGCTCCGTGCGTAGAAATGCATCTGCCCTCCGTGGAAAAGCAGATGATCCCTGCAATCTATGCAAGGGAAAGAAAGCGGCGGACTGCTCAACTTTTCGGCCTTTACGCCAGCAAGGAAAGAATCTGTCTGCCCTCTGGATTACGCGAGAGGCTGACGGCCGACTGAGGACATCCTCTGCTTTACGCCAACCTGAGTAAAGCTCCAAATTATGCCAGGCGAAGCCCCTCAGCGTAAAGAAGGCTCAGTTTGTGGAAAGACACCCTCCTCGGGGATTATCCGCCACCCAGATGGCCAACCTATTATATATAGGAGGCACAGGAAAAACTATGGTTCCCAACATCTGCATGCCCACTGGTGTGAATAGAAGGAACAAGCCATCTTCTTCTTCTATAAATCCTCCTGACCTGCGTGGGTATCTGATCCAGAAATGCAAGGATAGGGGATCTTCCAGCATGTCTATTATGCCTCCTAGCGAGCACTGTTGTAATTGTCATAGGATTGTAATTAATTATTGCTGTTCTGAAGCAAAATGGTCGATTTTTGACCGGTTGAGCTATTCTTCATCTTTCCAGGAAGAAGAGCCCACACATGCATCTGTAAACATGACTTCACACATACCTAGAGGAAGGTCGAGCTTAAGACGTCATCCCTCTAGAACTCTGAGCTGAAGGAGATTCAACAACCTCTTTAGGAACGCTGAAGCTAGGGTGTTCCAAAATACTCGTTCGAGGTCACGACAATCGGCTTCGTACTCTTCTGATTCCGATGCTGGGGGTCGCTAGTCTCCCGAATTATATGTCGAAAGTATAGAGTCAACTTCTATAGAGACCTATACTAATCTTTCAATGACACCCAGGGAGATGGGAGTTTATGCCATTGGAGATGAACGCGAGGAAGCTTCCCCATCAGGGAGCGCTGAGAAACGCATTACTGTGCTGGAGAGATCTCTGAAAGAAATACAATCCATGATGGAGAACATGCACTAGATGATGCTGACTCAACACACGGCGATAATGGCTCAAGCATCGGTCCCTCCAACTCAGATACGTGTGGGGGTGGACTTACCACCATCCAATACGATCCAAGAGCCTGCTCTAGATCAGGAGTCAGCAGTTCCTACGCTTCCTCACTCGGAGAATGTATTACCTCCTATTGGAGTCACGATACAACCGATTCCTCAACACTCCGTGGTCCCGCTACCGACTGAAAATCCAATTCAGGCAGTACGGGAGTTGAAAGCCCAATTTGATGCCTTGAAGCATAAAGATTAGCTCAAGAAATTAGGAATTAACCAGCCTTACCCGGCTATCTAGGAAGAGGCCCCTTTCCCTCCTAAATATAAACCACAGACCATGGCTCTGTTCGAGGAAAAAATATCACCGAGTCAGTACATGAACTACTTCAGTATGATGACGGTGTTACTACAGGGGAATGACGCCCTCCTCACTCGGGTGTTCAAGGGCTGTCTCTCAGGAGTGGCTTACCAGTGGTACCGCAGCCTGGCGGACAACTGCATTACTTCCTTCGACGACTTCAAAGCATTATTCTTCATAAGATTCTACGAGGGAGGGATGGACATGTCGATGTCCTCTCTCATCGAAGTGAAGCAGAAGGAAAAAGAGGACGTTCGCACCTTCATCGAACATTTTCTTCAAGCCACTTTGCAAATGCCTCCCGGAGTTCCAGACTCGGCATTGGTCAAAATTTGCAGGAAGAACCTTCTTCCCGTGATCTCGGTGTTCACTGGACCATATCAGTTCCATGATTGGCCCTCGTTCATCATCTCAGCGGTAGCCGCCGAGGACAATAGTCGGAAGGCGCGTGACAATGGCATCATGATCTTTGCCTCCGATAGAGGCAAGAGGTCATCCCCCAACAGCGACCATCCCCGCAGTTCCAAAGGAAAAGAAGCTCTGGCGATCAATACGTCCAGGCAAAAGACTGCGACAACCATGCAGACAAAACCTGGGACTTCCAGGCCCATTGAAATATACTCTTTCGACGACGACGATATTCCGAGCATATTCGAGTGTCTCGTCAAAAGCGGCAAGATTACCCTTCCTGAGGAGAAGCGGCCTAATGAAGTCGGCAGTACTAATAACCCCAAGTACTATATCTTCCATAGATACATACACCACCCTACAAAAGCGTGTTATATACTGAAGAGGAAGATCCAGGAGCTGATCGATGCTAAGGCCATCACTCTGCACAACAGCGAGAAGACGGTAACAGCCAACATGATCTCTCTGCAATTTGGCAATCTACCTCCCCAAGAAGTCCCGGAAGGTGTTACACCTATTTCCCGGACAACGATGAACATCGATAATCTCCCTCTAGCTAGGGGTCAAAATCATGACCTGCTACCCCTAACTACCCAGCGAGGCGAGATTATGTGGGTTCATCCAGACTTGGTGTCGGAGATCGAGAATGAGACTCAAGCTGCTAAGGCTAAGTCCAAAAAGAACTCGAAACGTAAACCATGTCACATGGTTGCGGTACACTCAACATCAGAAGACGAGGTCTTGGCTACTGGAACCCGTTAAGGGAAAGCTTACCTCCAGGACTATGAAGCGAGTCAGGAAGATGCACCGGCAGACGCTTCAGCTACCAAGCCTTCAGAGCAAGAACCCGCCATACCAAAGGCCGGTCCTTAGAGACCAACTTCGGCGGACAAAGGGAAGCTATAGATTCCAATCATCCGTATATGTGGGAAGTAGCGTCATCATCCAATGTCACCATGACATATGGACCGCATGAGGATTCTATCTTCATTATCCCGCCTACTTCCAGCAGTCAGCATGCAATAGTCTTCGGCCGCATGTTCAATGAACCGACTGTACAAGAAGATTGTTCCGATGACGATGCTGGTAAAATACAAGTTCACAGATACAGCCCGCAAGCTTTGAAGATCATACAAAGTATGGGTTATAACTTGAAGCTGGAACCGGGTCTCAACTACGGGAAAGGCAAACGAATGCCGCTGCACGGCGATCCCTACTATCAATGAACTCGTTTCTGGTTAGGGTATACCACCTCCCTTGCAACTCCTGAGTCAAATGAGGATGTCTTTTCCTCTTCTCAAAATGGCTCAGCGCCCTCCGACTCATCCCATGCTCTCGAACGAAAATTATCAGTAAATATGGTAGTGACGGATTCTTTCGAAGCAGACGAAAAAAAATCTGAACTATTTGAGAATGACGCTTGGGCTCAGCAAATAGATACACAATGGAAATTCTGCTTTAAGCAGAGAAAACCTACCACTGAAGATAAAGTTATCCAGATTGACGTTGGGGATGAACTTTCGCCAGAGCCGATATTTATCAGTAACAATCTTTCCGAAGCAGAAAGGGAAGAAGTTATCCAGCTGATAAAAGAATATATCGACGTCTTTGCATGGAATTATGAGGACATGCTAGGCCTTGATCCAAAGGTGGCTACTCATAAGCTTAATATATTGCCCGATTCGAAGCCTGTGAAGCAGCACCAACGTCAGTTCCGCCCGGACATGATGGACGCCATTGAAGCTAAAATCAAGAAGTTGATAGCCTGTGATTTCATCCAGGAAGAACAACATCCCGACTGGGTCGCTAATATTGTTCCGATCATGAAAAAAAATGGGAAAGTACGTGTCTGCATCGATTACCGAGATCTGAATGCAGCCTGCCCCAAGGATGAGTTTTCTCTTCCCATCACAGACATTATGATTGACAATACATGCGGTTTTGAACGTATGTCTTTCATGGACGTATTTTCAGGATACAATCAAATCAAGATGCATCCTGAAGACGAGAAGCATACTGCCTTCCGGATACCATTGGGGGTATATTGCTATACGGTCTTGCCCTTCAGATTGAAGAATACCGGGGCTACGTACCAACGGGCTATGAGTAACATATTCTATGAGCATTTACGCAAAATAGTGGAGTGTTATATGGACGATATAGCTGTCAAAAGTTGCCTCAAGGATAATCACATCCGAGACTTGAAGACAGTATTTGAGTTGATGCGCCAACATCAACTCAAAATGAATCCTACAAAGTCCTTTCTGGTGGTATCTAGTGGCAAATTCCTGGGATTTGTCATTACCGACAAAGGCATTCAAGTGGACCCTGACAAAGTCAAGGCCATCTTAGAAATGCGACTGCCCCACAATCTGAGGGAACTCAGGGGATTTCAAGGTCGTCTGGCTTATATCCGGAGATTCATATCCAACCTCTCTGGGAGATGTCAGCCCTTTTCTTGTCTCATGAAGAAAGGTGTATCCTTCGTATGGGACGAAGCCTGTCAGCAAGCGTTTAATGATATCAAACGCTACCTCACTAATCCGCCAGTTCTGGTGCCTCCCATCATAGGAAGACCATTCTTGCTATACGTTCGAGCAATAGATCATTCTCTGGGAGCTCTTCTCGCACAAAAAAATGATATGGGTCATAAACAGGCTATCTACTACCTCAGCAGGATGATGGTCGGAGCCGAACACTGATACAATCCAGTGAAAAAAGAATGCTTGGCTCTAATGTTTGCTATCCAAAAAATATGACACTATGTCACGGGCCAGACTATTCATATAATCTCCAGGATCAATCCTCTTTGGGTATTGATGAACAAGCCAAGTGTTCTTAATTCCCGACTCGCGACTTGGGCAATGTTATTAACACCGTATGACATGGTGTACATCCCTCAGAAGTCCATCAAAGGCCAAGCATTGGCTGATTTCCTAGCTGCTCATCCGATCCCGATGGCCTCCAAACTATACGAGGACATTCCCGACGAAGTTGCAGAATGTAATTTCGGGATGGAGAGTGATGCATGGCAACTATTCTTCGATGGCGCCTCCAAGATTGGTCCCAGGGGAAATATGGTTTCGGGAGTAGGAATTATCCTGGTTACTCCTGATAAACTCGTCATCTACCAAGCGTATTCCCTTAGCGAGCCCTGTTCCAATAACATGGCAGATTATAACGCTCTACTAATCGGCCTCCAAGTCGCTAAAGAATTGGGCGTCGAATCTCTGGAAGCTTTCGGTAATTCTCTGTTGATCGTCAATCAAGTCAGAGGAATATATGAAGTCCGGAATCCACACCTCATCCCCTATCAGCGAGCAGCAGTCGAGATAGCGCTGACGTTCAAAGGGTTCTTCCTAGAGCATGTACCTCGATCTCAGAATCTGGAAGCTGATGTCCTAGCTAGTCTAGCTGCAGATTTAGCTACTCCTATAAGAAGGCAAAATTCGGTGATCCTTCTTAACAGAGATTTATTCTGTGTGAAAAATAACTTTTACATAGAACACAGCTACGCTGTGAACACAGTGCTTCCAAAGAGAGACTGGAGAAGTCCCTTTATAGATTTTGTAGCATATAGAATCTTATCGAAAGACCCTAAAGAAGCAGTATCCGTCAAAAGACGATCATTACGCTTCTACTTCGACGCGTCTTCATAGTGTCTATATCGCCGGACCTACGATGGACTGCTATTGAGATGTCTCTCTGGCGATGAAGCACAGCGGATTATCCGTGAAGCTCACGACGGCGTACGCGGAGCGCATCAACCCAGCCTAAGCTACAGGATTGCATCGGGAGAATGGACTATTACTGGCCTACTATGATCACCGATGCAATAAAGTATGTAAGACAATATAGAGCCTGTCAGGTCCACGCAGACTTTATCCATCAGCCTTCTGAACATCTACATCCTACGGTTGTATCCTGGCCTTTCGAAGCATGGGGTATGGATATCATTGGTCCTATTCACCAGTCTTCTTTCAGAGGTCATCGGTTCATACTGGCCATCACGGATTATTTCTTTAAATGGGCAGAGGCGATCCCTCTTGCTGAGGTGAAGGCATCTAATGTGATCAGCTTCATCAAGCATCACATTATTTATCACTTTGGGATACCCCGGAGGATAATTCATGACAATGGACCTCAGTTCATCAGCCAAGCGTTTCATCGATTTTGCGATAAAAATTGAATACATAATATTGCCTCTACGGCATATCATCCAGCTGCTAATGGTTTGGCGGAAGCTTTCAACAAAACCATTATGAAACTCTTGAAAAAGTTCGTCTCTTCAAACAAAAGAGACTGGAATGAGAAGCTGGGCGAATATCTCTGGGCATACCGCACAATGGTACGGACACTGACAGGTTGTACCCTATTTTTACTGGTCTACGGGAGCGAAGCAGTTCTTCCCATTGAAATCTAGATCCCGTCGCTCAGGATAGCCGTGACTAATGAGCTGACCCAAGAAAAGAATGACCTATTAAGGCTTCAAGAGCTAGAAGGATTAGACGAGAAACGTCTTCAAGCTCAACAGTGAATCGCGCTCTACCAAGCACGCATTTCCAGAGCTTTTAATCAAAAAGTAAAGGAAAGAGTATTCAAAGTTGGCGAGCTAGTTTTAGCTGTGATAAGGCCGATGATTCTTACTCACAGGAGTAAGGGTAAATTTTAGCCCAAATGGGAAGGCCCTTATGTGATCGAGACGACGTTCTCAAACGGCGCTTACAGGTTAGCCAAGCCTAACGGAGACTTGTTAATGGCTCCTATCAATGGCAAATTCCTAAAGCGGTAGTATGCTTAACCTCCTCTGCTCAAGTGGAATATGGCAAAAATCTCATTCTGACAAAACTACTTCCAAAACGAAACTAGTTGGATCGTATTCTATCATGTCCATATAACCTCTGAATAGATATGTTTAACTAATTTGGAACTTCAAGACCTATCACATCCATATTACCTCTGATAGTGTTTTGTGTACAAATTTTAGCTAAAGCATATTCTATCATGTCCATATAACCTCTGAATAGATATATCCTACTAAAACTTACCGAGAGTATATCACGTCCATATTACCTCTGATATAACTTTTACCCAAACCTGTCATTTATATTCCAAAATGATGGGTCCACAAAGTCAGATGAAAGCCTCTTTATTATTCCCAAAAAGAGCAAAAGTATATTGAAAAGCAAAAGTACATCATTTGGGGGGAGCGGTCAGGTCGCGAATCTGCTGCGCCAGTGCCATCATCTTCTCAGTCCTGGAGCTTAAAACGGTAACACGGGCCCACTCCAGCCGTACCTCGTCATTACTCAGAAGGGACAGTTCGGATCTAGCCCGAACAAAACCAGTACGAGCGACCCCAGCACGCGCCAAGTTCTACTGAGCTAGGCCCCATCTACCATTCACCACATCTAGAGCTTCCGACGACTAAGAAGCCCACTCCTTGCCTGAGCGAGTTTTGCTTCCAGTTTGTGGACCCTCGCTACATTTCCTTCATGCTCGGCCTGACACTTTGTTTGAAGAGGAATGACCTCCTCCAAGACAGCTTTTTCTTCATCCATCTCCTGCTGATGTGCCTGGATGGATTTATTTAGGGCTTCCATCTGTTCAGTAAGCTGCACAGTCAAGGAGTCATATTCAGCCTGGACCAGGCCGTCAATGCTGCCTCAAGATAGCTGCTGATATTAGTTAATTGGTTGCTCCAAACCATTAACTATCTCCTCCAGTGTGTCAGCTACCCTAGTGTTGTCGTATTCTCTGATCGGTACTATTGCAAACTGAGAGGACCTCCTCAGTGCCTCGAAGCTCAGATTCTTCTCCAACACCATTGATATCAATGTTTTCATAGCGGTATAGAAGATACTGGTATAGTGCTCAGTCAGCATGGCTAGATCCGAATGGACGCTGGGAGTGGATACAATATTGGCGAATCCCCCTCCAGGAACAATTGCAGACGATGTTGCCACGGCAGTCGCCTCAACAGGTGGTACGACAAAAGAAGATGCGCCAATACCAGACGAAGTGACCGGCATACTCAAAGGAGGCAATGTCGCAATGACAGGCTCATCCTCCTCTTGAGATATCGGAACCGTCTCGGGCGAACCGGCACCCAAAAGTGTCTCCTTTTTGAAGCAGGGTACCTTCATGTCGTCGCCAGGACCTGATACAGAGCCAAAAGGCACATCTACACTGCCCTCCCCGAAGATATCTTCCCCTGAAAAGAAGACAAAAGAAAGTTAATATCAAAATGATGTTAATTTTTCTAAAAAGAGGCGTAAGAACGATATTTACCCATGGCCGATGGTGTATATGTCGCGTCTGCGGCCAGTACAGCTAAATCATGTCTTAATGAGGCTAGACAAGCTGTCATACCTGGGGAAGGTGGTGTGTCAACTGACACCGGCAAATATTCTTCCAGGTCCTCGTCAAGTTCCAACCGAGGTTTATCGACTGGAATTTCGCTGGGCGCACTGACAGATGCGGCAGGGGTTTCTCCCGAGGCTGATCTGGAGAATGATATCCTCATTCGGCTCGGGCCCGAAGGCGATCTCGTGCCACTACCTGAAGCGGTAGCAGCGACAGCAGCCTCAAGTAGGAATTCTCCGGCATCGCCAGCCGGAACTGTAGAGGTTCCCTCTCTAAAAGGCGAGGAACCTCTAATCAAAGAATCATCCCCAACAGAGGAAGCAGCAGGCTCGATTCTAGGAGCCTCATTACCAGGAATCCTGAGAGGACGAGTAACCGTCTTCTTCTTCCTCTTGTGAGGGAAAGTCTCCTTCGGAACAGGAGCCCTTCGCTTACCAGAGATTACTAGAGGTCCTGTAGGCAAAGGTATTTCACCCCTCGGTACCGCCAATAGAGGCTCATCTGGATTCACGGAATCTTCACCCTCGTCAGAAGAAACTGAGGGGACTTCATCTCTTCCTGCAGACTTGGAGGAGGGCACCCTAAAACTTCCATGCATATCAAAATTGCGATGGAAGGTGTTGGTTGCCACATAGAACTGGGCATACGAGTGGAGGATGCGCAGCTCCGTGGAGAGTGAAATGACGGGCACGGTAAAAGTTGCTTCAGTGCAACCCATGATGAAGTATCGCCATCCCCTCGCTCCATCAATGAGTCCACCCCTGGACCTGAAGCTGGTAATGGCATTGCCCACGTACAATTGGTCATACCCGAATTGCCTGGCAAACCGACTAGGCAGGTAGGGCTCAAAGAAGCAATGGTCTTCACTTCTGTACAGTAAATAGGAAGGTCTAATGCAGACCAACCAATTGAAAGCCTCAGAAGAAAGAATGGTCTGCCCATCGCTTATATTCTGAAGTCTGATCCCCTGTTGATTGAGATGTACAGAGGGGACAGTGTAGAAGAGCTTCCAGCTATGACTGAAATTCAGTACCCCCCGACAGTCTAAAACTGTGGTCACGTTCCAGAAAGATTTCTTATAGTTCAGCAAGAAACTACCCCCCGAACTAACTGCCAGAGCCGGGAGACATAACCCTGGGGTTATGGAGAATTAACCACCCCATCAAGTACAGGTATGGTAATTCTACCCAGGGAAAGCTATTATGCCGAGTTTTATCGACAAGCAGCCCATCAGTCATGGCCCTCAGGCCAGCTTGTATGCAGCACACCATGGCAGGGAGCAAGCCCAGTCTTGCCCCAAACACCAGATGCACTACAGGCCATAGCGTGTTGCGGTAAATGCGGTCCGTAGATGCGATGCCGGGTACCACCAGTCGGCGCAGCCATATAGAGAGGAAGCCAGCCAGTTGAGCTTCCTTGGACAGAGGCTTGCGACAATGCCTCAAATAACTGTAGGCCTTAGTGCCTGCGGGATATTTCTCTATCCCTTCGTCGAGAATCTGGTCCGGAACCCCAGCATCCTCCATGAGATCGTCGACTACCTGAGCAGTAAGCACGCTCAGAAGATTCAAAGGTTGATCCTTGCTATCCAAGACCTTCTCCGGCTTAGCATTTCTGGCCCGGTGAAAGAAGAGGTAGGATGCCCATTTATTAGTATGAGCCAAATCTGAGTGCTCATCATAAAAAGTATTGCAAGCAAGGTAGTGGCACATCAGCTCCTGGTATACTGCCACTACCCGAGGGTTTGAATCTCCCAGCTCCTGGTTCGTGGGAACATACTCTTCATAAGGAGTATCCCCCATTGGCAGTCTCGAAATCCCAACTCCCCCAGTGGAGTGGCGAAAGTCCCGGTGAGCGAGATATATCGCTCCATCAGATCCAGAAACAGGTTAGGGTTGGGAGGTAACCCAACACTGGTAGCGCTCATAGCTGCAAACAGACCAATGCTCTCCAACTCAGTCTAAAAATGCTTCAGGGCCCAGTCGGCTAAGCGAGCCCATCGAAGATTTGTTGGGGTGATCCACCCATTGCACCGAGGATTCACCTTGGGGTATACTCCCCCGTGCCCCATGAAATTATTGCAGAAAGTCGGAAGTTGCACCGGCTGGAGCACCAAGCTGTCTTCACTCGGGATACTGCCCGGGTACAGTCCCCTGAACGGCATCACAGAGCCGGAAGGGCGGCTGACAAACGACCCCTGGTCAGCTACTTTCAGGTAAAATATCATCCCCGCCCGGCCGTGAAGATCGGGAGTCAGCGTCCACGACATCCTCCTGGGATGTGTAGCATGGAAGAATGCCGAGATGGGATAGTCTCTCAGCATCTTGGGCAGATACAGAACCAAGCCTCCGGCAGGAAAAACCCAGAGTTCTTTCTTGGGCTTCGTCTGGGACTGCTTGTCAATCATGTCCCCGAAGAGAAAAGCCGGCTTTATATATTGGTCCCCGTCTATGTACGTCAGGGGCTCTCCATTGATCATGTTCAGCAGCGTTCGCTCACCCTGAGCCGATATCAAAATTTTCCTTCCTTCGGGATACTAGAGCCCGGAGATAGGAAATGTCACGTGTGACAGATCCTCCAGATAGTTGGAATGCAGCATCCCGGCAGCAGAACCCATCACATCGGCTAGCGGAGACGCATGCAAGTTAACTGCAAGAGTGCAAGAAAAACACATCAGTTCCTATACTAGACGTTATAGATCTTGCAGCATATGCCAAAAAATCAACAGTTTGTGTTTTACGCCAAGACTGTAAAAAACTTAAGCTTTTATGCTGGAATCCATTATCTAAACGTAAAATTCAAGGTTGGCAGTATACAGTCTGTACTTTATGCCAGACTGTCAAAATTGAGTTATTACGCCAAAATTTCCATCCAGAAGCGAAACACTCAATTTTATAGTATACGCCAAGTTTCGACAGCCCGTGCTTTTACGCCCGATTACGAAAATATGGAGTTTTTACGCTGACACATTAGAAATATGGGCGTAAAAGACGAAACGTCTCTGTGCATCATCTTCCTTAAAGAGGCTATCAGCAAAGAAGACGACATAGCACATTCACGTACAACATGTGCGAAGGATTTTGGCCGTTCTTTTTTGTCCCAAAAGCTCTACCTTTAAGGCCGGGTGCACTGCTTATCGGCGGGATACTTCGCTCATAATGAAGCTCGCCTTGCCTAACCGAAGACACTCTCGCTTGGGCAGAAGAGCGAGAAGAAGAATCAACCTTCTTTCCCTTAGAGGAGGGGACTTGTTTCGGGGCCATTACTGAAAACTTTGAAGGCTCGGAGAAGAAATGAAGAAGAACTCAAACAGTCGAAGGCTTTCTTTCGCAGAAGACGGGTGAAAAGTTTTTCTCTCAAAAGCTTAGGGTATATATAGAGTTCGGATGGACTCCTCGAATACCGAACCAAATCTCATATTTAATATTCGGTTATGATTGGGGACTACGTCAGCCTATTACTCAGAGAAGGCGGACAGTCAGCGAATTAAAAAGTTTTCGTGCAAAGCAGATTCGTGGTTTTTACGCTAAGGAGCTTTCTACGCTCGACAGCTACAGATCTACGGTTTTACGCTCACAGGCTACAAGTCTATGGTTTTACGCCCGGATACTTTTATGCTCGGTAGCTTTTACGTTCAAGAGGCTACAAACCTACGACTTCACGCTCAACAGCTATAAATCTATGATTTTACGCTCGGTGGCTTTTACGCTCAGAGGCAACAGATCCACAACTTCACGTTCGAAAGATTTTCTTTTCAGAGGCTACAAATCTACAGTTTTTACGCTTGGATGCCCTCATGCTCAGCAGCTTTTACGCTCGAGAGGCTATGAACTTATGATTTTATGCTACGACTTTCCATATATCTGAGAATACGCAGGACAGAGTATGCGTATATCTGAATAATTCTCAAGGCGGTCAATTGCAAGAGTTCACACAGAAGATACTCCTTCTTGACCCAAAAATATCCCAAGTACCCGAAGTATACAGAGTTCAACATTGAAAATTACTCTTCTCTTTGGGTCGATTGGGGGTTCATCCAGAATCCAGTCTGAATATTTCATCTACAGTTCAAGATGGCAACTCAGTTTGACAGCCGTTTCTCGCCCTGTTCCAAGGGATTTTCGAGAAATCATTCTTAAAAATGATGGTCTGAACAAAAATTCTGTTTATCAGAAGTGACAGTTCAGAATTCTATGCAACATCCCATTTCTAAACAGTAGGACAGTTCGAATACTCGACTTAAATGCTAAAGCGGCTTTCTGCGCATCCTTAGTTATGAGTAAAAGACATGACGGGACCTAGTACTCTTTCTATCAGAGTCGGCATAAAGATACCAAGACGTGTCGAAGCTACACATATTCAGACTTCACAGGAAAGTATATGGCGAAATAATCATATGCACAGAAGAAAGATAATTTTATTAAAAATATGATTACATATGAGGGAAATCCGGTCTACAAAGGATTTCCTCGTCGTCGTCGGAAGGCCACCCCAGAGTCTATTCTGCCAGGTTCTCGCATGGGTGGATATCTTCATCCATCTTCTCTAGCAGTTAGTCGGTTTCCGCAGCCGACTAACAAGAAAATGATCAATGGCGGGAGGATACAAAACTGGGCATGTATAAATTATGCAGATCCTATGCTCTGTACGCCATGACAGATTGAGTTGAGGTAGTTTGTCTTCTCTCGTCCACGAACAACGGAAGAAGATACAGCTTGCAAGTTGTGTGGTCAAATATGACCCTTCCTCTCTCCCGAAGAACCGCCATACAAAGTTGCTGATTATCCCTAGCAAAGGAGGCTATGATATCCTTCCATGATCCATCGTTGCAGAGGACATTTGCTCAAAGATGCCTTTTTTTCGGCTCCTTACATGCTGGAAGAACATGGTCTTCTTCTTCCTCAAGTTGACCCAACGAACTCCGGCGATCATCTCTGTGTGGTGAAGGAAATATGGGAAGAATAGGTTAAACTCCTCAGCCTTTTATAGGCAAGAGAGAGTCCACCGAATCCCAACTGATCCCTAATAACTCTGCCATAAAGTCAGCCTTAAAGAACGTATCAGACTTGACTGTTTCATGCTTCATTTAAAGCATTTCAAATTACGAGGAATTTAAAAGCTTTGAAGGGGGTCTTGTAGAAGCATAAAAATATGCTGGATAGCTATACGCAGCATGTTGATGCTGGGCAGCGTAAAAAGATGACTTCAGAGCCATCTATGTGCAACAGAGCTTTTCCGCTGAGCACAGCGCAAAATATAAGCTCGAGGACCATCCGCGTAATGTAGTATATCCAGGCTGCTTTCGCGTAAAAAGGGTTCTATATCGCCTTTATGGCGTAAAACTCATCCGCTTTAATGCAGCATTGAAGTGTACGAGGAACGCTTCATATTCTTTGAAATGAACCTGTCAGGTCATACAGTGAACCTGACTTCTGCACTCCTGACAAAGAGTATTGCACGACTATCCAGGCGACGGCTATAATGATGGCACGGCACAGCAACCCAGACTGTCATTTACTGCCATTTCCTTGGCGTAAACCGCTTTTACGCATACAAAAGAATACGCTGCCTAGTTTTACACAGGCAGATGTGAGCTGTTTACGCTCCGCAGAAGACAAACAGGCTGCCACGTCAAAAGCTGCTCTTCGTACAGGGCTCGAGGCGCGTCTCTGCATTTAATGCGTAGAGTAATGACAGAACTCGAGGCACGTCTCTGCATTTAATGCGCAGAACGGTGGCAGACCTTCAAAATACGCCTCTGTATTTAATGTGCAGGATAATGGCGGATCTCTGCTTTTAATGCAAGAGATTTGATTAAATGTCACCAAACCGTCGTTTAGTGATATCTCCTTTGGGTAAACTTCTTTTACGCATACAAGGGAATACGCTGCCTAGTTTTACAAAGGCAGACATGAGCTTCTTACGCTCCGCAGAAGACAAACAGACTGCCACGTCATCAGTTGCTCTTCGTACCGGATTCGAGGCGCGTATCTGTATTTAATACACAGAATGATGGCAAATCTTCGAAGACATGCCTCTGCATTTAATGCGCATGATGGGGGAAGATCCCTGCATTTAATGCAAGAGATTTGATTATATCTCCAAAAGTCATAATTTCGGCTAAGACGTCCACATCATCACTTTGGCACATTACGCCATCGGGCTATTCTCAGCTATGGGAGCATGCTGTACGCTATCTCCTTGGAATACGCCAACTCAGGCCTCAGTCAGGAGGAGAGGATCAGCTATATTCTACCCCCACTCGGCTTCTACGCCTACTCGACTTCTACGCCTACTCGGCTTCTATGCCTACTTGGCTTCTACGCCGTAGTGACAGTTAT
The DNA here is from genome assembly GCA_036927795.1 of Iris macrosiphon. Classification (NCBI taxonomy): domain Eukaryota; kingdom Viridiplantae; phylum Streptophyta; class Magnoliopsida; order Asparagales; family Iridaceae; genus Iris; species Iris macrosiphon. The sequence goes on along the minus strand of JAYESA010000008.1, from coordinate 33,047,196 downwards.
TGGCTTCTACGCCAACCTTCTCTACGCGAGGGATAACTACCTACGTGGCTTTTATGCCAAGATCTTCGCAGCAGTTATACGCATTGTCGTTTAATTAGACACGCATCACACGCTCATTCAAAAGGTCATCTATACACGGGCAACGGTTATTTTAACCATCGTGTAAAAGGGTATTGTACTCTCCACTACTCGGTTTCTACGCCGACTGAGTGGTCACTGTTACTAAAATTCTATAAATAGAGACCTCTATTGACAGAGGTCCAGGGTCGCAGATTCAAGGTCGAAAAATTGGAGAGAAAATGGTCGTCGAGAGAGAAGAATCCTGAGCTCAAGCAAAGAGTAGTGATCGACGACTTTGGCGTCGAGCATCCACTCTCTTCAGCAACCTTCGAAGCTGTTTTCTGTCTTCTACGGCACTTCTTCATCATCGTGTGGTCCAAGGGACAAAGTGATCGACTGCAGATCAGACTCCTATAACAATATTTACCCAGATAAAAAAATTGTACTCGACATCCTCGTATAGGATTAATTCTACTACTTGTTTGTAAACATAAAGAGCGGGTTTCGTATAAACCTCGTATTCCATTTCTTTCGTTTATTTATCAAACAACATTGATCCTGGAGATGGGACAGTTTGACAAGAACCAATCTAGGAGACAAGGATGAACATCCTGTGCCACGCGCTAAGCTGTCATTATTCATGCAACATGCTTATTGCATTTCTCTCCTTTATGCAGCTTGCTACCGACCAGGGGCCTGCGGTGTCGTTAACAGAATTTGGATTAATTGCCATTTCTATTGCCAACTTTTTGCGTGGTCGTAGAGCGCCTGCTCCTGCTCCTCCCTTACTATCCATCATTATAGATTTTTTTTTCCTATACTGAGGTTTGTAATATGGAGGGGTGATCCAGAAAGCATTAGTGCTGCTACGGGCTCTACTTGTGTCAGTAGCAATGACAGTACGGAGGATCGCCTCTAATAAAAAAGGTTTATATAAGTGAGACTTCATGGAAACCCTTAAAATAAGTTTTTATCATATGTACTTGTGATCTTGAATACTAATAAAAAAAATCTTGAATGTAATGGATTTCTATCATATGTAATATTGATCATGAATATTAGTCAATAAAATCTCTCCTTTTTTAAAATTTGTATGTTGTGGACTTTGGGTATTGTACTAGAGGTAATATAGACGTAACACAATATCGTAGTCTGTTTAGGAAGTCCCACCAAGGGACTTAGGTAGACCTATTACTTCTTGTGTACTGGAGTATAAGTAATAGGTTCGAAACAAAATCCTATCAGAGGTAATATGGACGTGATAGGTTTTATGGACTTAATACCGCTGGCATACTTAGATTTAAGTATGGGTGCTAAGTTGAGCTGAGAACCGTTATCAGAGGTAGTATAATGTGATAATCGATAGCCAAATGCGAAAGGTTTTCTCAGAGGTAATATGGGCATGTCAAACTCGGCCGAGGAGAAATGTCAGGACAGTAGTTCAGAGGTAATATAGACGTGAACCAATGTCCGAGAAACTCACTGAGGAGTGATTTGTTGGGTGTGGTCTATTCGGAAATATAGATAGACCTGAGGGTTACTCCGCTGGGAAGATCGTTAGGACGATAGCTCAAAGGTAATGTAAACATGGCTAGCATTTACCGAGACTGGTTTGGGTGGTTCCTGCGGGAGTTTGCAGGTGGACCTGAGGACTGCTCCGCTGGGGAGCTTTTGAGGATCCATTATATGTTGCGTATCCCGGATTCCTAAATACAGATAATAGCTTCTATAATGACTTGAATAGAAAGGGAAATATCGTACATAGCCGCTCGTTGGGGATAAAGAACCGAGAGTGTAGACACTGTACATCTTGGTTGTCCTGATATAGATAGGGAAGTACCGACCAGGCTTAGACGTAGTACTTTTTTAGGAATTTGTCATTGATGGGCATCATGAGAAAGTTGTCGTTGGGTTTCGCGAGTCGGTAGGCGCCGTTGGATAATATAGATTCTACGACGAACGGGCATTCCCATTTGGGTTGGAATTTGTCGACCGTCTTATGGGTAATAACCATCGGCCTTCTTACTGTCAGGAGGAGGTCACCCACTTGGTAAGTCAACTTCTTCACCCGTTTGTTGAAGACTCCCGAGAGACGCACTTGGTATATCTCGATGCCCTGTTAAGCTAAGAGATATATCTCGTCGAGTGCTTCTCACTCTTGTAGCCGTCGACGGTGAATTTCATCGACGGTTAGCCGGTTGGAGAGAGCTATTCGGAGTGAGGGAATTTGGACCTTAAGGGGAAGGACTGCTTCGCTTCAATTGACCAAAGAGAATGGTGTGCTGCCAGTAGATGTTTAGACCGTTGTTCGATAAGCCCAGAGGTATTTACCCAGCTTTTTATTCTAGTTGCGCTTATTGGAAGACACGAACATCCTAAGGAGCATGATGGTAGTTTTGTTGAACGCCTCAGCCAAACCGTTCGCTGCTGGGTTGTAGGCAGTCGACGCTATATTCTGAATTTGATTTTTATTACAAAACCGATAGAAATCATGACTTACATACTGTGGACCATTGTCATGGACAATCTTTTATGGCAAACCGAAGCAGTATATGATGTGATGCTTAACGAATCTGATCATGTTTGATGTCTTGACTTCAGCGAGTGGTATGACTTTCGCCCACTTGGAGAAATAGTCGATAATGACAAGGATAAACTGATGTCCCTTAGACGAAGGTAGACTGATCCGTCCTATGATATCCATGCCCCAGGCTTCGAACGGCCAAGATGCAACGGTCGAGTGTAGGAACTCCAAGGGCTGGTAGATGAAATCTGCGTGAATTTGGCATGCTTAGCACTTTCTTGCGTAGTCAACGACGTCTTCTACTATTATCGACCAATAGTAACCCATTCTCCGGAGATGCTCTTGTAGCTTGGGTGCTAGCTGATGGACACCGTAAACCCCATCGTGAGCCGCGTGGAGAGCCTGCTTCGCTTCTGCATTCGATAGGCATCGTAGTAGAAGATAGTCATAGGAGCTTCGATACAGCATTTTGGTGGCTGTATCATAATAGAACCGAAGAAAACTTCTTCTGATGGAAGTGGCTTCCTTCGGGTTAGCGGAGAGACTTCCATAGACGGGATAGATGATGAATGGAAGTCTCCTGTCATGTGAGTTGGTGCTCGTCTCTACTGAGTAGCTCAGGCAAAGACAGAGGTTGTTCTTTGGACAGACCAACTCCTGACCGATCACGGTGATCAGCTCATGAGTATTGACCGGAATAGCTAGAGAGGCTGCGAGGACAGCCAGGGTGTCAGCCTCAATATTTTACAGTTGAGGGATGTGCTCTATGAAGAACCCCTTAAAGGTAGTAATTATTCCAAGTGCAGCTTGGTGGTAGGGAATCAAGTCCTCGTTTTGGACTTCGTACTTGCCTCGGACTTGATTGAATATCAGCTTAGAATCGATATAGGCTTCCAGGTAGTGAACACCCACTTGTTTGTCGGGATAGAGACCAATGACAAAAGCATTATACTCTGCCACATTGTTGAATCATGGCTCTATAAGGAAGTAAGTGCAATTTATGACCAGATCATATAGGGAAATCAGTATTATCCCGATGCCAGAGAAGATATCGCCTTTGGGCTCTATTCTTGAAGCACCGTGGAAGAACATTCACTAGACGGCTTCTGCGCTTATGGTCATGTTTGAGTCCTCTACTTCATTTGAGATTTCCTCGTATAGATTCAAGGTTTCTGGGACTGGATGGGCAGCCAGGAAGTCGGCCAATGCTTGACCTTTGACCGTCTTCTGTGGAACAAATACCATATCATATGGTGATAGGAGTATCGCCCACGTAGCTAAGCTGGAGTTGAGTGCCTCGGGTTTGGTCATGAGGACCCAGAGGGGATTGACCCGTGAGATCACATGGATTATTTATCCTATCATGTAATACCGAGTTTTCTGGATAGCTATGACTAGAGCAAGGCACTCCTTCTTGACGGGATTGTATCTGTGCTCTGCGTCGACCATCACCCTACTGAGAACATAGATGGCTCTTTATGACATGTGTCACTCTTCTGGGCTACTAGAATGCCAATAGAATAATCCATTGCTCGTACATAGAGCAGAAAGGGCTTCCCTACTACAGGGGCTACCAGCACCAGAGGGTTCATGAGGTATTCTTTGATGTCATCGAATACCGATTGGCACTCTTTATCCCAGACAAAGGAGACTCCCTTCTTCATGAGCTGGGTGAATGGTTGGCAATATCTGGAGAGGTTTGATATAAATCTCCTGATGTATGCCAACATTCCTTGAAGGCCACGAAGTTCTCTGAGGTTCTTCGGTGGGCGCATTTCAAGGATTGCTTTAGTCTTGTCAGGGTCTACGTGGATACCATTTGAAGTTATGATAAAACCCAGGAATTTGTTGCTGGAGACTCCTAGGAAGGATTTGGTAGGATTCATCTTGAGCAGGTATGCATGCATGAGGTCAAACACAGTCTCCATGTCCCGAAGGTGATCATCTTTGGAGTGACTCTTAACGATGATGTCATCAATATAACACTCGACCTTCTTGCATAGATGCTCACGGAAGATGGTGCTCATAGCTTGTTGCTATGTATCACTAAAGTTCTTCAGATCGAAGGGCATGACTGTATAGCAGTACACCCCTATCAGCATTCGAAATAATGTATTCTTCTCTTCATCAGGAGATATCTTAATTTGATTATAGCCTAAGAATTCGTCCATGAAAGATATGCAATCGAAGCCACAAGTATTGTCGATCATTATGTTTGTGATTGAAAGAGGGAACTCGTCCTTAGGGCAGGCCGCATTTAGATCATGGAAGTTAATACAAATCCAGATCTTTCCATTCTTTTTTATGATGGACACGATGTTGGCTACCCAATCTGGATATTGTTCTTCGCGGATGAAGCCACTATCTATCAGTTTGTTGACTTCATCTTCGATGGCGTTCATGATATCCGGCCAGAACCGCCGTTGCTTTTGTTGCTTGACAGGCTTGGCGTTCGACAAGATGTTGAGTTTGTGGACCATCATTTGGGGGTCCAGTCCTGGCATGTCTTTGTAACTCCAGTCAAAGATATCGATATATTCCTTGACGAGATATAGCAGAGATTCTCGATCCCCATCAGTCAGACTCTTGCTGATGAAGATAGGTTCATGGGAGAATTTGTCGCCCATATTGACTTGTACGACTTTATCCTCAGTAGAAGATTCTCGTTGTTCGAACCGTATCTCCTATTATGCGTTTAGGCTTTGGGCCCACGGTTCTACATCAAAGAGTTTGGATGGATCATTGTCATCTTTTCAGGGTCAGCTGACACCATGTTGGCAGACAATGTTTGTTTGAGCATCTCCCCGATAGTGATATCAGAGTCCCAAGAGGAAGATTCTGACGAGTGAGAGTGTAACTCATCTTATTCATCCGAGCCTTCGGGGGTCGTAGGAGGCATGACGTACCCTAAACCATGCTTGGTCTTATGGTAGTAATCCTCGCCTTTACCTATCAGAGCAGTGAGGCACATGGGCAGTCGTTGACCTTTGTCGTAATTCAGACCTTGTGGCTTTTATGATCATAACCAATCTTCTAGATGGGGTATTTGGCTTGACAAATGAACCGGTAGAGTTGTATTTTACCAGTATCGAATTCTGGATCTTGTTCCTCCGGGATGAAGGACTAGGGGCATTCAACCCTGCCGAAGATGATGGGTTTGTCTCCCCTCCTCCTTGCTGGAACCTTGGCTAGGGAGGATCCGGTTTACTGTATAGATAGTAGTTACCTATGTATACAGTTGCAGGCCTATACCGTATTCTAGGGAGTACAATATGCTCAAGTATGTGACATCGAAATAGTTCAAAGATAACCCTTTATTCATAAAGTAGGGGATCTTTTCCAAGAAAATTATATCGCCTAGGGACAGAGCGTTAGCATGAGCCGCTACGTACTTTTCTAGTTCATCTTTTTAGGGATTTGTCTCCAATGCGGGTGAGGGTTTTGGAGGCCTCTTACGAAGCTTGACCACCAAGGGTTCAGGGGCATGAGCCAGAACTGGGTCCTTCTTCCGACTTGGCAGTCGTACCGTCAGAGGTTGTGGTGCCTTCCTCTGTATCTTCACAACGAGGGGAGGGTTGTATCACGAGAACGTTTCTTGAGGTGGATCATCAAAGGTTTTTCTGATGTTACGTTGATTTCTTCTTCATCATCGGCATCATTCGCTCCTTCATCCTGGCAGACTTATTTGTACAGGAGTGAATCAGAGTAGTAAGCCTCTACCCCTTTGAAGGGATCGACATCGATGAACTCTGTCTTCACCATGCCATGGTCGTCAATGTACTTTAGATATTGGTGTAGGGCTAACGGCACGATCATAAATTTGTGTATCCATGGATGCCCCAGTAGGACGTTGTAGGATATGTCTACATTAATGACATAGCATGTGACTTCTGTCTTTAAGTCATCTATCTAACATTTTAAGAAAATCTTGCCCACAGGGTAGCTTCTTCCAGCGTTGCAGCCACTGATGGTAGTATTGGTTGTCGCCAGTCGATGCATTGGGATACCCAAGGTCTGAAAAAGACTCCGGGGGATGATACTAATGGACAAACCCGGATCGATGTGCATCCGGTCCACCTTGATGGCATCGATGTAACCCGTGTAATATAGAGGGCGATCGTGCCTATTGTTCTTCAACAACATGTCTTATTGCGATAATATGATGCTGGGTATTGCCTCTATCACATTGTTACAGTGGGGGCATACCATAGGGTCTTCTGCTGGTGGCTTGACCTGCGCCAAGTAGGTGTCAACATTTTGCAATGCCTCACTCAGAGCGTCCCCAGTATCTTTAGAGAGTCAGAGAAGCTCGAACAGTGACAACTTTGTCAGAGTATTAGCAAGTTGTGCCAGGATGTCAAAGTTATAGGTCTTCTCTAACTTATGTGACGCATCTTGGCACAACGGTTTGTCGAAGCGAGTTTCTTTCTGCTTGTACTTGTCCGTGGCTGGAGGTTGGGATGGATCATGATCGATACAGCAGGTACAGTAAGTATGACCATTGGCAGAGCATCGTCATTGGGAGTATTAGCATCTAACTGGTAGGTAAGGCCTGATCTAGTCACCCGTACCATAGCTTCTTTCGTATTGGAGGACACCATATGGCAGGACTTAGACTTCTATCCTTTGGACTTGTTGGCGGAAGGTGTCACTTGCTGCATCAAATCTGGAGAAAGGTCTGGGTGAACCCACATAACCTCACCCCGTGGTGTGTGCTGAGAGGCACCAGTCCGGCGGTTTGGTCGCAAGCTGGTGGAAGAATAAATACCTTCATGGTGGACTTTGGGATTGGTACCACCATATCTCGGATTTTCATTGTCGGGAAGTTACAAAACTGGAGGGACACCATATTAGCGGCCACCATTTTATCCTCAAAATCCAAGTTAAGGGCCCTAGAATTGAGTAGACGCTAGATGTACCGCTTCAATGTATAGCAATCTCGAGATGCATAATGGACGTACCAATGGTAGCGGCAATACTTGGGGTTATTTATGTCTTCTACCTCATCGAGGCACTTCATGTCATAGAGGCGAAGCTTGTTCCCCTCTATCAGTATGTCAAAGATTGACATAACGTCATCATCCTCGAAAGAGTAAGTCTTCTTTGGTCGACTTTTGTTCTGGCTTCTTGGCTATATTGGCAACAAGGTCCTGCTTCCCTTTCTCGTCACGGTCACTATTGCCGCCGTTGTTGTTGTTATTGTAAGGACGCTTTCCCCTGTCATCAGTGATGGAGATTTGTATTCCCAGTAATCGAGCGTCTTTCACATTCCACTCAGCACTGATGACATTTATGATGAACGTCATCCGGTCTTTGAATCGGGCGTCACCCATCCAGAGACTGACTATAGAAAGTATATTCTTCCAGCACATATCCATCAGCATGTATTCAAGATTATTCGGGGGCAGCTTCAACATGACTTGTCTGTAACATTCGACGTATTCCCTTACAGGCTCCTTTTCTTTGTGCATGATGTTCAGAAAGAAGGACATCATCATGTCACATCCTCCGTCATAGAATTGGGCAAGGAAGAGACTTTTAAGATCGTCGAATGACGATATACAATTATCTTGGAGGCTGTAGAATCAATCAAAGGCCACCCCAGATAATACCCCAACAAAGAGCATGGTGAGGAGAGCATCACTGCGGGACAGATGCCCTGTTATTGTCTGAAAGTAGCTCATGTACTGATGAGGAGAGGTCTTTCCTTCAAATAGATTTAGGTTGAAGGGCTTGTATTTAGGTGGATAGGGAACGTCTCTCCACTTGAAGGGATATGGTTGTCGAATTTCGAACTCGCGCAGTTAGTCTCGATTACCCATTGTGTCCAAGCGGGCTCATAGTTCTCGCACCTCCCGTATTGCTTCTCGAGCCTCATCTACTATGGAAGGAGTAGATGATCCGAGCCTAATGTGATCGCCATTGACGAGCGAAGCAATGGCGTTTGAGTCCCCATTTGTAGCAGAATCTTGACTAGCTTGTCCGAAGGTTCTTGGTGGCTGCGAGGCCATATTTGTCTTGATCACTAACATTATCTGGGTCAAGGCTTGTATCGATGCACTCATGGTGTGCATCATAGCCTCGAGAATTTTAAGGCGCTGTCGATCGCTGGGGCCCTTGTGCTCATCCCCCGCCATGTATACTATTCTTACATGGGAGAATATGGATGGAACAGTGTACATCATACTTTCTGTCTTGGACTCTTGCAGCAAATAGTCCTCGAGAAAGGTTGTCAGTGTCGCATCATCTTCACACTCAGAGAGAACACTACCCCAAGCGTAGGAAGATGTGTCTTCCTGGTGAGGGTGACTACCCTCAGGAATCTTGACATCTATTCCATGGGAATCGTTATCCCATCGGAATGTCGGGTTATTGCGAAGTTCTGGGGGATTTTTCCCCCCAGTTTACAGAATCACTAGGGTCCTGAGGAAAAATCACCCCCAGCAGCTGACAGCTTCTTCTTGGAGCAGGTTGCCTAGAAAACTCCTTCTGTAGGTACTGTTGTCTGTCCTTCTTGGTCCCGCCTTCTCGATATGCTAGCAAAAAGCAAAGGGTTTGAGGTGCCAGACTTTCGACCTCCCCTTGTGGAGGAAGAATTCCAAGCGAAATAGCACAAGGCGAAGGGTAGCTCCTCCTTCTCTGGTAATTGGACCTATTTTCTTGGACACTGCTGGGTAGATGCCTTTGGTTACAGCTATTGGAATGCCAACTGCATGTTTTTTGGCACTGCTATTTTAGCACAGCAGCATTTGATGATGATATTGGCACAAGAATATCCTGGAGAGGATACCTCACATGTCGTGGTTGCCTCTCTCGCTTTGCACTTGTGGTTGATCACGTTGCACAAATCAAGTAAGGGCTAGTCCACTTTTTCTCCCTTGTTATGAGCCTGGTTAGACCGAGCACATGGGTGTGTAGGTATTATCTTTGCTCCCTGTCCTGGGGTTCATGCAAGAACTCTCCCCAAGTCATTGATGGAAGACTTTCGAGACTGATCCTATCCGTTTGGCACTGCGGGTTGGACACATGGGTCGGTCTCGTATAACTTCTCATCATGGGCTCGCGTAACAGCTAGCGGAGCCTACTGGCGGCCAGTCGTATGAGCAGTTGCTTGAGCTTGGCGAGCTCGTACTGCCCTGGACTCCTTCGACCTAGCACACACCGGTGCATAGTATGAAGAGTCCAAGTTTACATCCTCCCTTTTCTCAGTAAGGCGCATGGAGTCTGCACTTACGTGAGATTCGGTCGAAGACGGAGGTTCTACTAATATACTGGCCGTATGTGGTCATTTGCCCGCGGTCGATGAAGGGTGCCACAAGTGGACTTTTTCCTGCGACTGTAGACTTATGCGACTTCTGTTGTGGCCGCATGGAGCATGTCTCAAAACCCGAACTTCTGGCATCGTAGTATTTTTCTTTGCCAAAATTTGGTCGTTGAACGCTTTTTTTACTGTCGCATGAACAGGATCAGCCTGGGTAGACGCATGATGTGCGTCTGCGGCAACAGGAAGAGAAGTGGGGAGTGCATGCTCCGTAGTTAGGTGAGGTATAGCGGCCTTCGCTAACCATGTTTTGCTGGTCTTCTTAGACTTTTCTTGTCTTGGAGAAGGACTCACGATGTCCCCGAAGAGCATGTTCTCAAATTCTTGCTAGTCGAAGAGTACTACCAGCATCCTTTGGGTTGAACCCAGCTTGGCCGCATTGGACTGCGTCACTGTCTTCTCATCAGAGGAGAAGTTGGTCCCCACCAGAGTCGACATCTTGTCCGCCATTACAAGTTTTGAATGTTGAAATAACAAACAAAGAAGTACAAAGAGATCCTAGACAGAAAATCTAAGTACAATATTTTGATCTGGGTAGTGACGATGGACAAAGAGAGTTGTAGAGGCTCCTTTTTTCCGTTGACGGTCTGATGAGGGAATGAGGATGCTCTTTTTTCTTCTCTTTTCTGATCTTGTGTGCACGTACGTAGCTAGCCGGGGGGTTATAGGGTATGCTACCCTTGCTATTTATAACCATCCTACTGATCGGTGATGGGTGTCGCATATGCCTCTATTTGGTGGCCGTATAGGACTCCTTCAACAGAATACGGTGGTAACTGCAATCGTATGCCACAAACAGACTGCCACGTGTTCTTGGTTATGATGTGTTGTTAAAGAGATCTCGGGGTTGTTGCATGTGTGACTCGGTCAACTGGACACGTCGTCAGCACAGATTGTGCGAGAAATCATTTTTGGTTGTAACAAAAAAATTCTGCAAGTCGAGAGCCACATGACATCTTGGCCGCATATCGTCGTGGCTGTATATATGCTCTCTTTTGGTCTTCGTCGTTTGGACACTCTGGTCGCATGATGACAAAGTCGCATGGGTGTATAACCGCATGCAATCTCTCGTCTGAGCTTGGTCGGATGGATACCCTGGCTGCATGATGACGAGGCCGCATAGGTATAAAGCCGTATATAAATGGGCACGTGACATGGCACGTCTGTCGACGCCGTCAATGAGTTGATGTGATATTTTTGTCTTTTCTTGAGATGTCGTCTTCACGAATCTCAAAGCATCTCAGCGTCATGAGTGATGTGTCAGAGTCTGACAGTCATCGAATATTGTGTCAGGGGGTTTTATGCGGCCTCCCTGCTCTTTGGTCGTTTAGGCCGCATATAGTATATTATGCGGCTTTTAGATCTTTGGTTGACCAGGCCGCATGTGGCTTCTCTGCTGCTTGGTTGTTCAGACCGCATATGGCTTCTCTGCAGCTTGGTTGTTCTTTTTGAGGGGGCATGACATTTATGCGGCCTGCATAATTTTTTTGCTTCTACAGTTTATATTATTACCTTGTTAGTGTAATATTATTATATTATAGTATTATTGTGAGAGGTGGGAATAGAAGGAAATTACAATTAATAGGAACATTGATATAAACATAGCATGATGTTCTCTCATTTCTCATAAGAGTGCCCTGCCTAGCATTACCCAAATCCCAAGCTTAATCCACGTATTGAAAGTTATACTTCCAATCACACATGAACATGTAGCATAGTGTCACACCCCAGTCTCAAAATACACGAGACCAAGCCACGTGGCAATGGCCAACGAGTATGACTCCAATGGGCACGCCAATTTAATGGACCCGTTAGAGTGTACTTAAGCTGTATAATATAAAAAATATATTAGTCATAGTCACAAGTATGAAATCTAACTCATCCACAAAAATAAAATATAAACACAATGAGATAATCAAGTGCACTGATAATCAATAAAGAAAATAGTTCGACAAATGTAATAACGAAAAGAGCATCACAGGGAACAACCCTTTATTACAAGTAATGAACAGAAAAGAAATAGTGATATAACATGTCCAAATGTCTGCTGATAAACTAAAGATATCAATCCAAGAGTAAGACTCTACATGATCAGGTAAACTCCTCTGGAAAGATCTCATTCTCTTTTACTGGTCCTACTCCTGTGACAACTCCTAAACCATATACCTCATAATAAACCTCCTCGTCTAAACCTGGGGAGATAACCAGGTCCTCAGGGGACATATCAAGGTACATAACAATATGATAATAGTAAACAATATAATAGTACAAGGTACTTAAGGAAAAAAACTACTGTAACCGTCTAAGTAAAATACACTTGAGAACATCACTCGTACTCCAGGCTATAATACTAAAAATCTCAATAGATACTTCAACAAACTAGGAAAACACTAAAGGCCTTGTATCATGGAAACTAAAGCAAAATATGAAACACCAAAGCTTTGTTACTGAAACAGTGGCAAACTATGATAAAAATAGCCCATTGCATGGTATATGCCCTTCCCTCCTTTGTAACCTCACGTTTTATGTCTATAACACGCAAGATCAAGATCTCTATCTAGTACATTGAGTCATAATAGTATAGATATAATTGTATATCATGTCACGAGTCCTAATACCTAAACAGAATCCAGTCACCAAGAACATGTCAAGAACGAATTCTGCTACATAAAATATTGTGTCGTGTATTCCAAGGTCTGGCATGCAAATTATGAGCACGTATGTAGCAACGTGATGACAACTCTAATATCAATACTCGACTCTGTGAACGAATGTTGGCACTCGAATCTGACTCGGACATAAAGTATCGATTCACAGCCCTAAGGTAACAACACATGCAATAAAGGTATATAATATAGTAGTAGTATATATATATATATATATATATATATATATATATATATATATATATATATATATATATCAAACACAAACTGAAATACTATATGGCAAGGTACACTTGCCTGCTTCCGGTTGCTGCGAAGAAGTTTCTCAAACGTCCACGTCCGAAGATGTCGCAGATCCCAAATACCCTGAAGGGGAAGTTAAAATTAAAAAAAACTCAACATCATCTACTTAATAATAATTAAGAATTTGTCACACGAACTTCAACAAGTTCTTGGTGTTCGTGTCAACGATCCTACACATGCATGGCATAAAAAAACTTGCAAATATGCACGTCTCATGCCACGCTCAAACACATCATGAGAGTCATGATTATATATATATATATATATATATATATATATATATATATATATATATATATATATATATATATATATATATATATATATATATATATATATATATATATATATATATATACGGCGCGCGCATGCACACACACACACACATACACACACACATATATATATATATACAACGTCATGAACATCATTGAAACCTACTCAATGGCTAAACAATTTCTAGGCCTCTTAATCATGCCTCTAAACATCAAAATAAATTGTTAGTAAAAATATTAAATTCTGGAATTATTTTTAAGTCACAAGATATCTCGGATCGGAAAACTATTTCGATGACTAACGATCCTACATATCAACTAAGGTTTTAACAAACTTTGGTACCTAGGTTAAACACAATTTTAATGGTTTTAAAATGGTATGAAGATGTATTTTTTATGTATATGGTATATATTTATCTATAAAAATTTATCATAATTGAAGGGAACGGATTTGAAGGAAAACAGACATACCAAGTTGTGATTACGACAGGCATTCAAGTCGTGATTCCGGCCTCTAGGAGACTCGAATGATGTACAAACCACTTGAAACTCGAAGGAAGGTGAGATGGCCTCGAGGGGGAGGCATTTTTTGACTGTGGAAATGCGTTCACACCTGTTTACATGCACTGTATAGCAGTAGTAGCAGTCGGTCTTCCCCTTGGGTTGCTCACGGCTTCAAGGGTGGTTTGGATGGTGTTGGTGGCTATGGAGGCTTGGAAAAGGGGGGAAAGGAAGGTGATAATGAAGTGTAAGAGGATGAAGGAGGGAAGGAGGAAGGGGAGGTTGTACCTCACCGCTAGAAGGGGTTGAAGGGGTCATTTATAGGGTTTAGAGGAGTTAGAATGTACATACATATATATATATATATATATATATATATATATATATATATATATATATATATATATAGGCAGATACCTAAATAGATGGTTAGATTGTTTAGGTGTTTAAAACCTAGGGATAGGATTAAACGAGACCTTATATGGAATGTAGGAGCTGCAATGTACATATATGGGCTGCTATTTAAATCCCATAAGATTTAATTAGATCACAATGATGGAAAGTGCATATGATTGGCTTCCCAAAAATAGGAAATGCTGAAATTAATTTTAAAGATTTGCAATATGTGATTTTGTGTGTGCAAATATGTGTTTAGTATGTTGTAGAGTAGGGGATGGGTATAGGACATTGTGCATGATCCATAGTGTAAACCCTCTCACCCAAAATTAGGTCTACTTGGCTTAGATAGAGAGATTAGGGCTAATTAGAATCCAATTAGAAATAGAACATGGCGTTTAAATTAATTTTATGATATTTATATCACTTAGTGCACCTTACCGTTGCTTCAATAATTGGATAACTACGCTAGCCACTTCCTTCCTACAAACTTTATACCCTTGTCCTAGACATGCCCGCCTTTCATTCTGACCTTTGTGTGACTTATAATTATGCTCTCTTGTGCTACATTTTAGTCGCACAATATTCGTCGCAGACGTTTGTATGTAATTCTAAATAAATACGACTTTGTATCCTTGTGCATTTCAATCAAAATTGGAGACACAATCTTGACCCATTTCTTGCAACCCAATTTATGATAAAATTTTACTCTAAGCCCCCTATGTCCATGATACTTGTGTCCCACCTAATTTTATCTCCATGTACTTCTAATTAATTCAAGAACACCTTGCGTATTTATTTTAATTAAATTAATCCAATTTCTATCTTTGTGTAAATTTTCCAATTGTTGGGCATTTTTATGCGAAAATACAATAAGGTGTCCACACCATTGAATAATATATGAAGAAATCAAACTTTCCCCTTCATAGGATTTTTTTCATAATTTTCGGAATGTGCAACGCGCAAACATCGCCCCCTTATTTTAAACCTATCTTTGCATTTAAATAATGCATTATGGCCCTCCAAACATCCCCATGTGAGCCAAAGGTCCAACCCAAGAGGATGTTGACCAAAGTCAAATAGCTCTAGGTCAACCTAACACCACCTATATAAATATTCCTTTTCTCCTTTTCCTTTTTCCCTAATACCTAACCCAATACACAGCCGACCCCATCCCTATTTATCCTCCCCTCCGGCCACCCTCGTCGGAGCAGCCTGCAATTGCCTGGGCTTGCCTCCGCCTGAGCACAGACTACTCCCTGTCGACTTCATCGTCTCGACCACGCTCACCCGAGACCGTTGTCCTCCATCGCTCGACGGAGCCGACAGCACAACCACCACCACGTTTCATCTTCTCCGACTCTCCTCCGCCTGCAATGCTTTGAGCAGTCCCCACCGCCTGAGCAATAGAGCAGTCCCACCGAAGTACCCCTTTTCGACCTCGACTGTACCTCTCCATCCCGAGCACACAACCCACCCATCGAAGTTCGACTGGAGCCCTCCTGCACAGCTCCTCTCTTCCCTGCAACCTCCATTACCACCACCACCATTAACACCGCCAACACCTCGATGATACCAACCCGACCAGCACCACCGTCCTCCTCCCTCTCTTCTCCTCCAGTACAGCCACAACCACCAATACGACCACCAGCCCCGCTCTCCTCCACAACTCCTCATCCTTGACCACGAACTCCTCCCCCTTCCTCCCTGCTCGACCTTCATGGCCGGACCTCCTTGGCCAGACCTCCCCTGGCCGGATTCTGGCGAGCATCACTACCCATCATCATCATCATCAACCTAACATTATCATCATCATCAACATCACCCCATCATCACCATCTCATCATCATCACCAATACCAACCCTAATCACCTTATCACCAACCCATCATCATCATCCTAGTCATTACCGTCGTCCACATCATTATCCTTGTCATCACCATCACCCACATCATCATCCTTGTCATCACCATCATGTAATCACCATCATGATCATCACCATCATCTTTACCATGAGTATCACCATCATCATCGTCGCCGTAGTCATAATTATCGCCATCATCATCGTCGTCAACCTCATCATCGTCAATGTTATTCCTGTACGCGTACCTCGAGGTTCGAACCTATCCCCCTTCTCCTTTTTATATGTGCTTGTGTATGCTATTAGCATTTATTATTGATAGTCAATGGATTTTAGACCGCGTCGATGAACCTAATAACTTGTATGCGTACACGTACGCGTATTAGAATTAAAGTGATATATATATACATATAAATATATAGAGGTATTGTATATATAATTAAATGCTAAATAATAATGGTGACTATATATGTGACTAGACTGTACGACCCTAGGACACTGTGAATTATTCCGTGCTTACCTTGACCATGTTGACCCTAAGAACATATTAGATGACTGCCTTGTGTACATTTACGTACTAGCCTAGACTCATGTATTTTGACTGTCTGATTTTGATATAATATTTAATATAGGACACCCGCGTAATTAAATGCGTATTTGACCATGTTAGTTGATCAGTGTCACCCCTAGCGTACCCCTGAGCCCAGGTATTTATGGTTGTGTATGTGCTAGCGTAATGACTGATGTTGTGTTGTATTATATTATATATATAGGACATATAGGGTTGTTCTGTGCAACTTCAGGAGCAGGTTATTGGTACTTCGCATCTTTCTTGCCAGGCAAGTATACCTTGCCTTATTGTACTGTTTAAATTCAGTTATTATTTTAGTTGCATGTTTTTTGTTTTAGATTATATAAACTGTGCGCATCCGAGAAAGACTCGGGTGCATTCAACGAAGGCGTTGATGTTAGGACTTATGTCTGACCTAGAGTCTAGTAGACCCACCTAAAGTTGTGGAGTTATCGGTATGACTCCCCAGGCCTTGACACGTATCATTTCACGTCACAGAGTAAGTTCATGTAGGGGCGCGTGCCTCATACTCGACTGGCCATCAGTGTGAGTAACACGTATGACGGTATTTAGCTTAGTTATTTATTTCTATAGAGACTTGCATTATAGTACGAGATGTCCACGTCGTATTTATAACTTTTACATTTGCATTGGGCGGGGAGGACGACTAGTAATCGTATAGGACACCCCCTTCCTTTATTCAGATGCCACACTCGACGGAGTGATATGGACGTTATATACTATTCAGATACCACGTTCTTCGGAGCAATATGGACGTTATACTATGCAGATGCCTCACTCTTCGGAGTGATATGGATATTATTATATTACATAGCGCCCTTGTATTAGGGGCATATATGACATATACTAGCCAGTCATGACGATTGGTGAATTACGTCAGCATATGTCTAGCCTACACTTTCCCATACGTACTAAGTTGTCCTCAAATTATATTTCACTTAGCTGGTTAGTTCACCCTTGAGTTTTTACAGTATTTACTTTATGGCATGCTTTTATGTATCTTGTTATGTCCCTCTGAGGACCTGGTCCCTTTCCAAGTGTAGATGTTCATGAGTATTCGTAGGAGCACAAATCCAGACTAGTTACTTATGTTCCGAGGAGTCCTCTCTTCGAGTCTCAGTAATTGTTGGTTGTTGTACTTATATTGTTGTGTTTATTTATTTTATATCCTAGTTTGGTAGTGGATTTGTTTCCATCCGACTGTCATTTTGAGATACATTATATTGAGATCTAGTTTCATAGATATTGGTTATTTACTTATATATGATTTCCGTGGATGAGACTTTAGATTATACCCTGTGACTGGTGATAGTTTTACTACTTGTGAATTATTATTCATTATACAGCGTACGCATGTGTTATGGTTTCCATATATCGGCGTTACCATATACATGCGGCTGGCATGCTTACGTGTCCTAGTCCTACGTATTTTTGGGATTATGGTGTGACATATTTTTAGTGGTGGCCCATGTAGGTCAAGAGCATATTATCTCGGTTACGTTACTGTACCGAGCAAGGCTGCAAATAGGATTAGAGTATAGAATCTCATCCATATTTGACGATGACTCATCTTCCTTCCAATCCATTCCATTGGGATAATTGTATCCTACTTGATTCATGTGCTTCCCTAATAGTTCCTTGAGTATAGCCCCCTCCTAGAATATAGAAGTCCCTATTGTTAGATGATAATTAGGGTAATATTCCTATTAAGAATACAACTAGGAAATTGACACATTATTAAGTTTAGACTACCTAATGAACCATAGTAACCCTTACCTGTAGAATGATTTACCATTATCCCTGGATGTGATTAGGGATGACTTGAGAGTAGTATAGACACAACTACAGTGAGTTATAAATTTACCCATATTGTTTGATCCTAGCATTGAGGGACCAATAGAAATCCAAGGTTGAATATTAGGACCAAAACTTAACTTTTATAGTGAGATAGTATTATAGAACTATAAATTTAGGTTCTCGTCCTGATACTAGCAGACAGTACCTTAGGAAGCCAAGAGGAACGAATATAATATTTTCCTCGATCAAACCTCGAACACAGATATTAGCATACCACCTTCCCCTTAGGAAACCAAGATATTATCTAGAGTCCCTCTATTTTAATTTCATATCTTGTTCCTCTGAAACCTTAGCGCTCGCTATATTTGTGCGACGACTAATTATGTTCTTCCATTCTTCATCTTTCGATTCGTGCCACCTAACCTTTCTGATTTTAGGCGAAGTAATTTTATCTTATGTTAAGGATATATAGTTTGCTAGGATTATAGTTATAATCTTGAACTTCTAATTATGTGCTTGGTAGTTAGAACTTGATAGTTTGAGTTGTTCCTTTAGATTATGATCTAATTATTCTTAGTTTTAAATCACGTAACAGGTACCCCACCTCAATATAGGTTATATCTTCTTTCCCCTTGAAGGCCAGTAACTTTTTCATTCTTACAATTGACACATGTTCTGTGAGCACTATGATTAAGACTTAAGGTGACCATTACCTTTATAATGCAATAGGAGACCCTAATAAGTACCAAGATCTTTTTCGCATATACCCCAATAAAAGTTCATACTTTATTTATAAGAACAAGGTTATTTTGTAGATTTCCCTTAAGACTGTCACAGTATTAATTTATTCTTATAAGTTGGATAGATTGTCTCATAACATATTATCACATAGTCCTTTTAGACATATTATTAAGTGTAATTGAATGAAATTAACTGTATACTAGCATAAGAAGATAATATTTATTCAGACTGTAACCCTTAGAGGTCCATGCCCCTAATTGGTCGACTAGCGACTTAGACAAGGAGTTTGTATGACAACTGTAGAGATTGTAGAGTCTTAGCTTTTTGTGAACTTGAATTATTTTGTAACTTCTCTCATCATAATCTAGCATAATTATATTTTCTATACAACCTTGACTTATGCCGCTATTATAGCCTAGTTTTGCAAGCTTATTCTTTTATCGAGCTTGTTCATGTCATATGTATTATTGGGTCGACACACTAATACAATTATCTATTCAGAATCAGTGTGTTACGGTCTGATCAACCTTAGTGCATTGGTTCGCTCTTCATATGACTACTTTACATGGATTAAGATACATAGTTGACTAGTAGACGAGTATACTTGCCCTCTAGACATGACTGAGTATATCGTATCGGTTACATAACTGTACTGATACGAGCACGCGAATAAGAATCTACCAAATAAGATTTTAATCCACAACTGCCTTGACGATTCCCATTTGAATTCTTTAAACGCCTTGATCCCCACACTTCTATTCTATTACCTCCCCCTTGAACTCTTTATTGTTGTTTTCCGTCTTTCCTTATTTCGGAAAGACGAAACCTCGTGCTTAGTATAAGTTTGATATACAGAGAGTACTAGATATACCCCATAGGCCAATCATATTACTAGACGACTATCTTTTATAACTGATTAAGGGTATATCATATAGGATATATTTGGTGTTAAAATTTTTGAGGATTGAGTAACATGACTAAGTAAATTTGAGGAATAAGTTTTCTTAAATGTAAGAGCCTTATGTGATAGATGGGAAAATTCTAAGTTGGGTAGAAGTTGCATTGTCAACTTGAGGAAAATTTCTTTTAAATTGTGATCGAGTAAAACTAGATTGAGAGGTTCAAGTCATTTTAATTTTGAGAATTTTAGAAGAATGATTAAGATGATGAGGGTTAATGAATTTTAAAAAAACTGTGATATGGCGAACCAAATATTTATACTTGAGCTTATGATTTAAATTTTGAATATTGAAGGTTGAATCACCAATTTAAACTTTGAGGATAAATATAGAAATCTAGACTTGAATAATTGGTGAATTAGATTTTAAATTTATAATTTGAGGCCTTAAATTAAAAGTTAAATGTTGATTGTGGGATTACCTATTTGAAATATTGAGGATGTAAATTGAATTTAAATTTGAAGAGTACAAAAATTTATAAGTTGAAGGTAGAAATAATATTTGATTAGAATTATTTTCTAGAGGAGATTATGATAGCTGGAGATCGTGATAAAAAAATTGATGTGGGTTAATTAAATATTGAAGATGTTATA
Source organism: Iris macrosiphon (assembly GCA_036927795.1). Classification (NCBI taxonomy): domain Eukaryota; kingdom Viridiplantae; phylum Streptophyta; class Magnoliopsida; order Asparagales; family Iridaceae; genus Iris; species Iris macrosiphon. The sequence goes on along the minus strand of JAYESA010000008.1, from coordinate 33,026,608 downwards.
TGGATTCAATTTAAATTTAGATGTTGATGTTTTAAAAAAGTGAGAAAAGATTACAATTTGAAAGTGATTGTGATGGATTTGAATAGGTTTAAATTTTTGAAAGAGATTGTAATTGAATTGCCTTATGTACGAATGTGAAGGAATTATCCAATTATGCCTTATTTTAATTTCGAGGACGAAATTGTTTTAAGTTGGGTAGATTGTAAACCCCCTCACCCAAAATTAGGCCTACTTAGCTTAGATAGAGGGATTAGGGCTAATTAGAATCCAATTAGAAATAGAACATGGAGTTTAAATTAATTTTACGATATTTATATCACTTAGTGCACCTTACCGTTGTTTCGATAATTGGAGCACTATGCTAGCCACTACCTTCCTACAAACTTCACACCCTTGTCCTAGACATACCTGCCTTTCATTCTGACCTTTGTCTGACTTATAATTATGCTCTCTTGTGCTACATTTTAGTCGCACAATATTCGTCGCAAACGTTTGTATTTAATTCTAAATAAATACGACTTTGTATCCTTGTACGTTCCAATCAAAATTGGAGACACAATCATGACCCATTTAGTGCAACCCAATTTATGATAAAATTCTACTCTGAGCCCCCTATGTCCATGATACTTGTGTCCTACCTAATTTTATCCCCATATACTTCTAATTAATTCAAGAACACGTTGTGCATTTATTTTAATTAAATTAATCCAATTTCCATCTTTGTGCAAATTTTCCAATTGTTGGGGCGCTTTTATGCGAAAATACAATAAGGTGTCCACACCATTGGACAATACATGAAGAAACCAACTTTCTCCTTCATAGGAATTTTTCCATAATTTTTGGAATGTGTAACACGCAAATATCGCCCCCTTATTTTAAACCTATCCTTGCATTTAAACAATACAATTATTGCCCTCCAAACATCCCCATGTGAGCCCAAGGCCCAACCCAAGAGGATGTTGACCAAAGTCAAATAGCTCTAGGTTAACCCAACACCACCTATATAAATATTCCTTTTCTCCTTTTCCTTTTTCCCTAATACCTAACCCAATACACAGCCGACCCTATCCCTATTCATCCTTCCCTCCGGCCACCCTCGCCGGAGTAGCCTGCAACCGCCTGGCTCGCCTCCGCCCGAGCATAGACTGCTCCCCGTCGACTTCATCGTCTCGACCACGCTCACCCGAGACCGTTGTCCTCCACCGCTCGACGGAGCCGACAGCACAACCACCACCATGTTTTATCTTCCCCGACTCTCCTCCACCTGCACAGCACCGAGCAGTCCCCACCGCCTGAGCAACCAAGCAGTCCCGCCGGAGTACCACTTTCTGACCTCGACTGTACCTCTCCACCCGGAGAACATGACCCACCCACCGGAGTTCGACCGGAGCTCGCCTGAACAGCTCCTCTCTTCCCTGCAACCTCCATTACCTCTACCACTATTAACACCGCAAACACCTCGACGACACCAACCCGACCAGCACTACCGTCCTCCTCCCTCTCTTCTCCTCCAGCACCGCAACAACCACCAAGACGAATACCAGCCCCGCTCTCCTCCACAACTGCCAGCCTCCATCAACTTCTCCTCCTTGACCACGAACTCCTCCCCCTTCCTGCCTGCTCGACCTCCATGGCTGGACCTCCCCTGGCCGGATTCCGACGAGCATCGCCACCCCATCATCATCATCAACCTAATATCATCATCATCATCAACATCACCCCATCATCACCATCTCATCATCATCACCAATACCAACCCTAATCACCTCATCACCAACCAATCATCATCGTCCTAGTCATCACCATCGTCCAAATCATCATCCTCATCATCACTATCACCCACATCATCATCCTCGTCATCACCATCATGTAATCACCATCATGATCATCACCATCATCTTCACCATGAGCATCACCATCATTATCGTCACCGTAGTCGTAATCATCGCCATCATCATCGTCGTCAACCTCATCGTCGTCAATGTTATTCATGTACGCATACCTCGAGATTCGAACCTGTCCCCCTTCTCCTTTTTATGTGTGCTTGAGTATGTTATTAGCATTGCTTATTGATAGTCAATGTATTTTAGACCGCATCGGTGAACCCAATGACTTATACGCGTACACGTACGCATATTAGAATTAAAGTGATATATATATATACATATAAATATATGGAGGTATTATATACGTAATTAAATGCTAAATAATAATGGTGACTATATATTTGACTAGATTGTATGACCCTAAGACACTGTAAATTATTCCGTGCTTACCTTGACCATGTTGACCCTAAGAACATGTTAGATGACTGCCTTGTGTACATTTATGTACTAGCCTAAACTCATGTATTTTGACTGTCTGATTTTGATACAATATTTAATATAGGACACCAGCATAATTAAATGCATATTTGACCATGTTAGTTGACCAGTGTCACCCCTAGCGTACCCCTGAGCCCAGGTATTTATAGTTGTGTATGTGCTAGTGTAATGACTGATGTTGTGTTGTATTATATTATATGTATATAGGACATATCGGATTGTTCTGCGCAACTTCAGGAGCAAGTTATTCGTACTTCGCAGCTTTCTTGCCAGGCAAGTATACCTTGCCTTATTGTACTGTTTAAATTCAGTTATTATTTTAGTTGCATGTTTATTGTTTTGGATTATATAAACTGTGCACGTCCGAGAAAGACTCGGGTACAGTCAACGAAGGCGTTAACGTTAGGACTTGTGTCTGACCTAGAGTCTAGTAGACCCACCTAAAGTTATGGAGTTATCGGTATGACTCCCCAGGCCTTGACACGTATCATTTCACATCACAAAGTAAGTTCATGTAGGGGCGCGTGCCTCATACTCGACTGGCCATCGGTGTGAGCAACACATGTGACGGTATTTAGCTTAGTTGTTTATTTCTATAGAGACTTGCATTATAGTACGATATGTCCATGTCGTATTCGTGACTTGTATATTTGAATTGGGCGGAGAGGACGACTAGTAGGCGTATGGGACACCCCCTTCCTTTATTCAGATGCCACACTCGACGGAGTGATATGGACGTTATATACTATTCAGATGCCACGTTCTTCGGAGTGATATGGATGTTATACTATGCAGAAGCCTCACTCTTCGGAGTGATATAGACGTTATTATATTACATAGTGCCCTTGTATTAGGGGCATATGTGGTATATACTAGCCAATCATGACGATTGGTGAATTACGTCAGCATATGTCTAGCCTACACTTTCCCATACGTACTAAGTTGTCCTCAAATTGCATTTTACTTAGTTGGTTAGTTCACCCTTGAGTTTTCACAGTATTTACTTTATGGCATGCTTCTATGTATTTTGTTATGTCCCTCTGAGGACCAGGTCCCTTTCCAGGTGTAGTTGCTCATGAGTATTCGCAGGAGCGCAGATCCAGACTAGTTACTTATGTTCCGAGGAGTCCTCTCTTCGAGTCTCAGTGATTGTTGGTTGTTGTACTTATATTGTTGTGTTTGTTTATTTTATATCCTAGTTCGGTAGCGGATTTGTTTCCATCCGACTATCGTCTTGAGATACTTTATATTGAAATCTAGTTTCATAGATATTGGTTATTTACTTATATATGATTTCTGTGGATTAGATTTTAGATTATACCCTGTGAGTGGTGATAGTTTTACCACTTGTGAATTATTATTCATTATACAGCGTACGCATGTGTTATGGTTTCCATATATTGGCGTTACCATATACATGCGGCTGGCATGCTTACGGGTCCTAGTCCTACATTTTTTGGGACTGGGGCATGACACATAAAAGTTGGTTCAAGGTTTCGGGTTAGGTGTTTAAGCTCGGTTGAGTGCGATAACAAAATAGGTGTCACATAAGGCAACAAATATAGTCATGGTAGTTTATAATATTTATGGAGCATATAGGAACTCAAATAATTGGAACACAAGTATCATTTATGAAGTAGGTCCAATTAGGCTTATGAATATCAAATTTGTTGGAAGAATTAAATCGGTGTTGTGCATTAAAATCGACCGCAACAGAAAAGGGTATGTGTCAAATTTGTGTAAAAATGCTTCGCAAAAGTTGTACGACTAAAATAAAGCATGGAAAGATAAGTTTGTGAGTGACAGCCTTATCATGAGTATAAATTGGCTCGATTAGGTCAAGAATGCAAAGCTTATTGGAAGAAAAAAAAGCTAGTGTAGCGCTCAAGATATCCAAGCCATGGTGAAGGGTTTCAAAATAAATAAATTCTAAGAGATAATAACAAAAAAATAAATTCAAAATTTTAAGAATCATCATACCCTAAAAATCAGAGGGCTTACATCTACCCACTTTAGAAAACTTTATCTTTAAAATTAAGAATAAAGATACAACTAAATGACAAAAAGTCATGGTAACGAAGTTACTAGGATAGTACATGTAATCACTTCTCATGTTGTCTCTGCCTCCTCAACGGCCATCGTATATGCCTGGCCATAACCCGGTGTTGGTACTCTCCTCTACTGCTAAGCCTGCTTGAAGAGTGCTGCATGTGGAGCTAAGGGTGGCCTCTAACTAATATCCTTCTGGTACCGGTGGTCGCATCCTTTCAACTCCTGCATGTGCTGCCCTCAGTGCTGGTAAAGCTGTTCGGTGAACCATCAATGCTCCTCCTCTATGCTCCAGGCAATCCCGGGTCGAATGCTGACCAGAACCCCAAATCAAGCGCAGTCCCCTTTTGTGTCGATAGTCCTTCATGAGATGGCCTACCATTCCACAATAATGACAAGTAGGGAGTCTTGGTGCTGGTGGTGGGGTTGCTCTCAGTGGCTGGTGCATCTGGGATCGCTTTACGGGTCCTCCCTTTGGTGCTTGAACTGGTGCCGCTGCTACATGTGGGCACTTTTGGCTGGCCTTCTTCTTGTTGACTCGGTCGAGCTGTTGTAAGAACTATGGAGTAGGAAGTAGGGAAAACATATCCAATCAATCTCTGAATCTCGAAACTCAAGTCATCGTAGAACTTCTCTGCTTTTTCCTCTACAGTTTGGATCAAGGTAGGGGCAAAATGGCTCAAGCAAAAAAACTCTGAATTGTACTCCTCCACGGACATGCTACCCTGAGTGAGGTAGAGAAACTTGTCTCGAAGCTCTGTACGGGTGGTGGACGGAATGAATGTCTCCTAAAAAAGTCTGGAGAACTCCTCCCAAGTTATACGATTTGGTTCCAGATGTTACTCCTCAGTAAGACACCAATGATGCTACTCCTCAGTAAGACACCAATGATGTGTGTTGTCGGTCAAATGCATCTATTTTTTAGGTCCATGATATGGTATATATTTATCTATAAAATTTTATCATAATTGAAGGGAACAAATTTGAAGGAAAAGAGACATACCAAGTTGCGATTACTGTAGGCATTCAAGTCATGATTTAGAACTCTAGGAGACTCGAACGACGTCCAAAGCACTTGAAAATCAAAGGGGGTATGATATGGACTCAAGAGCAAGGCATTTTTGGACTATAGGAATGCTTTTATAGTGGTTTGCATGTGTTGTACAGCAGCAACAGCAGCCGGTCTTCCCCTTGGGCTGCTCACGGCCGCAAGGGTGGTTCGTATGGTGTTGGCGGCCATAGGGGCTTGGAAAAGGTGGAAGGAAGGAGATAATGAAGTGGAATAGGATGAAGGAGGGGAGGAGGAAGGGGTGGATCTAACTCACGATTGGAAGGGGGTGAAGGGGTCGACTATAGGGTTTAGAGGAGTTGGAATGTGTATATATATAGGTAGATACCTAAATAGATGGTTAGATTGTTTAGGTGTTTAAAACCTAGGACTAGGATTAAATGAGACCTCATATGTCTTGTAGGGGATGCCATGTATATATATGGGATGCTATTTAAATACCATAAGATTTAATTAGATCACAAGGATGGAAAGTGCATGTGATTGGTTTCCCAAAAATAGGAAATGCTGAATTTAATTTTAAAGATTTGGAATATGTGATTTGTGTGTGCAAATATGCGTTTGGTATGTTGTAGAGTAGGGGATGGGTGTAGGAAATTGTGCATAAGCCATAGAAGTTGGTTCAAGGGTTCTGGTTAGGTGTTTAAGCTCGATTGAATGCAATAACAAAATAGGTGTTGCATAAGGCAATAAATTTAGTCAAAGTGTTTATAATATTTATGGAGCATGCGGGGACTCAAATAAATGGAACACAAGTGTCATGTGTGAAGTAGGCCCAGTTAGGCTCATGAATATCAAATTTGTTGGAAGATTTGAATCGGTGTTGCACATTAAAATCTACCGCAACGTAAAAGGGTATGCGTCAAATTTGTGTAAAAATGCATCACGGAAGTTGTGCGACTAAAATGAAGCTTGGAAAGATAATTTTGTGAGTGACAGTCATGTCATGAGCGTAAATTGGCTCGATTAGGTCAAGAATGCAAAGCTTATTGGAAAGAAAAAAAGCTAGTATAGCACTCAAGATATCCAAGCCATAGTGAAGGGTTTCAAAATAAATAAATTCTAAGAGATAATAACAAAAAATATAAATTCAAAATTTCAAGAATAACCATACCCTAAAAATTAGAGGGCTTACAATCTACCTACCTTAGAAAATTGTATCCTCAAAATTAAGAATAAAGATACAACTAAAGGACAAAAAAAGTCATGGTAACGAAGCTACTAGGATAGAACCTGTGATCACTTTTCCTATTGTCTCTGCCTCTTCAACGGTCATCGCATATGCCTGGCCACAACCCGGTGCTAGTACTCTCCTCTACTATTGAGCCTGCTGGAAGAGTGCTGCCTGCGGAGCTAAGGGTGGCCTCTTATGATATCCTCCTGGTGCCGGTAGTCGCATCCTTCCAACTCCTTGTAGAAGCATAAAAAATGTGGATCCATGCGTCCAACAACCATACACCTCAAAGTAAAGCTCAAAAAAGATCAGATCGCAGAGTCACCATGCAGCCCAGAAAGGCAACATCCATGCGTCCCAATCAGCCGAAGCAGCTCTGGCCGCAGATGGACTTGGTGTGGCATCCTGACAACAGGATCATCTCTGACAAAGAATCCTAACAAAAAAGATGTTCTTAACGCCTCGAGGACATAAATATGCTAAACGACAGAGGTCTCAAGTTAGCATAAACGTTACTCTTGATAGTATACAATACCATGCGTACAGCACAACAAAGATACCATGTATCTCTAGCCCTATGCATCCCAGACTCCATACTCTCCATGCGTCCCTGGCCCCATGCGTCCTAGATTACATGCGCGTCGTGCGTCTCTGGCCCCATACGTTCCAGATGACATGCGTCCCATGCATCTCAGACTCATTGCGTCTAATGTGGCACGGTTCCCTGAGACAAAATCTTTCGATTGTGATTCTTTCCAACCAAGTATGGATCACGTGTCAAGCTGACCAAGTCACGTATACAAGGGACAAGAACTTCCAGGATCTACATTAATAACAAAATCCCAACAAAACATTCACGTGGCAGCTTGCCCTGGATTTAAGCCACACTATGCGCCCATAGTTGCAACCGCATTTTGTTGAAGGAGCCCCCTGCGGCCACCAAACAGAGGCACATACGGCACCTATAATCCATCAATATGATGGCTATAAATAGGAGCAACTTGGACGTCCCAAAGGTTGGATTTTTTTCCTGTTTCAGAGAGAGAGAAAGAGAGACCATCCCCCCCGGCCAGCTACATATGTGCACACAAGCTCGGAAGAGAGAAGAAAGGAAAGCATCATCATTCTCTCATGGGACCGTCAATGGAGTAAAGGAGCCACTACAGCACTCTTTGTCTATCATCACTACCCAGATCAAAAAATTATACTTAGATTGTCTGTCAATGACCTCTTTGTACTTTCTTTAGTTTGTTGATTAAATCAAGCTCTTTTAAACTTTCGAATTTAATGGCGAACAAGATAGCGACTCTGCTGGGGACCAGCTTCTCCTCTGATAAGAAGACAGTGATGCAGTCTGATGTGGCCAAGCTGGACTCGACTTAAAGAATATTGGCGGTATGCTTCGACCAGCAAGCATTCGAGAACATGCTCTCTGGGAAAGCGTGAGTCCTTCTCCAAGGCAAGCAAAGCCTAAGAAGACCCGCAAGACATGGGTAGCAAAGGCCACTATGCCTCACCCAACTACGGAGCATGTGCTCCCCACTATTCTTCCTGTTGCTATAGACGCACATCATGCATCCACTCAGATTGGCCCTGTTCATGCGGCAGTCGGAAAGACGCTCAGTGACCAAACTTTGGCAGAGGAAAATACTACGATGCAAGAATTTTGGTGGCTGAGGCAAGCTTCATATAGCAATAGCATAAGCCACATAAGTCGACAACTGCAAGCAAAAGTCCACATGTGACACCGATCAGTGGCCGTAGGCAAATGACCATATGCGGCCAGCATAGTAGGAAAACCTTCGTCTTCGACCGAATCTCACGCAGTGCTAACTCCATACACCTTGCTAAAAAGGGGAGGATGTGAACTTGGACTCTTCATACTACGCACTAGTGCGTGCTAAATTGAAGGAGTCTAGGGCAGTACGAGCTCGCCAAGCTCAAGCAACTGCTCATACGACCTACCATCAACAGGCTTCGCTAACTGTTATGTGAGCCCTTGACAGGAAGTTGTATAAGACTGACCCATGTGTCCAACCCGTAGTGGCAAATTGATAGGGTCAGTCTCGAAAGTCTTCTATTAATAACTTGGGAAGAGTTCTTGTATGAACCCCAGGACAGGGAGCAAAATCAACACCTACACACCCATGTGCTCGGTCTACCCGGGATCATAATAAAGGTGTAAAAGTTGATCAGCCCTCGCTTGATTTGTGCAACGTGATCAACCACAAGTGCAAAGCAAGGAAAGAAACTACGGCATATGAGGTATCCACTCCAAGATACCCATGTACCAATATCATCATCAACTGTTGTTGTGCTAAAGCATCAGTGCCAACAAACAGGTAGTCGGTATTCCAATAGATGCAACCAAAGGCACCTACCTGGAAGCATCCCGAAAATATGAGCAATTACCAGAGGAGGAGTTTCCTTTCGCCTCGTGCTATTCCTCTTGGAAGTCTCCCTCCACAAGGGAAGATCGAAAGTCTAGCACCTCAAACACTTCGCTTTCAGCCAGCGTGCAGAGAAGGCAGACCCAAAGAGGACAGGCGACAGTACCTGCAGAAGGAGTTTTTTAGGGCACCCGCTCCAAAAAAAAACTATTAGCTCAGGACCCTTAGTGGTTCTGCAAGCTAGGGGAAGCAATCCCCTAGAACTCCACGACAACCTAGCATTCCGAGGGGACATCGATTTCTAAGGAACTGGTATCGAGATTCCTGGGGGTAGTCACCCTCACCAGGAATATGCATCTTCCTATGCTGGGGGTAGTGTCCTTTGGAGTCTGAAGAGGATGCGACATTGACAACTTTCCCTAAGGACTGTTTGATGCAAGAGTCTGAGGTGGAAAGTACGACGTCCACTGTTCTATCTGCTGCCTCACATGTAGAACAGTATACATAGCGGGGGACAATCACGAGGTCCCCAGCGATCGATAGTGCCTCAAAAATATCGAGGCTATAATGCACAACATGAGTGTGTCGATGCAAGCCTTGACCCAGACGATATTGGAGATCAAAGCAAACATGGCCTCACAGCCACCAAGAATGTCGGGATAAGCTAGTCAATATCCTGGGGCAAATAGAGACTCAAATGCCACCTCTCCATCCATCAATGGAGATCGCGTTAGGCCTGGATCATCTACTCCTTCCACAGTAGATAAGACACGGGAAGCAATACGGGAGGTACGAGAACTGCTAGCCCACTTGGACTCAATGAGGAACCAAGACTCACTGCAGGAACTCGAGATTCGACAACCATATCCCTGTAAGTGGAGAGACGTGCCCTACCCACCTAAATACAAGCCCTTCAACTTAAATCCATTTGAAGGAAAGACGTATCCTCGTCAGTACATGAGCTACTTTGAGACAGCAATAGGGCATATGTCCCACAGTGATGCTCTCCTTACCAAGGTCTTTGTCGGGGCATTATCGGGGGTCACCTTCGATTGGTTCTGCAGCCTCCAAGACAACTATATATCGTCATTTGACGATCTAAAAAGCCTCTTCCTCGCCAGATTCTATGAAGGGGGATGTGACATGACGATGTTGTCCTTGCTGGACATCATACAAAAATAAAAGGAATATGTACGGGAATACGTCAATCGCTACAGGCAAGCCGCATTGAATCTACCCCCGGGTAATACTGAATCCACTCTGATGGATATGTGCCAGAAAAATCTACTTACGACAGTCAGGCTATAGATTGGTGACACCCAATTCAAAGACTGCATGGCGTTCATCATAAATATCGTCGGTGCTGAGAAGAAGGTGAAGGATGCCCGTCTCTTGGGAGTACAGATCCTTGTCGCTGAGGATACGGGAAAATGCCCCTATAATAACAAAAATAACAGCGGCAACAATAGCCATGACAGCAAGGGAAAGCAGGCTCTTGTCGCTAACTTGACCAAGAAGCCCGAGCAAAAGTTGCCAGAAGCTCCAAAGCCGAAAGAGACGTACTCTTTCAAAGACGATGATGTCATGGCAATCTTTGACGTACTGATGCAGGGGAACAAGTTTCGGCTCTCCGACGTTAAACGTCCTGTTGAGGCAGCCGAGGTAAATAGTCCAAAGTACTACCATTACCATCGTTACGTCCATCATGCGACGCGGGACTGCTATACGCTAAAGTGATACATCAAGCGTCTACTCGACACCAAGGCCCTCACCTTGGACATCGATGACAAAACGGTTACCGCTAACATGGTATCACTCCAGTTCGACAACTTTTCGACGACAGAAGCCCAGGACGGGATAATCCCAATTCCCCAGGCAATGATGGAGGTTATCAATCTTTCGTCAGCTCATAACCAAACGTCCGGGACTGGACCCCCAAATTGTGGTCCACAAACTCAATATTTTATCGAACGTTAAGCCTGTCAAGCAACAACAACGGTAATTTTAGCCGAACATTATAAACACCATCGAAGCTGAAGTCAACAAACTAATAGCTAGTGGCTTCGTCCATGAAGAACAACATCCAGATTGGGTAGCCAATATCGTATCCGTCATCAAAAAAGGGAAGATTCGGATCTGCATCGACTTTCGTGATCTAAATTTGGCATGCCCTAAGGACGAGTTTTCCCTTCCGATCACAGACATAATGATTGACAACACCTGTGGCTTTGAGCGCATGTACTTCATGGACGGATTCTCAGGCTACAATCAAATCAAGATATCTTCTGACGACGAAAAGCATATATCGTTCCGAATGTCGATAGGAGTATACTTCTACACAGTCATGCCCTTCGGTCTGGAAAATATTACCAAAGAGCGATGAACACCGTATTCCATGAGCATCTACGCAAGACAGTTGAGTGTTATATTGATGAAATTGTCGTCAAGAATCACTCCAAAGATGATAACCTCCTGGATTTGAAGACTATGTTCGACCTCATGCGTACACACCAACTCAAGATGAATCTAACTAAATCTTTCCTAGGAGTCTCCAGCGGCAAATTCCTGGATTTTGTCATAACTTCGAAGGGTATCCATGTGGACCCTGAAAAGACTAAAACAATCCTTGAAATACGCCCACCAAAAAATCTCAAAAACTGCATAGTCTTCAAGGAAGACTGGCCTACATCAAGAGGTTCATATCAACATCTCTGGACGTTGTCAGCCATTCACTCAGCTTATGAAGAAGGGAGTCTCCTTTGTCTGGAACAAAGAATGCCAACGTGTTTTCGACGACATCAAGGAATACCTCATGAGCCCTCCAGTATTGGTAGCCCCAGTTATGGGAAAGCGACGTAGGTCACGAGCAGGCCATCTACTATCTCAGTAGGATGATGGCTAGCACAAATTATAGGTACAACCACATCAAGAAGGAGTGCCTTGATCTTCTTCGCAATCCAGAAGACCCGATATTATGTGGCAGGGCAAACCATCTACGTGATCATACGAGTTAATCCCCTTAGGGTCCTCATGACGAAACTTGGAGTGCTCAACTCTCACCTAGCCACATGGGAAATATTATTTTCACCATATAACATGGTATTTATCCCACAGAAGGTGGTCAAAGGTCAGGCATTGGCATATTTCCTTGCATCCTATCCGGTACCGGAAACCTCGAAGCTTTACTAGGAGATCCCTGACAAGGTCGCAGACTTAAACCTGACCACGAGCGCAGAAGTCGTTTGGCAAATATTCTTCGATGGTGCTTTAAGAACAAGGCCCAAAGGCAATATTCTCGCTTGGGTTGGGATATACTGATCTCCCCATACGACCTGGTCATCAACCGTGCCTACTCTCTCACTGAGCCATGCTCCAACTCGCCAAACAAGTAGGAGTTGACTACCTAGAAGCCTACGGCGATTCCAAGCTGATAGTCAATCAATTCCTACTCCCCTACTACCAAGCCATGCTTGGAATAATCTCTACCTTCGAGGGGTTCTTCATAGAGCACGTCCCTCGGCTATAAAATATTGAGGTTGATGCCCTGGCCGGCCTTACAGCCTCTCTAGTTGTTCTGGTCAATACTCATGAACTGATCACCATGATCAGTCAGGAGCTGGTATGCCCGAAGAACAACCTTTATCAGTACATGCGCTACTCAGTAGAGACGAGCACCGACTCCCAAGATTGGAGACTTCCATTCATCGACTACGCAGTCTATAAAATTCTCCTCGAGAATCCAAAGGAAGCCACTTCCATCAGAAGACGTTCCCTCAAGATCTATTACGATACGACTACCAAAATGTTGTATCGCCGCTCCTATGACGGTCTTCTGCTACGATGTCTATCAAATACAGAAACGAAGCAGGCTCTCCGGAGGCCCACGATGGAGTTTGCGGTGACCATCAGCCAAGGCCTAAGCTACAGGACTAACTTCGGAGAATGGGTTACTATTGGCCGACAATGGTAGCAGATGCCGTTGACTATGTAAGAAAGTGACAAGCGTGCCAAATCCACGCAGACTTCATCCATCAAGCCTCGAAGTTTGTACATTCGACTATTGCATCCTGGTCGTTCGAAGCCTGGGGCATGGATATCATAGGGCCGATTAGTCCACCTTCGTCTAAGGGACATGTCACGTCCCAGTCCCAAAATACGTAGGACTAGGAATACGTAAGCATTTTAGCCGTATGTATATGGCAACTCCAATATATGAAAACTATAACACATATGTACGTTGTATTATGAACAATAATTCATAAGTGGTATATAATTATCACTAGTCACAGGTGTAACGCCCCGCTCCGCGCCGGCGTTATGTATCAAGGTGAGTGGGCAGAACTTCGTTCTCAGATTCTTGCACGCCTTAATAATAACCTGTGTTTTTGCTTGCAATGTTTTCTTAAGAGAATGATAGAACCTGCCTTGCATGTTAATGAACGAACTCACCTAGCTTGTCTTTGAAACAATGCCTGCTTAACGAGAATCCTGAATCGCCTGCTTAGAGTGCATGAACATGTTCACTATCGTCTATGCTTCGAGAGAACCATACTGTGCCTGAACGTGTTCAAGTGATAAGTCGGATTGCCCCGCAACAATGAGTGTATTCTGATGGTTCATCTCGTCTGCATACTAGAGTTTATTTGATAGTGTTCTATGCATTCGCACGCGGTCGGACAATGGCTATTGGTGGAGAGCTGAACTGCATATGTCACGGCTGCTACCATGATAGTGCAAAGCAACCATGAGTCACAGCTGCCTCTAGCATCAGATAAAGAGTCATTGGTATGCTGTTTCACCAGCTGCCGATCCTGAGATACTCGGGGACCGCCCTGCATATAGCTAAGTCATTGTGTTGGCTTGGATAGTGACTGCCCCTAAGAATGTGCATTGTGCGTCTAGCTATGCATCTGACCCTCGAGTCGCACGAGACACGCTACGCACACCCTGGAACATGAACGGTTTGCTTGCTTGCATATTCAATATGAAACTCTGTTTCCAAACATGTTTCTAAATAAGTAAATCGACTCTGCTAGAACTGCATGAAACGAACCTAGGTAAAACTAGAAAGATCACTAGTAATGTAATGTTTTATAACATGATTACTTAGTGCCTGTTTGAGTGAATGCTTGTTTCTGTTCAGTTGATTTATCTCACCAGTACTTGTATAAAGTGCTGACCCACCAACAGTTTACTTGCTTGCAGGTACTGGATCGTCCGAGGAAGCGATAGGCGTACTACAGTCCCGAAGTCCCGGAATCCTGGTTTTGATTGTTGCCCCGAGAATGCTATCGTATAAGGGGGCATAATGTATGGAACGAACGTGTGCCCTTGCTAATGGAAACCCAAGTTGCCTTGATTGTCCCGAACACTCAATTGGCTAATGCATTGCATTGCAACAAGTCCCTTTCCGCTGCTTACTCGATTGATGCGATGATAGCCAACTATCAACTTAAACGATTGGCCTTGCACGGGCGCAACCCCAGGCCCGTGCGGCATCACGTCCCCCGAAAGCTCGAATGGACCATTCGCTTGGCTCCCTTCCTCCCTCGCACCCGCGGGATGGGCGTGGTGATTCGCATCCGGCGCGCCGAGGCACGGTGATACGTGTCCGGTTCATTAATTCCCGCCCGCACAGGGCAGGACAGGGCGGAGCTGCGGCCCGGGCGGGTCCGGGGCATGACAGAATGGTATCAGAGCAGAATCGATTCTCTGGCTCAAACCGTTGCTATGACTCTGAGATACGATATGGTTTTGCAAAGAGCGTTCCATACAATAAGTCCATAGATATTCTCAAAGTGCAAAATGTTTCCTGAACTTGAATTGCTTGATTGTTTCGATTGAGTACGGCGAGGGACAGCACTATCGCTACTCGGGATATCGAGAAGTTTATCCTTGAAGTTTCGAGGACGAAACTTTTTGTTGGTTGGTAAGTATGTAACGCCCCGCTCCGCGCCGGCGTTATGTATCAAGGTGAGTGGGCAGAACTTCGTTCTCTGATTCTTGCATGCCTTAATAATAACCTGTATTTTTGCTTGCAATGTTTTCTTAAGAGAATGATAGAACCTGCCTTGCATGTTAATGAACGAACTCACCTAGCTTGTCTTTGAAACAATGCCTGCTTAACGAGAATCCTGAATCGCCTGCTTAGAGTGCATGAACATGTTCACTATCGTTTATGCTTCGAGAGAACCATACTGTGCCTGAACGTGTTCAAGTGATAAGTCGGATTGCCCCACAACATTGAGTGTATTCTGATGGTTCATCTCGTCTGCATACTAGAGTTTATTTGATAGTGTTCCATGCATTCGCACGCGGTCGAACAATGGCTATTGGTGGAGAGCTGAACTGTATGTGTCACGACTGCTACCATGATAGTGCAAAGCAACCATGAGTCACAGCTGCCTCTAGCATCAGATAAAGAGTCATTGGTATGTTGTTCCACCAGCTGCCGATCCTGAGATACTCGGGGACCGCCCTGCATATAGCTAAGTCATTGTGTTGGCTTGGATAGTGACTGCCCCTAAGAATGTGCATTGTGCGTCTAGCTATGCATCTGACCCTCGAGTCGCACGAGACACGCTACGCACACCCTGGAACATGAACGGTTTGCTTGCTTGCATATTCAATATGAAACTCTGTTTCCAAACATGTTTCTAAACAAGTAAATTGACTCTGCTAGAACTGCATGAAACGAACCTAGGTAAAACTAGAAAGATCGCTAGTAATGTAATGTTTTATAACATGATTACTTAGTGCCTGTTTGAGTGAATGCTTGTTTCTGTTCAGTTGATTTATCTCACCAGTACTTGTATAAAGTGCTGACCCACCAACAGTTTACTTGCTTGAAGGTACTGGATCGTCCGAGGAAGCGATAGGTGTGCCACAGTCCCGAAGACCCGAAATCCTGGTTTCGATTGTTGCCCCGAGAATGCTATCGTATAAGGGGGCATAATGTATAGAACGAACGTGTGCCCTTGCTAATGGAAACCCAAGTTGCCTCGATTGTCCCGAACACTCAGTTGGCTAATGCATTGCATTGCAACAAGTCCCTTTCCGCTGCTTACTCGATTGATGCGATGATAGCCAACTATCAACTTAAACGATTGGCCTTGCACGGGCACAACCCCAGGCCCGTGCGGCATCACGTCCCCCGAAAGCTCGAACGGGCCATTCGCTTGGCTCCCTTCCTCCCTCGCACCCGCGGGACGGACGTGGTGATTCGTGTTCGACGCACCGAGGTACGGTGATACGTGTCCGGTTCGTTAATTCCCGGCCGCACGGGGCGGGACAGGGCGGAGCTGCGGCCCGGGCGGGTCCGGGGCGTGACAACAGGGCATAACTAAATCTCATCCACAGAATCAAATATAAATAAATAACCAATCAACTATATAACTGAATCAAGTATAAGATGCTTGATAAGAACAAGTAGTTGGATGGAGACAAATCTACTACCAACTAGAATATTAGATAAATAAAATAAGTATATCTAATGAACAATGAGGCTCAAAGGAAAGACCTACTTGAAAGATAAGTAGCAAGTCCTGATCCATGCTCCTGCGAATAGTCATGATCGTCTACACCTGGAAAGGGACCCGGTCCTTAGAGGGACGTAACAAGATACATAGAAGCATGCTATAAAGTAAATACTGAATAAATAAAGGGGGTGTGATAACCATCTAAGTGAATGCAATGTGAGGACAACCTTGGTACGTATGGGTAGGTGTAGGCATAAAGTCCACACTCCGAAGAGCATGATATCTGTACATGTAATATCCATCGTTTTGAAGAACGAGGTATCTGCAAATATATACGTATGTATCGCTCCGAAGAACGCAGTATCTGTATAAAAGAAGTCATTAGATCTGTGGCTCCTCTGGATACTACGGATTCCAATATGTGCATCTTATACGCCTACCAGTTGTCCTTCCCGCCCAATGCCAATGTACAAGTCGTAAACACGACGTGCACATCTCGTACTATAATGCAAGTCGCTAAAGAAATATACAACTAAGCTAAATACCGTCACACGTGCTGCTAACACCGATGGCCAGTCGAGTATGACACACGCGTCCCTACATGAACTCACTCTGTGACATGCAATGATACGTGTCAAGGCCTGGGGAGTCATATTGATAACTCCATAATTTTAGGTGCGTCCACTAGACACTAGGTCAGACACAAACCCTAACGTTAACGCCTTCGTTGACTGCACCCGAGTCTTTCTCGGACGCGCACAGTTATATAATATTAAAACAAATAAACATGCAACTAAATAATAACTAAATTTAAATAGTACAACAAGGCAAGGTATACTTGCCTGGCAAGAAAGCTTTGTAGTGTAAGCATCCAGACGTCAAGCACAAGGGATCAGAAACTATGGCCTCTGAATGAACATCTTCTGACGCTGAAATAAATATCAACAACATTCCCGAAATAAGCGAGATAGTCAGAAAAGCCTACCCTTTCGTCCAATTTGGACATAGGGCAAAACGATAATTTCGGATCAAAGCGGGTCCACATGTGGGCCACATTGCACCAAAATACGTACCAGAGGTAAAGATCTCTAAATAGGACAAATTATAGGTCAAACAAATTCTAAACGTCAATATGAACTCAATGGTATGTCCAATTTTGGATTCCGATGAGCCGGTCACAAATTTGCCTTTCAAGTCAAACCGTGGGGCCCGCGAATAGGCGGCTTGGTCAACTATCTCAGAATCGCATGAAACTTGGGTCACAGGACCAACGTGATACCAAGAATCCAATGGCGTTAGTTTCATAGTATTCCGATGAGCGTACACAAAATGGGGTGGTATTTTACAAAGGTCGCGATACGGGAACTTTTTACGGATACGGGATAATTTTGACGCGCACACACGTCCGATTTAGCTTCCACGAAAGCCCACACATCAGGATATACCATACGCACCTTTCGGTGTAATTGTTATACGACAATGCGATCTTGTTTGGTTGGGCACACTCCATATCACAAAATTTTAGTTTTAATAAATCAAGTTTTTGGTCGTTTTGGAGGCCGAATAATTTAACACATAAAACGAATTAGTAAAAACTAAAAGAACAGAAAAATTCTTGGTTATATTGAGAAGAAAACCTTTTAATTAGATTTTGAAAATATTGAACAGGTTGATGGCAAATTGGGCATGAACATGGGGGTTTGGTTCAAAAAATTTGGACTATTTTTGGTCAGCTTTTCGGCCATTTTCTGGTCAAATTTTTGACCAATATAGGACACGAAAACTCGTCCCACATGAATAAAAATGCTAGAGGGTTAGGTTGTGAACATACACGAACAAACCGCTCGAGAAAAGGATAAGAGATGAGAGAGATATGTTACCTTGAAGATGGGGTGACGGAAGGGTGCTGCTGCACGCGTGCGCGTACGTGGACGGCGGCAGTCTGCAGAGGCGGCGGCTGCGGTGATCGGCCAGAGGTCGTCGGGGGGGTGGGGCTGTCGCCGGGCTGGGGTAGGGTTAGGGTTTGGATAGCTGATATATATATATATATATATATATATATATATATATATATATATATATATATATAGAGAGAGAGAGAGAGAGAGAGAGAGAGAGAGAGGGGAGAGGGGGACAGATCCGCGAGCGGGGGGGCGATGGGTTGCTGGGTTGGGGTAGTTATTAGGTTCTGGGGGATTGGGGGGTAGTTAGGAATGGATTTAGTTTAAGTTTTTTATATTTGTTGAGGAGTTAGGGTTTAAGGTTTAAGGTTAGTTTAGGTTTATTAGGTTTTTATTATTTTTTTCTTTTTCTTTTTCTTTTCTTTTCTTTTCTTTTTCTTGTTATTTCTTTTCTTTTTATTTCTCTTTTCTATTATTATTATTATTATTATTATTATTATTATTATTATTATTATTATTATTATTATTATTATTATTATTATTATTATTATTATTATTATTACTACTATTACTATTATTATTATTATTATTATTATTATTATTATTATTACTATATATTTATTAACATATATATATATTCACATATATAAATGAGGTTATAAAAGTTCAAAAATAATATTTGCACATAAAATAAATTCTAGAAAATTTACTTTAGAAAGATTTAAATAAAATACTACACCCAAAATATTTTAAGAAATATTTTATAATTAATAATTTGATATTTATCTAGATATAATAAATCAAATAATTGTATTATCCAATTAACTAAGTAAATAATTAAATGGTTATCCACAAAATAGGTTAATAGTAAATAATATGCAATCTTACAAAACAGGGAATTTGTCTAATCTTGGCATGGAAAATTATGGGATGCTAATTGTAGGAAGTTTGGGATAGAAAAATAACCACAAATAAATTATATATATAATATCTAACAATTAACATATGGTCGTTACACTAATGTTATATTAATATTAAGGGATCAAATTTCTGTGCCACGAAAAGATCCTACAGGTAATGTCTCTTGTGTAGGCTACTTCCTATGAAGGGAGATATAGATTTTGGGCCCATCCTATATTATTAATGTTCAAACCACGGTGAAGTGTCATAATATAATCATTGGGTTTTAATTGATAAAAAATAATCTAAAACAAATACAAGAAATACAAAACACATACAAGATACCTATTTTTGGGCGAGGAGGTTTACAGGACATCGGTTTATCCTCGCCATTACCGACTACTTCTCTAAGTGGGGAAAAGTTGTACCACCCGCTGAAGTCAAGACATCAAACGTGATCAGCTTCATCAAGCATCACGTCATATACCGCTTCGGCTTACCACAAAGGATCATCCATGACAATGATTCGCAGTTTGTAAGTCATACTTTTTATAAGTTCTGTGAAAAGAAACGAATTCAGAATATTGCCTAGACTATTTATAACCCAGTAGTAAATGGTCTGGCAGAAGCCTTCAACAAGACAATTATAAAACTCCTCATGAAGTTCGTGTCATCCAAAAAATACGATTGGAATAGGAAGCTGGGTGAATGCCTCTAGGCCTACCACACAACGGTCCGGACGCCAACTAGTAGCACGCCATTCTCCTTAGTCTACAAGAGCGAAGCGATCCTCCCCCACGAGGTCCAAATTCCCTTGTTCTGAGTATCTCTCTCCAACCAGCTAACCGTTGACGACAATTACCACTGACGGCTACAAGAGTTAGAAGTACTCAACGAGAAACGTCTCTTAGCTCAATAGCGCATTAATTTGTACTAAGCACGTCTCTCGGGAGCCTTCAATAAATGCGTAAAGAAGAGGACTTACCAAGTGGGTGACCTCGTCCTGATAGTAAGAAGGCCGATGGTTGTGACCCACAAGACGTCTGTCATACCCCAGTCCTAAAATACCGAGGGAGTAGCCACATGACAATGGCCAGCAGCACAACTCCAATTGACAAATCTAATTTAATGGACCCATTAGAGCGCACTTAAGCTATAATAAATATAAATGCAAGTCTACACCATCTATCTCAGTATAATTCTAATCACATTCACAAAAAGAAACATAATTCAATATGATAGACAAGTCAAGATAATAGATAAAAAATAGTCCATCATCAGTAGTATCTCAGAGAATAATCCAACACAATAAATAAAAGAGAATAGCATCAATACATATGTCCATGAGTTAAGATATAAAATAACAATAAGCATAGATAACTGAATAAATAACGGAATACTCAGAAAAAATCCTCTGGCACAACCTCATCCTCTGGTGCCAGTACTGCTCCAATGTCAGCTCTTGTCCCGTATATGTAAACACCCTGATTTTCAAGAACTTTTAAATTTGGAATTTTCATAATTTTTTGGAATTTTCTGGGATTTTTCTGTAATTAAATTCAGGTGTTTAATAATTAAATGATTTTTAAATGATAATAAATAAAATTAAAATATTATGAAAATAATATTTTATGGTGTAAAATGAAAAACTAGACATAGGGTAATTTTTTGGGAATTTATTGGACCCCGAAACCATTTATAAAAGCCAAAAACCTATTTTTTTAATTAATTATTTAAACCCAAAATAAACCGGGCTGAACCGGGTTCAAACCGGGCTGAACCGGCCTGAACCCGGTCCAGCTGAACCGACCGGACCGGACCGCTCAGCTAGCGGGTTGGGCCGGGTCTGCCTAAACCCGCACCCGAATCCGCCCGAACCCGTTAGCCCTCACCTCTCCTCTCCCGAACGCCTCTGCCTGACTCCTCACCTCCCCGCCGCCGGAACGTCCGTCGCCGCCGTCCGCTTCCTCTTCCTCCGAACGCCTGGACCTCTTTCCCTTCCTCTCCTGTAACCCGCCGGCCGTCCTCCTCATTTCCCCTCTATATAACTCTCTTCTCCTCCACCCACAGCGACTGATTCCCCCGCCTCCGGCCATCTCCGCCCGACTCCAGCACCTCAGCCGTCTGTCCAGCGCCCTCCGCCGCGAGCTTCCAGCAGCTCCACCCTTGCCCTCGACTTCACCCCCCACAGAGCCCGACTCCGCTACTCCCCATTGAACACCCCACAACCTAGCCGCCTTCCACCGGTGCACCCGACTTCGACTTCGACAGCGCTGAACAGCCCGAACTCCGCTCAGACCTCTCCCCGCTCCGTCGACAAGCCCAAACCCAACTTCGGCACGTCCAGCAGCCCCAAGCCTCACTGACGACCTGCCAGAGCTCCGGCCGCCTTCGCCTGAGCTGCCCCGACCTGCCAGAGCTCCGGCCACCTTCGCCTAAGCTGCCCCGACCTGCCAGAGCTGCTTCCACCCTCCTCCGGCGAAGCCCCGATGTTCTGTGTCCGAAACCCTAACCCTAGACTCGATAAGACAACCTGGACACGACACAGAGCAGTGGTGAGAAGACACAGGACACGGCTCGAGACACAAGGATACGAGAATTCACAGTTTCTCGGAGCCATGTTCAGGTACTCGTAACTTTCTCCTCGCTGCCCCGATTTCAATTCCGTCAGTTGCGTCGCATAGCCTGTATGACCCCCTCGGTGCCCATGCAAACCAATCGGAGCATCGCGTCCTGTGGTGATCGTGAACTGCGATCCAAAAACAGGAAAACCAACGCCTTATTTTACCCCGGAACCGAGTACGCCCCGCCAAACGGGATGACTTGGTCACGTGCGATCTTCACAAATACGTGTACGTCGTTGATACGGACATGCAGGATTTCGCAGAAGCTGATTCGGATGTACGTGCACACCGAAATCAATGCGTATCCGCGGACAACGTCCCGTATTCGACCTTTTTGAATCTCGCTGGAACTTAGTGTACACACGTCAGATCGAGACAAAACTTGCGTCATTGGACTCGTAGCAATACGCTGGTCCTGTGAGCCAAGTTTTGTTCGATTCTGAGAACGTTGACAAAATTGCGTGTCGTGGGCCCCACAGGCTCTACTTGACGGGCGATTTTGTGATCGGCTCATCGGAATCCAATTCTGAAAGTTTCGTTGGGTTCGTATCATCGTTCCTGACCAATTGACACTAAGTTTGACAGATTTAGAGACCTTTGACCTTGACTCGTTTTTTCGTGCAAAACGGCCCACATTTGGACCCCGTTTTGCCCTAAAAATGTCATTTTTGCCCCTGTGTCTAAATTGGACTCAAGGACAGACATTTCTAGCTGATTTATATTTTCTGGATCTGATGGTGATATTTATTTCAGCAACCGGAGTACTCCCTACAAATCCCGCTGAAGTCAGAGCTATAATTGGAACCGGAACCTCAGGCAAGTGTACCTTGCCAATCTCTGCAGTTTTTGCTATTTATTTCCTTGACATATATACATTATTGTACATGCTTGACCTAGGACCGTGTGACTTACTTAGCGTCCGATTACAGTCGTATGCCAACACCGTACGCCGTATTGTGTAAAGTCATCTAGAGATGGATACCGAGACCCTATACTTCTCGTACTTGCCTTATCAAGTACTTTATACCCAGGACACCTGACACTATTCATAATACAGAATCGTCCTGATATATTCATGGTGATTCTGTATAGGATACAGATTTTCATGACTTATTTCTTTGCTTAGATATTATATGACTGGATGCATTAGTTATGATCATGTATGGCATGGACATGAGACGTCGTGGACATGAGATACATAATTACATTGGGTGGGGAGAGTCACACAAACTACAGGTTGATTATATATTATGCCGGTGTTGTAGTCTCCCTTTGACCTTGACAAACCACATGATATCGCTGCTACCGGCTCCCCGACACAGAGCTTGTAGTAGTTTCAGCCTGAGTTCTAGTGCTGCTCTTATCTTGCATATCACTTAGATGGTTATATAGTTTACCCTATTTATTTCATTATCTGCTGTACTGTATTTATTTTGGCATGAGCTTTCTTGTACCTTGCTATGTCCCCTGAGGACCTGGATCCGGATTATGTCCCAAGGATTAGCAGACGAGTACGACCCAGAGATATACAGGACAGGAACACTAGTAGGAACAGGAGCAGGCATTGGAGCAGTACCAGGCCCTGTAGACGAGTGATCTCTTCGGGTATTTTCTGAGTATATCCTGTTTCCATACTCAGCACTTTTGTTGATATCTTTATCTATGTATCTTGACAGTTGTACCAGACTTGTATCGGGTTTGTTCCCCAATTTATGTATTTGTGACTTGATGATGATGTTTTTGTTTCCTATTGTTGCTATTGATATATTTATTTCCTGTGGATGAGATTAGTAGATTTAGACCCCTGACTATTGTTTTACAGCTTAAGTATGCCCCAATGGATCCATTAAATTAGGTTTGTCCATCGGTGTGTGCTGCTGGCCATTGCCACGTGTCCAGTCCCTTGATATTTTGGGACTGGGGCGTGACATAGTTTTTGTGGTGGCCCATGCAGGTCAACGACTAAATTGTTCGGTTTCAACTTAGGGACCGAACAGGCCTGCAATAAGAATAGGATAAGTTTTTAGGATCTCATCCACTTGCTTGAAATGTTTTTGATATCCGTATCGGATTCGAATCAATTGCATCCTGCCTTGATTCCTGTACGCCTCTTATTGTTTATTTTGGTTGTAGAGTTATGGATTCACGAGCAAACGATGAGACTCCTGTAAGATCACCACGGGATGCTTTGGTAACCAATGAAGAGGAAGTAACACCAGTAGAAGAAGGTCAATCCGCTCAACAACGTAGTCAAGCGAATCAGCATGCCTCAGAAATCCAGCAAGATGACATTCCACCATCGACGCAATTTACTCCACCAATGCCCGTAATTCCACCAGGGCAGGCTATGGATGGGCATCAGATATTACAAATGATCTACGCAATAATGCAAGCTCAACAACAAATTCAACAAGAGGCTCTGCGTCATGAGGCAGAGAACTTGAGGAGCGGCATAGTAATCGCACTAGAGCAGGCAGATTTACCAGCACGACGGCCAACGACGGGTTCTATCGTCGATTTTTGCCAGCTGAAGCCTCGTACCTTCTCAGGAAAAGAAGAGCCTACAGAAGTTCATGAATGGCTCACCAACATTCAACACCAGTTGGAAGCATCTGAGCTTCCAAGAGAACATTGGATGACCGCTGTTAGAATGCAGTTGACGGACAATGCTCATCACTGGTGGCTATCTGAAGAGACCAGGCTCGAACCAGACCGAAATACTTGGGAAGAGTTTTTCAGACTCTTCCAGGAGATGTACATTCCGGCTATCGCTCGATCAGAACTTCGGGACAAGTTCAATAGCCTCACTCAGAGCAGTATGACAGTGGAAGAATACAGCGCAGAGTTCATTCGTCTAAGTCGCTTCGCCCCAACCTTGATACCGACAGAAGAAGAGAAGGCTGAGAAGTTCTTCGACGGACTAAACATTGAGCTACAAAAACTAATTGGATCCGTTGCTCCCACATCTTACTCGGACGTCCTTGCTGTAGCCCGACGCTTGGAGCGCATCACTAGAAGAAAGATTAGCCTGAAGCGATCGTCCACATCAGCACCATCCGGAGCTCCACAAGAAGAAGTTGCAAAAAGACTTCACATTCACCAGCCACCAGAAGCATCTCCACAGGCAATACCTGTCTGCCATATTATCACAGACGAGGCCATATAGAGAACAAGTGTAGACGAAAAATGAGATTATGTTTAGCTTGCGGATCCAGTCAGCATTTATTGAGGGAATGTCCTGAACGTAGAGAATGAGCACCAAGGGCAAACCAACAAGCGTTACCAGCACCGAGGCCAGCCTATCCAGCAACTCCAGGAGGGTATCAGCCGAGGCCACCTTTGATACCCCAGGCACTGCTCTTCCAGCAGGCTCAGCAGCAACAGAGGAATCGACGACAAGGATGCGGACAAGCCCTGACGATGACCTTGGAGAACGCGCAGAATCGTGGAGTAGCTAATGCGCGTAAGTTTTTCTAGTTTTTGTTTCTAGTATCGCCTTAGTTCGTGCCTGCTGGTTCGTGACCCTAGACTTAACCTGATAATTTTAAATTGTTAATAATTGATAACCTAGTGTTAATCTAAGTAATTTTTGAACTTATAATATTTTATAAATGTTAACCTGATATGTTTTTAAAGATAACCTGGTTTTCTAAAAAGTATAATTTTCTAGATTTCCTTCATTTGGGAAATTGTATAACTTTTAATGCTTAGGGAAATAATTTTTCCTAGGTGTTACTCTCAACCTTGATTCTCCTTAATTTTGATATGCTTCGAACAATGTTTTCAACTGTGTCATCTTTGTTGACCGGTTATTCTTTGATTGCGATGATGCAATCCTCTTAAGGAGGATAGATTGTAAACCCCCTGATTTTCAAGAATTTTTAAATTTGAAATTTTCACAATTTTCTGGAATTTTTTGGGATTTTTCTGTAATTAAATTCAGGTGTTTAATAATTATTTTTAAATGATAATAAATAATATTAAAATAGTATAAAAATAATATTTTATGGTGTAAAATAAAAAACTAGACATAGGGTAATTTTCTGGGAATTTATTGGACCCCGAAACCATTTATAAAAGCCAAAAACCTATTTTTTTAATTAATTATTTAAATCCAAAATAAACCGGGCTGAACCGGGTTCAAACCGGGCTGAACCGGCCTGAACCCGATCCAGCTGAACCGACCGGACCGGACCGCTCAGCTAGCGGGTCGGGCCGGGTCTGCCTAAACCCGCACCCGAATCCGCCTGAACCCGTTAGCCCTCACCTCTCCTCTCTCGAACGCCTCTGCCCGACTCCTCACCTCCCCGCCGCCGGAACGTCCGCCGCCGCCGTCCGCTTCCTCTTCCTCCGAATGCCTGGACCTCTTTCCCTTCCTCTCCTGTAACCCGTCGGCCGTCCTCCTCATTTCCCCTCTATATAACTCTCTTCTCCTCCACCCACAGCGATTGATTCCCCCGCCTCCGGCCATCTCCGCCCGACTCCAGCACCTCAGCCGTCTGCCCAGCGCCCTCCGCCGCGAGCTTCCATTAGCTCCACCCTCGTCCTCGACTTCGCCCCCCACAGAGCCCGACTCCGCTGCTCCCTATTGAACACCCCACAACCTAGCCGCCTTCCACCGGCACACCCGACCTCGACTTCGACAGCGCCGAACAGCCCGAACTCCGCTCAGACCTCTCCCCGCTCCGTCGGCAAGCCCAAACCCAACTCCGGCACGTCCAGCAACCCCAAGCCTCGCCGACGACCTGCCAAAGCTCTGGCCGCCTTCGCCTGAGCTGCCCCAACCTGCCAGAGCTCCGGCCGCCTTCGCCTGAGCTGCCCCGACCTGCCAGAGCTGCTTCCACCCTCCTCCGGCGAAGCCCCTGTATTCTGTGTCCGAAATCCTAACCCTAGACTCGACAAGGCTACCAGGACACGACACAAAGCAGTGGTGAGACGACACAGGACACGGCTCGAGACACAAGGATACGAGAATTTACAGTTTCTCGGAGCCCTGTTCAGGTACTCGTAACTTTCTCCTCGCTGCCCCGATTTTAATTCTGTCAGTTGCATCGCGTAGCCTGTATGACCCCCTCGGTGCCCGTGCAAACTGCTCGGAGCATCGCGTCCTGTGGTGATCGCGAACCGCGATCCAGAAATAGGAAAACCAACGCCCTATTTTACCCTGGAATCGAGTACGCCCCGCCAAACGGGATGACTTGGTCGCGGAGGGTCTTCACAGATACGTGCGCGTCGTTGATACGGATGTACGAGATTTTTGCAGAAGCTGATTCGGATGTGCGTGCACACCGAAATCAATGCGTATCCGCGGACACCGTCCCGTATCCGACCTTTCTGAATCTCGCTGTAACTTAGTGTACACATGTCGAATCGAGACAAAACTTGTACCATCGGACTCATAGCAATACGCTGGTCCTGTGAGCCAAGTTTGGTTTGATTCTGAGAATGTTGACAAAATCGCGTGTCGTGGGCTCCACAGGCTCCACTTGACGGGCGATTTTGTGATCGGCTCATCGAAATCTAATTCTGCAAGTTCCATTGGGTTCATATCATCGTTCCTGACCTGTTGACACTAAGTTTGACAGATTTGGAGACCTTTGAGCCTGACTCATTTTTTCGTGCAAAGCGGCCCACATTTGGACCCCGTTTTGCCCTGAAAATGTCGTTTTTGCCGCTGTCCAAATTGGACTCAAGGACAGGCGTTTCTAGCTTATTGATATTTTCTGGATCTGATGGTGATGTTTATTTCAGCAACCGGAGTACTCCCTACAAATCCTGCTGAAGTCAGAGCTACAATTAGAACCGGAACCTCAGGCAAGTGTACCTTGCCAATCTCTACAGTTTTTGTTATTTATTTCCTTGACATATATACATTATTGTACATGCTTGAACTAGGACCGTGTGACTTACTTAGCGTCCGATTACAGTCGGGTGCCAACACCGTACGCGATGTTGTGTAAAGTCATCTAGAGATGGATATCGAGACCCTATACTTCTCGTACTTACCTTATCAAGTACTTTATACCCAGGACACCTGACACTATTCATGATACAGAATCGTCCTAATATATTCATGGTGATTCTGTATAGGATACAGATTTTCATGACTTATTCCTTTGCTTAGATATTATATGACTGGATGCATTAGTTATGATCCTGTATGGCATGGACAAGAGACGTCGTGGACATGAGATGCATGATTACATTGGGTGGGGAGAGTCACACAAACTACAGGTTGATTATATATTATGCCGGTGTTGTAGTCTCCCTTTGAGCTAGACAAACCACATGATATCGCTGCTACCGGCTCCCCGACACAGAGCTTGTAGTAGTTTCAGCCTGAGTTCTAGTGCTGCTCTTATCTTGCATATCACTTAGATGGTTATATAGTTTACCCTATTTATTTCATTATCTGCTGCACTGTATTTATTTTGGCATGAGCTTTCTTGTACCTTGCTATGTCCCCTGAGGACCTGGATCCGGATTATGTCCCCAGGATTAGCAGACGAGTACGACCCAAAGATATACAGGACAGGAGCACTAGCAGGAACAAGAGCAGGCATTGGAGCAGTACCAGGCCCAGTAGACGAGTGATCTCTTCGGGTATTTTCTGAGTATATCCTGTTTCCATACTCAGTACTTTTGTTGATATCTTTATCTATGTATCTTGACAGTTGTACCAGACTTGTATCGGGTTTGTTCCCCAATTTATGTATTTGTGACTTGATGATGATGTTTTTGTTTCCTATTGTTGCTATTGATATATTCATTTCATGTGGATGAGATTAGTAGATTTAGACCCCTGACTATTGTTTTACAGCTTAAGTATGCCCCGATGGATCCATTAAATTAGGTTTGTCCATCGGTGTGTGCTGCTGGCCATTGCCACTTGTCCAGTCCCTTAATATTTTGGGACTGGGGCGTGACAGTATATCTCGGGATAATCCTCCTCTGTTGTACCTGGAGACATAATCCGGATCTAGGTCCTCAGGGGACATAGCAAGGTACAATAAACACTCAAGCCAAATAAAATACGGTATATAAAAATAGATCCTCTGGACAAGCTATGTAACCAGCTATGTAAAATACAAGTGAGAGCATCACTAGTACTCAGGCTAAGACCACTACAAGCTCTGTGTCGGGGAGCCCATAGCAGCAAGAATATCACGTAATGGGCCAAGCTCTAATACAGAGACTAAAGCACCTCCAATAGTAAAGCATATATATATATATATATATATATATATATATATATATATATATCCACGATGTCTCATGTCCTAAACACGCAAGATCATTACCTCTAGCTAGTACAACGAGTCATAATGATATCTCTATATATGCAAGTCTCATATCACGAATCATATAAGCCTAAACAGAATCACCATGAATAACTCGAGAAAGATTATGTCACATAAAACAGTATCAAGTTTCCTATGGTATGACGTACTTAGTAAAGCAAGCACGAAAAAGTATAGGATCATGGTATTAACTCTCTAAGTAACGTTACACGACTCCGCGCACCCGAATCTTGTTCGGACGCTAAGCAATGTCTCACGGTCCTAGGTTGAACAGATATATCATATATATATATATATATAAAGAACACAATCAAATATATAACAGGATCTCTGTAATTTGGCAAGGTACACTTGCCTGGGCCCTTAACTCTGTCAACTACTCCTGTAAAAGTAAAATCTATAAGTACGCCTCTGAATGCTGAAATAAACATTACCATTACTCTCAGAATACTTAAAATACCTAGGATTGACTACTCATAAGTCCAATTTGGATACAGGGGCAGAATTGACAGTTTCTGGTCAAAGCGAGGTCCATATGTGGCCCACTTTGCACCAAAAAATGTGTCAAAGATAAAGTTCTCCAAATTTATCAAACTTAGTATCTACGAGTCCAGAATGATGATACGAACCCAACAGAATATTTAGAACTGGATTTCGATGAGCCGGTGACGAAATTGCCCGTCAAGTGGAACCGTGGGGCCTATGAAATGGTGTTTCGTCAACGTTCTCAGAAACGAACCAAACTTGGGTCACAGGAACAACGTAACGCTACGAATCCGATGGCACAAGTTATATTGTGAACCAACAAACACACACGAAAGTATAATTTCTTTATGCGCGCACATCCAAATCAACTTCGGCGAAATCCTACACATCCGCGTTAACGATATGCTTCTTTTGGTACAATTTTCACACGGCAAAGTCACCTTATTTAGCGGGACGCACCCCGTATCGAGAAAAATTTGGGTTCACGAAATCAAATTTTGACAGATTTTAGCAGCAAATAATCCGCAGAATAATTAACAATAAAATAAACTAATTGAAGAGATTAAAACTCGGTTATGTTGTCTAAATTACTGTTTAAGTAGAAATTTATTATCGCGTGCCGTTATAAAGATAACAAGACTCAAACACGCGTACTTGGAACAGTTTTTGTTCCCAAAAGTCGATTATTTTTCCCTATTTTTTGTTTCAATTTACGATCGACACAGGACACGATACACTAAACTAATTACACAGGGTTCAAGGGGGTCATATGGTCTTCGCATAGGACTTGACGGGTCGTTGTTTGGATTACTGTACAGGAAGATATAGGGGCGAGAAGTAGGGTACCTCACTACGGCTGTTGTTCGTCTTGACTTCGGACGGCTATTTGCGGCTATCGTCGATGGTCACCGCGACGGTTAGCGTCGGCGACGGTGGTCGGGGTGGTCGGCTGGAGGCAGAGGAGAAGGGTGGTCATGGTGGTCTGCTTTAGTGGTGTTTATATAGGGTGAAGGGGGGGCAGGTTACAAGGAGAGGAGGGGAGGGATTCGACGGTTGACGGGGAGGGGAATCGAACGGTCGGGCTGCAGGAGGTTTTCAGAATGTGAAAGGGTGCGGGTTATCAAGTACGAGTTTAGGTAGCCGAGTACGGGTTCGGGTTGGTTTGGGTTGGGTTGGGTTGGGTTGGGTTGGTTTAGGGTTTGGGTATGGGTTTAATAATAATTAATCTCTCTCTCTCTCTCTCTCTCTCTCTCTCTATATATATATATATATATATATATATATATATATATATATATATATATATATATGCATATATAGCCATCTAAAAATAGTTTAAGACCTCAATAAATTCCAGAAAAATTCTATAATACTCTAATAATAGAGTACACTCAAAAAAATAATTTTTTGTGCAATAATAAAAATTAATTAAATATACATAAATATTAATCTATGAATATATATTTATTATAATTAGCTAAAAATATAAAAAAAACTTTCTTAATCTCAATAATTACATAATACCCATATTAATAAAATTTAAAATTAAATCTAAAAAATCAGGGGGTTTACAATCTACCCAACTTAAAAAAATTATGTTCTCGTAATTAAGAAAATAAAACGTAACCGGTCAGGAAAGGTTTGCTCCAGAAGAGATAACATGGTTGCAAGACATGTTTGTTGAAGCACGATACAAAGGATAAAGGACCATGAACAAGAAAAAAATTAAGAGGAAGGGTGAGGGTTTTGTTCAAGCAGAACACGTAGGGAAGCAATAAAAATTTTTTCCTAGGCAATGAGAGATAAGTAACTCAAGAGTAAAGGAGTCTGATTAGAACGAGGATCAACTATAGCTTCTGAAAACTTGGGTACCTCTTACATGTTACTACTCTAGACCAACAAGTTCATGCTAACATAATACTAGGTATAGGCGAGGGAATGGAACTAATAGGCACATGCTAAAGTATTACTACGAATATTCATTATTGTAGCTAACTATGATAAAACTAAATCTTACTCAAATTTGCTACTCCTCGAGTACGTGCCTCCTCCATTGTCATCGCAAAAGCCTGTCCATGTCCTTGTGGTGGTGCCCTCGGTTGTTGATGGGCCTGCTGGAAGAGTGTTGTCTGTGATGCCAAAGGTGGCCTCCGCTGATACCCTCCTGGAGTTGGTGGTCTGAATGCTCCAACTTTCGCATGTAATGCTTCTGGTGCTGGATTAGCTGGTCGATGTGGCTGCTGGACTAGTCTCGGGGCTGGTAAAGCTTATCGGTTTACCATCGGTTCTCCCTCTCGATGCTCCTAGATAAATGTTGGTCTGAACCACAAAGCAAACACAATCCTAATATGTGTCGGCATTCCTTGGCGAGATGGCCTACCTTGCCAAAATAATGACAAGTAGGGAGTCTTGGTGCTGGTGCTGGTAGGGTTAGGCGATGAATCATCAGTGCTCCGCTCCGCTGTTTCATACAGTCCCGTACTGAGTGTTGTCTCGATCCACAAATCAAGTATAGTCCTAACTTACGTCTGCACTCGCGCTTATAATGACCTCGCTTGCCATAATATTGACATGTAGGCAGTGCCTGCGAAGCTGCTCTGGGTGGCTGGTGCATATGAGGTCTATTTGTAGCTTATCCTTGTGTTGCTCTGGCTGGTGCTGATGTGAACGGCCATTTCTGGCTGGACTCTCTCCTGGTGATGCGTTCTATGCGTCGGGCTACAACAAAGATGTCCGTGAATGAAGTAGATACAACAGAACCGATTAAACTATGTAGCTCAAAGCTAAGTTCGCCAAAGAACTTTTTTGCCTTCTCTTCTTCTGTAGGGAACAGTGTAGGGTCAAATAGTTGAATCAAGCATGATGCAAGTTAAGAAATTTATTCGAATTTGATATAGAGGTCAAGAACGTGTCAATATGTGGATGAGATCCTATAATTTATTCTATCCTAATTTGCAGGCTTGCTCGGTCCCTTAGTTGAAACTGAAGCAATATAGTCGTAAACCTGCATGGGCCACCACAAAAACTATGTCACACCCCAGTCCCAAAATACTGAAGGACTAGCCACGTGATAATGGCTAGCAGCACAACTCCAATAAAAAACCTAATTTAATAGACCCGTTAGAGTGCACTTAAGCTATAATAAATATAAATGCAAGTCTATACCATCTATCACAGTATAATTCTAATCTCATCCACAGAAAGAAACACAATTCAATATGATAGACCAGTCAAAATAATAAATAAAAAGAAATAGTCCATCATCAGTAGTGTCTCGAGGAACAACCCGACACAATAAAGAAAAAAGAATAGCATCAATACATATGTCTATCAGTCAAGATATGAAATAACAATAAGCATAGATAACTGAGTAAATAACAGAATACTCATGAGAAATCCTTGGGCACAACCTCGTCCTCTGGTGCCAGTACTGCTCCAGCGTCAGCTCATGTCCCATATATCTTGGGGTAATCCTCATCTGCTATACCTGGGGACATAATCTGGATCCAAGTCCTCAGGGAACATAGCAAGGTACAATAAACACTCAAGCCAAATAAAATATAGTATATAAAAATAGATCCTCATGGCAAGCTTTGTAACCAGCTATGTGAAATACAAATGAGAGCATCACTAGTACTCATGCTGAGACCACTACAAGCTCTGTGTCGGAGAGCCCCGTAGCAGGAAGAATATCGCATAATGGGCCAAGCTCTGATACAGAGACTAAAGCACCTCCAATAGTAAAGTATATACATATATATATATAATCAGCCTATAGCCTGTGTGTCTCTTCCCACCTAATGTAATCTCACGTCTTATGTCCATGATGTCTCATATCCATAACATGCAAGATCATGACCTCTAGCTAGTACAATGAGTTATAATAATATCTCTATATATGCAAGTCTCATATCACAAATTATGTAAGCCTAAACATAATCACCATGAATAACTCGAGAAAAATTTTGTCACATGAAATAGTGTCAAGAGTCCTATGATATGACGCACTTAGTAAAGCAAGCACGAAAAAGTATAGGATCGTGGTATCAAATCTCTAAGTGACGTTAAACGACTCAGCGTACGGCGTCGATACACGAATCTTGTTCAGATGCTAAGCTACGTCTTATGGTCCTAGGTTAAACATGTACATCATAGAAGTATATATATATATATATATATATATATATATAAAGAACATAATCAAATATATAACAGGATCTCTGTAATTTTGTAAGTACACTTGCTTGGGCTCTAAACTCCGTCAACTACTCCTGTAAAGTAAAATCTGCAAGTACGACTCCGGATGCTGAAACAAAATCACTATTGCTCTCAGAATACTTGAAATAGCTAGAATTGACTACCCATAAGTCCAATTTGGACACAGGAACAGAATTGACAGTTTCTGGTCAAAGCGGGGTCTACGTGTGGCCCACTTTACACCAAAAAATGTATCAAAGACAAAGTTCTCCAAATTTATCAACTTAGTGTCTAAGAGTCCATAAAGATGATAAAAATCAAAGGAATATCCAGAACTAGATTTCGATGAGCCGGTCACAAAATCGTCCGTCAAGTGGAACCGTGGGGCCCACGAAATGGTGTTTCATCAACGTTCTCATAATTGAACCAAACTTGGGTCACAGGACTAGTATAACACT
The DNA here is from genome assembly GCA_036927795.1 of Iris macrosiphon. Lineage (NCBI taxonomy): Eukaryota > Viridiplantae > Streptophyta > Magnoliopsida > Asparagales > Iridaceae > Iris > Iris macrosiphon. Next base: position 32,992,257 of record JAYESA010000008.1, on the reverse strand, counting down.
ATGAATCTGATGGTGCAAGTTTCGTTGTGAAATGACAAGCATACACGAAATGATGACGAGTGTCAAAATAGGCTTATACGGTATTTTTTTACGGATACTTGTTGATTCCGGTGTGCACGCACATCCAAATCAACTTTCGAAAAATTTAACACGTCCACGTTGATGATACGCGCCTTTCGGTACAATTTGTACATGATAAAGTTGCCTCGTTTACCGGGACGTACCCCATATCGAGAAAAATTAGGGTTCATGAAATCAAGTTTTTTACAAATTTCAGCAGCAAATAATTTACAGTATAATCAACATAAAATAAACTAATTGAAGAGATTAAAACTCGGTTATGTTGTCTAAATTACTGTTCAAGTAGAATTTTAGTATCGCGTACCGTTATGGAGATAACAAGACTCAAACACGCGTACTTGGAATATTTTTTGTTCCCAAAACTCGATCATTTTTCTCTGTTTTGTGTCACGATTTACGATCGACACAGGACACGATACATTAAACTAATTACATAGGGTTCAAGGAGGTCATGTGGTCTTCGTATAGGACTCGACAGGTCACTGTTTGGATTACTGTGTAGAAAATACAAGGATAAGAAGTAGGGTACCTCACTACGGCTACTGCTCGTCTTGACTTCGGGCGGCTGTTCATGACTATTATCGGCGGTCACAGCGGCGGTTGACGGCGGCGATGGTGGTCGGGGTGATCGGTTGGAGGCAGAGGAGAAGGGTGGTGATGGTGGTTTGCTCTAGTAGTATTTATATAGGGTGAAGGGGGGAGGTTACAGGGAGAGGAAGGGAGGGGTTCGGCGATTGACGGGGAGGGGAGTCGAACGGTCGGGCTGCGGGGGGTTTTCAGAATGTGAAGGGGTGCGGGTTATCAGGTACAGGTTTAGGTAGCCGGGTAGGGGTTCAGGTTAGTTTAGTTTGGGTTTGTCACGACCCGCACCCGGTATAGGGGCACGAGAGCGTGGGTACGTTCAGCCTACGCCGCAGCATCGGCGGTAGAACGCTGTCTAGGTCACAATGATATCTAAACAATCTCTCACGAATATCCAACTCCATAAGGAGACACAGATATCACAATATAATATGGAATACTCAATCATATAAACTAGAGCACGATGAGATATCGAAGCAAGCAATAAAATACAAGACAAGTCTAAACAACAATAAATAGTCTAACCTACAATCAATAACATCCAATCTCCAGGTATGCTGGAAACAAGTCCTCTATGTCACAGTCTGGAAAAAATATCCAGTCAGGATTGGAATGAAATATACCTCTAATAGCAGTTCCATGCATATTGACAAAAACTATAATACAGTGTAAAGAAATACAAGACATATATAGATAACTGTCAATAAGAAATACTGACGAGCATGGATATACTGAAAATAGAAATACTGGAATAAATGGAATACTGGAGCATGTCATCATCAATGTACATCTAGCAATGAAATAGAAATCCAAGTACACACAAGAACAATGAACTGGTATATAAATGTGTACAAGAACAACAACTAGAACATGTCGAGATGCTAGATTAATATACAAGAGATGCATGTCAATGATCCTCTAACCAAGTGTGTGAAACATTAGTATATCATGTGATCATCTTGGGACTGATCAGGCTTGTTACATATGATTAGCTATGATTCATGTAGGGTAAGGCTAACCATCCGGATAGCTATGATACGAGCAATAGTCAGGCTAATCACATGTAACAGGCTATGAGGCATGTAATGGTCAGGCTGCACCGACATGAGGTGTGGGTGAGCTATGATGCATGTAAGGTTGGGTATGATCACATAAGCTACTAACATTTCCCTATTTTCCCCAGCTAGCACAATGGATCCCAATCACGACTCCTCGTGACAGGTCTCGATGATGCCAACTCGTGTAAAAAATAGTATCAGAGTCATGTACGCTATACAACAAGAGTTAAAGAGATAATCAATATAATAGAAACTGTCAGAGAATATACTCGCCTGGGGTCCTGCTGCTGGTATGAATCAGAGTCCAAGTCGCAGTCCAAATAGCCTATGTATTATAAATTTACCATGTCAAAAGATAATTTATTTTAATTTATTTAATTCTGGAATAATTACTCTAAAATCCTATTTTAATCTTATTACTCTGATTTTTAGGTCAAATCCTAATTTTTGCCCAAAAGAACCTAAATTTATCGACTCGAGACTCATGGCACGCAAATCGAGGCGATCTATTGACCGAAAAGTCAACCGTAACAAACTCGAATTTCATGCATGATTCCCTATAGATTTCAGCGTCAAAAATATGCTGGAATTTACAGCTCATCCAAATTCAAATTCGTTTGGGAATTATGGCACATACAAGTTTCATATCGTGCACCGATGGTTAAATTCTAACCTAGAAGTTCTATAGAATTAACAGTATAAAAATACTTCAAACTAAATTTTGGGAAAAATATATGTCAATGATATCGACATTAGCTTTTCGAAACTTTAAACGGTTCATGATTCTGATTCCTGGTTCTCCCGAAATCACGAAAACATCGAAACACGTCTATTTTCGGATATGCTGTGTTCTACGAATTTTCTAGAATTTAATAATCATAATTTCGTAAAACAAATTATATAATCAGAAAGCTAACCTCAATATCGTTCTAACACAAAAAACTAGGCCTCGTTTGGAGTTTGGAGCTATGCGCAATGACTTCTGGAAGATGAAGGAACCCTAGATGGCAATTCTCCAAAATTCGGCTGAAGAAAAACCCTAAAAAATAACTAAACTAATATATATATATAGAGGAGAGAGAAAGCAGCCGCGGCTCACAGGGCGCCACGTGGCAGCAATCTGGGGCTGCCCGCTCAGATCGGACGGTCACAGTTCGATGCGGCTCGGCTCAGCTGAGTCCGAGTTGAACTCTGACTCGGCTCGGCTCGAGGTCGGCTCGGCTCGGCTCGCACCCACCCCACGGTCACTGACAGGCGGGCCCCGCACTGTTGGCTGCGGGAGGCGGACAGGTGGGCCCCTGTCTGCTGACTGGGCAGAATTAGTTACTTTTTGGGTTTTTTTTCTTCAGAAAATAGTTTTTAATTCAGTTTTTCATAATTAACTCAAACAATTCCCAAAAAATTCTAGAAAATATATTTTATTATTTAGAACCTAAAATAAAAGTTTGGGTTATTTTTAATTATATTTGACCCTAAAATAAATTCTTGAAAGTCCTAGAAAATTAGGGTTACTAGTTTTTAATTAACAAAAAATTATGAAAAAATCCCACTAGCCCCAAATTAACCTAAAAATAATATTTAAGCACGAATTTCAGGATACGGAGGTTACAAGTCTACCCACCTTAAAGAAATTTTATCCTCGAAATTTAAAATCCTCAATAGTTGTATGTATTCATTTATATTATTTCTCCATCAAGATTTTAAATTCATCGAATCACATAATCATGAAGTGAATCCATATTGCTATTTCACAAAATTTCTTTCCAAATTCTATAAGTATCATATTCCCGCAAACCTTTAAAATTAAAAATTAAATTCCATTCTTATCAAAATCTCCTCAAGAATTTTATGCTAATAACTAAATACAAAACTTAATATTCAATCCTCTAATTTTAAATCCACTCAATGTATATTTATAAAATTTAAAAATCTCGTCCAAAAAGTTTGTATTCAAATACTAACCCATTAATCAACTTACTCCTCAAATTTAAATCCAATTGATGCATATTTATAAAATTTAAATTCTCATCCCAAAATTTTAAAATCGAACACTAACCCATTAGTGATCTTAATCCTCGATTCATTTTTTTCACACAAAATCAAATAATGTATTAGTTATGAAATATTCAAATACCATATTCAATATAAGTTCATAACTTACAGTCCAATGAATATAATGATAATCTCCTTAATTTCTAGAATTTTAATGATAGATTCAATCATATCTTAATCTTCATAAAAATTAATGTTTTAGCAAAATCGTCAATTCCGCCATATTAAATTCTCAACTCTTTATTTAAATTAATGTTTATCCTCGATATTTAAAGCACCTTGTCTCTCTTTGTCAAGTCATATCCTCTTTATAAATCTTTACTATGGTCAAACCCCCAACAATCAAGGTCTAAGAAAGTCCTACCTATAGTCACACAACATGCAATCTAGAGAAAACATACATGGTTATGGTCTTCTTTGTTATGGTATTGCAGTCTCTGCTAGGGTGTACTACTAACTATATTCTAACAAGAAAATTATTGATACAAGCTATGGTACTAAGGAATCAATCAATCAAACAAACAGATAGAAAAGGAATATGAGAAAAGAATAGAACATAGCCTTCTAACCCATTACTTGGACAACTTAATCCTCTAATATACACTTAACTCTGGCACATTCACTCACTAATTCCTATCTTTATATACTGATATCCATACCAACTAATCATTAGTCCACAACATCCATGAATACATCCTCATTGCATACACCTGTCTATTGATACCTAGATATGATACCAAGAATCTCTAACACAACCATAGTTTAATAATGCATCCAAAGTTTGATACCTCTATCCCTTTAGGTACCACAGTTTCTACTACAAGCACACCCACTGCTAGTTCTCTTACCTACTACAACTGTTTATACTAGTTGTTCTTATCACCCAAGTGCACGCCAAGTGCAACACAGCACACTAAGTATTGCTCCTTCTAATACAACTCTAAATGGACACCCAAGTCTGTTTGCAGTGCCATCTCAAGCATTCTCAAGCCAATAGATCCTTACACATGCACATCAACCACTCATATACTGTTATACATTTCTTACCTACCATAAAATTTTATCCTCAAAATAAAATCATCAAAATTTAACTTCTCGAACAATTTAAAATAAAATACATATACTTTCCTCAAAAGTCAAATGCTCAAATATCGAAATAAAATTTTAATCACTTCCAAAAAATCTTTATAGCTTGACTATGTTTATTGAATTGAATTCGAATCCTTAAAATTTAATGACATAAATCTCAACTCCTCAATAATTCTTAAAAATTGAAATTCATTTCCACTCTTCAAATTATAAATTTAAATCCACAAGTATACATATACCTACTCACAGTCTTTAATACTCAAGGTGCACCCAAATACACCAATTGTCTACAAGCCTCAATTGTGTACTAAAATTTGCACTGCCCAGATTACTTGCAATATTACTCCCAATAATCAAAGTTATCATCACACATATTTTCTCCAATGATTTTCTATCTATATTAATTGATACACCAATCTAACTATCATCACACATAGTACTTACTGTTATTAGCACCATTCTCAATAATCCTTGATATAGAATCACTAGCACTATTGGTATGGTAACACTAGCTTCATCATTAGATCACCTCGTCACATTGACTAGAACTAATGATCACTTGCAATTTCTATAATACCCATGCTTTACTTCAATCTCATGGACAGGCATATGGTTCCATATCTCGATTGATGTATAAGCATATCTCTTAAACCTTTTACAGCCTGTTAAACTAATATGTGATACATTTCATAACTTTCATTACCAATCTTGATATTTTTCTACTCATGGCATCTCATTAAAACCCTTTATGCATATATATTTCTTTACTCTTGATACACCCAGTATAAATCATCAAATTGAACATCATGCTCCATTAATCTTTAACACAATTCCTTGATACTTAATTGTTTACATAGATCATCCAATTAGATGAATTCACGACTAGTCAGGACTGGCATGCTGACTCTGATACTTACTCTTGGAACCTTCACTGATACTCTTTTCTCCTTCTATCTATAGTGCAAATACTAACTATAACACGCCTATCATAGAACTATTGCTACAAGGTACTATGCTATGAGTTAACTCTAGATTAATGCCTACTGCTCACATGTCCAACTAAAAAGACTTACAACTAACAAGTCACACTCAGTCAAAACTAATACAAGACACAGACATAATTACAAGTCACTAATTATCATACTAACAAGGAATCCTCAAGAAAAGAAGCTCAAAAAGGAACTGGATTAAGGACTGAAGGTATTGCTATTGCTAGCAAAGGAAATGATGGAACAAGGTCCTGGAATAACAGAAATAGATAAGTCTTGAGATGATACTTTAAGAACCAATTTAAGATACAACCTGATAATCATACTCGTCTGTTAGAAATCATGACACTCAGAATCCTCGCCACGCCAGTAAGCATAGATGTGATAAACGACAGGTTCCGTAACTAAGGTATGCAACTCGATAATCATGTCATCTAGAACCCTCGCCACGCCAACTGGTTTGGCTGCGAGAAATTCTAAATTTCATAACTAAAGTATGTATATCCAAGTCAGGTTCCTACGTTCTCGTCACGACAGCTAATATGGCTGCGATAAACTCTAGGTTCCATAACCAAAGTAGACGTTTTACCTTTCTCGCTGTCCTTATCAATATATGTCATCAGATGATACCATAAATTTTAGCCCGTAAAATTCATCTCGATATGAAATCAACTCAACAACGATACCAAGAATTAAATTTAACAACTGGTCAACAAGAATAACTCAACAATGATACCAAGATTTTAATTAAACAACTGGTCAACAAGAATAAACTCAACAATGATACCAAGATTTTAATTTAATAACTGATCAACAAGAATCAAGTTTAATAACAACAAGCGAGAGCGGATGAAAACAAGGAAAAGATTTAAATTAGAAATTATAATAAGATTCTCAAGGGGTCGTCCCAGGAATCTCTCAAATAATTTGTGATTGAGTATCCTCTCTCATCCTAGTATCCTATGTCCAATATTCTATTGCAGGCACGCAGTAGTACAACTAAGATATCGCACTACCACAATATCACACAACTTACGAAGTCTGACCTGCATGGGCCACCACTAAAAATGTGTCACGACCCGCACCCGGTATAGGGGCACGAGAGCGTGGGTACGTCCAGCCTACGCCGCAGCATCAGCGGTAGAACGCTGTCTAGGTCACAATACTATCTAAACAATCTCTCACGAATATCCAACTCCATAAGGAGACACAGATATCACAATATAATATGGAATACTCAATCATATAAACTAGAGCACGATGAGATATCGAAGCAAGCAATAAAATACAAGACAAGTCTAAACAACAATAAATAGTCTAACCTGCAATCAATAACATCCGATCTCCAGGTATGCTGGAAACAAGTCCTCTATGTTACAGTTTGGAAAAAATATCCAGTCAGGATTGGAACGAAATACACCTCTAATAGCAGTTCCATGCATATTGACAAAAACTATAATACAGTGTAAAGAAATACAAGACAGATATGGATAACTGGCAATAAGAAATACTGACGAGCATGGATATACTGAAAATAGAAATACTGGAATAAATGGAATATTGGAGCATGTCATCATCAATGTACATCTAGCAATAAAATAGAAATCCAAGTATACGCAAGAACAATGAACTGGTATATAAATGTGTACAAGAACAACAACTAAAACATGTCGAGATGCTAGATCAATATACTAGAGATGCATATCAATGATCCTCTAACCAAGTGTGTGAAACATTAGTATATCATATGATCGGCTTGGGACTGATCAGGCTTGTTACATATGATTAGCTATGATTCATGTAGGGTCAGGCTAACCATCCGGATAGCTATGATGCGAGCAATAGTCAGGCTAATCACATGTAACAGGCTATGAGGCATGTAATGGTCAGGCTGCACTGACGTTAGGTGTGGGTGAGCTATGATGCATGTAAGGTTGGGTATGATCACATAAGCTACTAACATTTCCCCATTTTCCCCAGCTAGTACGATGGATCCCAATCATGACTCCTCGTGACAGGTCTCGATGATGCCAACTCGTGTAAAGAACAGTGTCAGAGTCATGTATGCTATACAACAAGAGTTATAGAGATAATTAACAAAATGGAAACTGTCAGAGAATGTACTCGCCTGGGGTCCTGCTGCTGGTATGAATCAGAGTCCAAGTCAGAGTCCAAATAGCATATGTATTACAAATTTACCATATCAAAAGATAATTTATTTTAATTTATTTAATTCTGGAATAATTAATCTAAAATCCTATTTTAATCTTATTACTCTGATTTTTAGGTCTAATCCTAATTTTTGCCCAAAAGAACCTAAATTTATTGACTCGAGACTCATGGCACGCAAATCGAGGCGATATATTGTCCGAAAAGTCAACCGACACAAACTCGACTTTCATGCATGATTCCCTGTAGATTTTAGCGTCAAAAATACGCTAGAATTTATGGCTCATCCAAATTCAAATTCGTTTGGGAATTATGACACATACAAGTTTCGTATCGTGCACCAATGGTTAAATTCTAACCTAGAAGTTCTACAGAATTAACAGTATATAAACAATTCGAACTAAATTTTGGAAAAAATATATTTCAATGATATCGATATTAGCTTTCCGAAACTTTAAACAGTTCATGATTCTGATTTCTGGTTCTCCCGGAATCACGAAAATATCGAAACATGTCTATTTTTGGATATGATGTGTTCTACGAATTTTCCAGAATTTAATAATCATAATTTTGTAAAACAAATTATATAATCAGAAATCTAACCTCAATATCGTTCTAACACAAAAAACTAGGCCACGTTTGGAGTCCGGAGCTATGCGCAACGGCTTCTGGAAGATGAAGGAACCCTAGATGGCAATTCTCCAAAATTCGGCTGAAGAAAAACCCTAAAAATAACTAAACTAATATATATATAGAGGAGAGAGAAAGCAGCCGCGGCTCACAGGGCGCCAAGTGGCAGCAATCCAGGGCTGCCCGCTCAGATCGGACGGTCACAGTTTGATGCGGCTCGGCTCAGCTGAGTCCGAGTCGAACTCTGACTCGGCTCAGCTCGAGGTCGGCTCGGCTCTCACCCACCCCGCGGTCACTGACAGGCGGGCCCCGCACTGTTGGCTGCGGGAGGCTGGCAGGTGGGCCCCTGTCTGCTGACTGGGCAAAATTATTTACTTTTTGGGTTTTCTTTTTCAGAAAATAGTTTTTAATTCAGTTTTTCATAATTAACTCAAAATAAATGCTAAAAATAATCAGAAAATTCCCAAAAAATTCTAGAAAATATATTTTATTATTTAGAACCTAAAATAAAAGTTTGGGTTATTTTTAATTATATTTGACCCTAAAATAAATTCTTAAAAGTCCTAGGAAATTAGGGTTACTAGTTTTTAATTAACAAAAAATTATGAAAAAATCCCACTAGCCCCAAATTAACCTAAAAATAATATTTAAGCACGAATTTCAGGATACGGAGGTTACAGGGTTAGTTTGGTTTAGGGTTTGGGTATGGGTTTAATAATAATTAATCTCTCTCTCTCTCTCTCTCTCTCTCTCTCTCTCTCTCTCTCTCTCTCTCTCTATATATATATATATATATATATATATATATATATATATATATATATATATATATATATATATATATATATATATATATATACACACACATATATATATATATATATAGCCATCTAAAAATAGTTTTAGACCTCAATAAATTCCAGAAAAATTCTATAATACTCTAATAATAGTTGTACACCCAAAATTATATTTTTTGTGCAATAATAATAATTAATTAAATAAACATAAATATCAATCTATGAATATATATTTATTATAATTAGCTAAAAATACAGAAAATTCTTCCTTAATCTCAATAATTACATAATACCCATATTAATAATATTTAAAATTAAATCTAAAAAATTAGGGGGTTTATAATCTACCCAACTTAAAAGAATTGCGTCCTCGCAATTAAGAAAATAAAATATAGCCGGTCAGGAAAGGTTTGCTCCAGAAGAGATGATACGGTTGCAAGATATGTTTGTTGAAGCACGACACAAAGGATAAGGGACCATGAACAAGGGAAAAATTGATAGGAAGGGTAAGAATTTTGTTCAAGCAGAACATGTAGGAAAGCAATAAAAACTTTTTCCTAGACAATGAGAGATAAGTAACTCAAAAATAAATGAGTCTGATTAGAACGAGGATCAACTACAGCTTATGAAAACTTGGGTACCTCTTACATATTACTACTCTAGACCAACAAGTTCATGCTAACATAATACTAGGTATAGGATAGGGAATGGAACTAACAGGCACATGCTAAAGTATTACTGGAAATATTCGTTATTGTAGTTAAATATGATAAAACTAAATCTTACTCATATTCGCTGCTCCTCGAGTCTGTGTCTCCTCATCTTTCATTATAAAAGCCTGTCCACGTCCCTGTAGGGGTACCCTTTGTTGTTGCTGGGACTGCTGGAAGAGTGTTGTCTGTGATGCCAAAGGTAGCCTCGGCTGATACCCTCCTAGAGTTGGTGGTCTGAATGCTCCAACTTTCACATGTGATGCTCCTTGTGCTGGATAAGCTGGTCAATGTGGCTGCTGGACTGGTCTCGGGGCTGGTAAAGCTTGTCAATTTACCATCGGTGCTCTCTCTCGATGCTCCTGGCTGAATGCTGGTCTGAACCGCAAAGGAAACACAATCCCAATCTGTGTCGATATTTCTTGGCGAGATGGCCTACCTTGCCACAATAATGACAAGTAGGGAGTCCTGGTGCTGGTGCTAGTAGGGCTGGGCAATGAATCATCTGTGCTCCTCTCTGCTGTTCCATACAATCCTGTGCCGAGTGTTATCCTGATCCACAAATCAAGCATAGTCCCAACTTACGTCTGCATTTGCTCTCGTAATGACCTTGCTTGCCACAATATTGACATATAGGCAGTGCCTATGGAGCTTCTTTGGGTGGCTGGTGCATATGAGGTCTCTTTGCAGCTTTTTCCTGTGGTACTCTGGATGGTACTGATGTGAACGGCCGTTTCTGGCTGGACTCTCTCATGGTGACGCGCTCCATGCTTCGGGCTGCAGCAAAGACGTCCGTGAATGAAGTAGGTACAACGAAGACGATTAAACTCTGTAGCTCAAAGTTAAGTCCGTCAAAGAACTTCTCTATCTTCTCTTCTTCTGTAGGGAATAGTATAGGTCGAACAGTTGAATCAAGCCTGATGCAAGTCAAAAAATTAATTCGAATCCGATATAGAGGTCAAGAATGTGTTAATATGTTGATGAGATCCTATAATTTATTCTATCCTAATTTACAGGCTTGCTCGGTCCCTTAGTTGAAATCGAAGTAATATAGTCGTAGACCTACATTGGCCACCACAAAAACTATGTCACGCCCTAGTCCCAAAATACCGAGAGACTAGCTACGTGACAATGGCCAGCAACCCAACTTCAATGGGCAAACCCAATTTAATGGACCCGTTACAGTGCACTTAAACTATAATAAATATAAATACAAGTCTATATCATCTATCTCAGTATAATTCTAATCTCATCGACAGAAAGAAACACAACTCAATATGATAGACCAGTCAAGATAATAGATAAAAAGAAATAGTCCATCATTAGTAGTGTCTCGAGGAACAACCCGACACAATAAAGAAAAGAGAATAGCATCAGTACATATATTCATGAGTCAAGATATGAAATAACAATAAGCATAGATAACTGAGTAAATAACGAAATACTCAGGAGAAATCCTCTGGCACAACCTTGTCCTCTGGTGCCAGTACTGCTCCAGCGTCAACTCATGTCCCGTATATCTCAGGGTAATCCTCATCTGTTGTACCTGGGGACATAATCCGGATCCAGGTCCTCAAGGGACATAGCAAGGTACAATAAATACTCAAGCCAAATAAAATATAGTATATAAAAATAGATCCTCAGGGCAAGCTATATTACTAGCTATGTAAAATGTAAATGAGAGCATCACTAGTTCTCAGGCTGAGACCACTACAAGCTCTGTGTCGGGAAGCCCGTAAGAACAAGAATATCACGTAATGGACCAAGCTCTGATACAGAGACTAAAGCACCTCCAATAGTAAAGTATATATATAATCAGCATATAGCATGTGTGTCTCTTCCCATCCAATGACCTCACGTCTCATGTCCATAATGTCTCATGCCCATAACACGCAAGATCATGACCTCTAGCTAGTACAACAAGTTATAATAATTTATCTATATATGCAAGTCTCATATCACGAATCATGTAAGCCTAAACAGAATCACCATGAATAACTCGAGAAAGATTCTATCATATGAAATAGTGTCAAGTGTCATATGGTATGACGTACTTAGTAAAGCAAGCACAAAAAATTATAGGATCGTGGTATCAACTCTCTAAGTGACATTACACGACTCAGCGTACAGCGTCGATACCCGAATCTTATTCGGACGCTAAGCAACTTCTCATGGTCCTAGGTTGAACAGATATATCACATATATATATATATATATAACTAACACAATCAAATATATAACAGGATCTCTACAATTTGGCAGGGTACATTTGCTTGGGCTCTGAACTCCGTCAACTACTCCTGTAAAAGTAAAATATGCAAGTACGCCTCCGGATGCTGAAACAAATATCACCATTGCTCTCAGAATACTTAAAATATCTAGGATTGACTACCCATAGTCCAATTTTGATACAGGGGCAGAATTGACAGTTTTTGGTCAAAACGGAGTCCACGTGTGGCCCACTTTGCACCAAAAAATATGTCAAGGATAAAGTTCTCCAAATTCATCAAACTTAGTGTCTACGAGTCCAGAATGATGATATAACCCAACCGAATATCTAGAACTATATTTCGATGAGCCGATCATGAAATCACCCATCAAAGTGGAACCATGGGGCCCACGAAATGGTGTTTCATCAATATTCTCAGAATCGAACCAAACTTGGGTCATAGGACTAGCGTAACGAGCCAAATCTGATGGCATAAGTTTCGTTGTGAAACGACAAGCACACACAAAATTATAATGAGTATCAGGACAGGATGATATGGTATTTTTCGATAAATACTCGTTGATTCCGGTGTGCACGCACATCCAAATCAACTTCTGCAACATTCCACACGTCCGTGTTGATGATATACGCCTTTCGGTGTAATTCATACATGACAAAGTTGCTTTTTTTAGCGGGACGCACCCCATATCGGGAAAATTTTGGGTTCACGAAATCAACTCTTTGACAGATTTCAGCAGCAAATAATTCACAGAATAATCAACAATAAAATAAACTAATTGAAGAGATTAAAACTCGGTTATATTGTCTAAATTACTGTTGAAGTAAAATTTTAGTATCGTGTGTCGTTATGGAGATAACGGGACTCAAACACGCGTACTTGGAACAGTTTCTGTTCCCAGAACTCGATCATTTTTTTCTATGTTGTGTCACGATTTACGATCGACATAGGACACGATATACTAAACTAATTATACAGGATTCAAGGGGGTCATGTGGTCTTCGCATAGGACTCGACGGGTCACTGTTTAGATTACTGTGCAGGAAGATACAGGGGCAAGAAGTAGGGTACCTCACTATGGCTGCTGCTCATCTTGACTTCGAGCTGCTATTCGCGGCTATCGTCGGCGATCACAGCGACGGTTGATGGCGGCGACGGTGGTTGGGGTGGTCGACTATAGTCAGAGGAGAAGGGTGGTGATGGTGGTCTGCTCTAGTGGTGTTTATATAGGGGAAAAGGGGGGAAAGATTACAGGGAGAGGAAGGGAGGGGTTCAGTGGTTGATGGGGAGGGGAATTGAACAGTCGGGCTGCGGGGTTTTCAGAATGTGAAGGGGTACGGGTTATCGGGTACGGGTTTAGGTAGCTGGGTACGGGTTCGAGTTGGTTTGGGTTAGGTTGGTTTGGTTTAGGGTTTGGGTATGGGTTTAATAATAATTAATCTATATATATATATATATATATATATATATATATATATAACCATCTAAAAATAGTTTTGGACCTCAATAAATTCCAGAAAAATTATATAATACACTAATAATAGTTTTACACCTAAAAATATATTTTTTTGTGCCATAATAACAATTAATTAAATACAATAAATATCAATCTATGAATATATATTTATTATAATTAGCTAAAAATACAGCAAATTCTCCCTTAATCTCAATAATTACATAATATCCATATTAATAAAATTTAGAATTAAATCTAAAAAATCAGGGGGTTTACAACGACCGACAAGTTCTAACCCAAATGGGAAGGCCCGTTTGTCGTAGAATCAGTATTCTCCAACGGCGCTTACCGACTGGTGAAGCCCATTAGCAACTTTCTCATGATGCCCATCAATGGCAAGTTCCTAAAAAAGTACTACATCTAAGGCTAGGCCAGTACTTTCCTATCCACATCAAAGACAACCAAGATGTAATGACCCATTTTGTTCAAGCGGATAGCCGATTCAAACGGCGAAAGTACAACGATCCGACTCGCTTTGCTCAGCGAGAAGACTTGTTTGAGGCAAAAGATTTCCAGACTTGGTCCTTAAGGAGTTCAGACTTAGACTTTCAAAGGCTCGCTCGGAGTATCGCTCGACCGAAGTAAATTATCGATAAGGTGGGTGGCTACAATAAACTTGTCTTTTCTTAGCCAGCACAATTAAAATATGGACGATACATACTAGTCCCTAGGTGAATCACCCCATGCATGCTAATAAAGAATACAACGCACCTAGCTAAGGGAATAATCCCAACTTGTATTGCTTGTGTTAGAATATGAAAATGAAACTTGGCTTATAATATGGTTGCCTTGTGCAAGTAGACCCCGCTATGCCTCGAGTAGAACATTATACTCTTCGTAGTACACTGCTTCACTTGCTACACTGCACGCCCATAGACTATATCGCTCGGTATATCCCTTTACGGTTTTACTCCTCACTTTACCCTTAGACCCGTGCCAAACTTAAATGCTTGTGTTTACATAAATAAAATGCTTGCCTGCTTATATGTTAACTGGTACTTTTTGCCTCGATTTAATGCTTGTCACTTATATGCATGCCATAATTCATCGCACTTCACTATCTGTGATTCACTCAGTTGAGGCAGGAAGGCTATCAAAATAGTCATTCTGAGCCAAGTATAGAACATCAAAAGTATTCGGGACCGTTAGGTTACCAAGGCATTCCCCAAACTAGGGGACTGCATCAATGGAGAGTTAAGTAAGATAACATCATAATATCTCTGAAAATTAATACTCGTTCTGTACTGAATCTGATGGCTCGGGGAGTCGATATTGTACTGACTGAATCTGAATCTGTAACTGTGTACGTAAATACAAGAATTTGGAAACTTGAGGATACGCATGGTCACGGACAACTTGTGCACAAGGTGTATTTTCGAATCCAGTTCCACAGACAGCCACCGGGGCACTAGGGCCGATTCTATGTAGACAAAACCATCTGGTAGTCGTCTGTTATCGGCAAGATGGGCTCAATATCGCCTTTATTATATTTTGCTTGTACTCCATCTTCGACCTTGAGACTACACCGTCTACTATGGAAGTCATGCTAGTGACCTTCTTTCATATAGATTAAGTTGACTCGATTGTGGCAACCCGCGTGTGAGTCATTACATTATAGGCAACTTCTCTGTATAACACACATGTACCTATAACTGCTTCTGAAATACTCGAATGATTATGAATATGACACACTTGTACATAATTGGATACTTGAACATCTTCTACAACATACCTGATAATCCGTATAACTCGTACACCGAAACAGAACCTCGCTTACGACACTTGTGTTTGCTTATGCCATTGCCCTTGGATTTTATTATATATATATATATATATATATATATATATATATATATACTAACTTGGTTTGCCTTAGACAGGAAAAGATGTTATATATATATATGCTCTTGCTTGATTTAACTTGGTTTGCCTTAGACAGGAAAAGATGAATGGTAAGTTGGTAAGTCTCACCGTGTTCCTTTATATCGCACAGTGCACTGCCACACGAGTTAGGCTTTTCACTATGCTATGAAACTGATCCTAAGGTAAGACTAGAAAGATGACTTAATAGATGGTGCACGGAACCTTTATAACATGTTTGGATTTGTCGAGCGGGCGAGAAGCCTCCCTACCAGTGCATTTATGTTCTGATAACCCACCAGATTGCTTATAGGGTGCGAGAAAATCTCTTTCGGCGTGGATACCTCCTTCGTGCGTGCTAAGGCGTGGAGTTCACTCTGGAACCTTGGAGCATTGCATCCAGAACTGAAGCATATATACAAGACATAATATTGGAATATCGTCTATGTATCATTCCACAAATGTAGCCACTTGGCACGCTTTTACTGTTTCAGAGAGAGAGAGGCTTGAGCGACTTATAATCTCGTCCTAGCGCCACATGTAACACTTATTCAATATTAATAAAGAGTTTATTTTATTTCTATACTTGTGTTATTCAATTCTTCTGCTATTGACGACTCTGTGAACATGTTACCAATTGCTTGTGTGTTTCTTATTCCGCTGTACTCAAACTATCTGTGCAACTCTGTGGATTAGATCTCTTACTGCATGTTTGGATCATGGCCTTGCATGGATGTGGCTTATGCTCGTACGGCATCATGTCCAGATGGGAATAATCATTCTGCGGGAGCGCTGGCATGGTGATTCGTGCCTACCTAGGATGATCGATTACCTGTGGGAGATCGGGGCTTGACATATTGGTATCAGAGCATAGATTTATACCTTTGAACATCTTATCAATTTTCTCAGTTTTGAAAGCTCGTTCGTGGGTTATGTGCATACACTCTCTCTCTCATTGACCTGATGGGATATTCCATACAATGAGTCTAAATAATTTCAAAAGTTAAATAATTTCAAAAGTTGCATGTGAATGATATGATTGCTTGTACAAAATTGTGATACAATGGCCTTTGTGTCGACATGTGTTAGGCTTTGTGGAAATAGACTCGTGCTAGAAATTTACAAGTTATGTGCGAACCTGAAGACTTATACATGACTACCCAACTGGTTAGTGTGTAAAATAGAATATTATTCGAACAGTTAGATATACACACAGCCTTTCGGCTAAGTTGTATTGAGTATCGTGCGCTAAGACCCTTTTTAGTGCAAGCTAGTTTACAAGCGAGATTGAGATATTGTTTTGGAAAAAAAAGACTAGTCAGACTTAGACTGGCAATCGATAGAAATATTATCAGATCATCGCTAAGGCAAATATAGAGAATCGTGCTTGGATTTTGAGAATAGCTCAGACGATATTTTGTATCGGAAGATACAAATTGAATATGGTTTACTTGGATGGTATCAACAGGGTGTATACGAGACTAAGATTTATCAGACGATGCTTAGGTATCGTGCAGGAATTCTAAGAAATGACTTGGTGAATATGCTAGCCATTGATGTGAACACGATTGAGGATTTGATTGGGTGACTCGATTCCTGAGTGGTGTATGGTTCATTTGGAAATGTTCAAACGGATTCATAGATCTTGTGCGATAGTTGTATCGAACGATTTATGGATATCTTGAACAAATGATAAGGCTTATATCGAATAGAGATTCAAGAAAAAGAAAATTGATATCTTTTTTAAGAAAACTTGGTGGAAACTTGGTGGATTGTGCGAGCAATATCGGATTAAAACAAACGGATTAAACTTGAATAAAATATCGCTCGAATAGAAGTTAGCCCGAGAATGAATATTGTGGTTCGATGAAAGTGATAAGTGATAACGGTTTTGACCTGGAGTTTGGAAGAATGATCTTGAATCAAGTTCAAAAAGATAACCTTCGAAATCAGTCCCAACGAGAACGATTATCCTGCGGGAGCACCGACGTGGTAATTTTATGTACGGAAACTCACGGAAACATGTTCGATGATTATTCCAAACAAACTCGATGAATAGAACGTATCAAAAGTGGATAGACTTGGGCTTGAAAATTTAAAACTTAGTTGTTTGAGGATTACTAGAAGTAGACTATGGATTTATCAAACGGTAACATTAAAGTTAGATGAATTTGCTAAATGAATTATAATTACTGCATGAACGGACATGACTTGATAGATTTTATATATATCTTGGATGGAGCAAAAGTGAAATGATAAGGTGTCTCGATCGTTTTGAAGATAACCATAACGTTCGACGTTCTTGTCTTATACGAGCATAACTCTATGCTCGTACATGTGTCACGTCCGGATTAGGACAATTATCCAGCGGGAGTATTGGCATAGTGATCTTACGTCCAATGAGGATGATCGAACTTGCGGAAGATCGGAGCGTGACAACTGATGGATCGTCTTGACTTTTGGTTTAACACGATAAGACAAATTTGGAAATACAAGTGATTCGAAAGTGTTTCATGGATAAGTTAGCCTAGAACTTGGAGTAATACACGCTTGATGGTTTCGTGAACTGATACACGAATCTTATTGGATGACTTGGAGTTATAATCAAAAGGTTTAGAAGTAGATCTTGTCTTGGTGGTCTAGACTTAGAATGGATATATGGATTCTATCAAAATATGTTAATGAGATAGACTATGCGAATTATTAGGCTTGTCCTGCAACTTGGATATATTATGGATTTGACTGAACGGACTCAAACCCTGTGCAATCGAATATGTGAACATATGTAGGATGATCCGTGCTCGATGTTTAAAAATCTAAGAAAAATAAGCTTGGGTAGAATTTCCCGTATAAATAAATAATGGTTTGACCTTAGGAATTGGGGCGAGCATCGTACAACAAATTTGCACGATGAATCGTGTGCTTCAACTTGTACCTATAACCTTGTGAGCTAACCTAGTAATTAGAAAGACGGCCCTGTGCCGAGTGAAATAACTTGTGTGACCGACTTTAGAATATTGCTTAAGCAAGCCATAAAACTGGGGCAGCAAGACTTAGTGTTAGACTTGGAAGGGTAAGCGTGTGCTATTTTTGACCCGAACGAATGAATGCTAGTCGGTTAGATCGGATAGATCGTGCTTAACGGTAGTGCAAATATTTGATTTGAGTTGGAATGGAAATGACTTAGATTTTGGTTGACCCTACTGGAAGTATCCTTGTGATTCATAAGACGAGAACCCTTGAGATTTCCGCAAGTAACTTGTCCAATTTCACTATCGCTAAGTTTGGTTGAATACATATATTTGAGGGATGCCTTAAAGTGTGCATGATCCAAGACTCAAGGATATATAGAACTCGAGTGCAAAGACTTCGCTATCGCTAAGTTGGTTGACATGCATATGTTTGAAGGACGCTTTGAATATGTGCACGATCCATACTCGCGATATGCTGATCTCGAATGCTAGTACAAGTAAAAATGTTAGATCAGCATAGACAAGTATAAAGACTTGTATAAATTTGCCTCAGTCTTAGATCGTTATTGATGATAGATTATAACGTACCCCGCGTTAAGAGATATATATTCCGTGCTAAGGCATAAAAGAGATAGAGTCATAACTTGGATTGAATGATAGAGTCATTAAAGGAGACCAACCTAGCATACACGCAACACGATATAAGGAACGAGTAGAAAATTATGTTCGAACCGATCTAGTGGTACCAATTGCTATGCTTGAGATAGATTCGATAATGCGATAGAATGGCTTGCGCTCAGAAAATCTCGAGGACGAGACTTTTTCTGAGTGGTATATAATATAACGACCCATTCCGTTCAAGTGGACAGGCGATTCAAATGGCAAAAGTGCAATGACCCGACCCGCTTTGCTCAGCAAGAAGACTCGTTTAAGGTAAAAGATTTCCAGACTTGGCCCTTCAGAAGTTTGGACTTAGACTTTCAAAGGCTCGCTCGGAGTATCGCTCGACCTAGGCGAATCATCGCTAAGGTGGGTGGCTACGATGAACTTGTCTTTGCTTAGCCAGCATAATTAAAATATAGACGATACATGCTAGTCGCTAGGTGAATCACCCCATGCATATTAATAAAGAATACAATGCACTTAGCTAAGGGAATAATCCCAACTTGTATTACTCATGTTAGAACATGAAAATGAAACTTTGCTTATAATATGGACCCTCGCATGCTACCTTTGCCTTATGCAAGTAGACCCCGCTCTACCTCGAGTAGAACATTATACTCTTCATAGTGCTCTGCTTCACTTGCTACACTATATACCCAAAGACTATGTCGCTCGGTATGTCCCTTTACAGTTTTACTCCCCGCTTTACCTTTAGACCCGTGCCAAACGTAAATGCTTGTGTTTACACAAATAAAATGCTTGCATGCTTATATGTTAACATCTACTTGTTGTCTCAATTTAATAATTGTCACTTATATGCATGCCATAATTTATCGCACTTTACTATCTGTGATTCACTCAGTTGAGGCAAGAAGGCTATCAAAATAGTCGTTCCAAGCCAAGTATAGAACATCGAAAGTATTCGGGACTGTTAGGTGGCCAAGGCATTTCTCGAACTAGGGGACTGGATCAATGGACAGTTAAGCAAGATAATATCACAACATCTCTGGAAATCAATAATCGTTCTGTACTGAATCTGATGGCTCGGAGAGTCGATACTGTACTGACCGAATCTGAAACTGTAACTATATATGTACCTGCGAGAATCTGGAAAAGTTGAGGATACGTATGGTCACGGACAACTTGTACACAAGGCGGATTTTGAATCCAGTTCCGCGGATAGTCGTTGGGGCACTGGGGCCGATCTGATCTAGACCAAAATATCTGTTAGTCGTCTGTTATTGGTGAGATGGGTGCAATATCACCTGTATTATATTTTGCTTATACTCCATCTTTGACCTTGAGACTATACCATCCACTATGGAAGTCATGCCAGTGACCTTCTGTCATATAGATTAAGTTGACTCGATTGCGGCAACCCAAGTACGAGTTATTGCATTATAGGAAACTACTTTGTATAACACACTTATACCTATAACTGCTTCTGAAACTCCTGAACGATTATGAATATGACACACTTGTACATAATTGGACACTTGAACATCTTCTGCAACATACCTGATAATCCGTATAACTCGTGCACCAAAACCGAATCTCGCTCACGATACTTATGTTTGCTTATGCCATTGCCCCTGGATTTCATTATATATATATATATATATATATATATATATATATATATATATATATATGCTCGTGCTTGATTTAACTTGATTTTCTTGGACATGGAAGGACGAATGGTAAGTTGGTAAGTCTCACTGTGTTCCTTTATATCATACGGCGCACTGCCACACGAGTTAGGCTTTTCACTATGCCATAAAACTGATCCTAAGGTAAGACTAGAAAGATAACTTAATAGATAGTGCACAGAACCTTTATAACGTATTTGGATTTGTCGACTGGGCAAGAAGCCTCCCCACCAGTGTATTCATGTATTGATAACCCAGCAGATTGCTTGCAGGATACGGAAAAACCTCATTCGGTGCGGATGCCTCCTTCGTGCATGCTAAGGCATGGAGTTCACTCTGGAGCCTTGGAGCATTACGTTCAAAACTGAAATACATATACAAGATGTAAACCCCCTCGACCAATTCAAGACTTATTAGAATTAAATCGAGACACTAGGGTTTATTTGGCAGTAATTAGGATTAATGTGCATCCATTTACGTCTTAAAATGCACCTCGCCTTTGCGTCTCACCTTAGCTACGCCGCAGTTCTTGAGAGAGAGCGTATTTCAATTATTAAATTCATTATAATTGAAGTCAACTTTACCTCAAACAAACCCGACCAAGCCCACCTTGTGCACTGCTACGTGGACCAGACCCTAACAAGGCAGGACAGGCCCACACGCAAGGTCAGCCCATAATCTCCATCACCCACTATAAATACAAACCCCCTCATACAAAACCCTAATAAACTACTATTTATCATCTTCCACACAACCTTAACCGACTTCCCCATCTAAACCAAGCTCCCCAACCGGCCGGACACCTCAACCCCAACTACTTCCAACCGGCTGCACACCCCAGCCGCTCCCGACCACCTTACCCGACCGACCCCCTACAGCCGCCCCCTGCGCCGACTGCTCCAGCCCGCTCCCGTACCCCCTGCACCGACTGTTCCAGCCCGCTCCCGCTCCACCCTGACCCCGACCGCTCCCTGACCAGCCCGCTCCCCGACCGACTGCTCAACCCAACCAGCCCGACCGCTCAACCCAACCAGCCCGCTCCCCGACCGACTGCTCAACCCATCCAGCCGCTCCCTGACCGACTGCTCAACCCATCCAGTCGCTCCCCGACCGACTGCTCAACCCATTCGACCGCTCCCCGACCGACTGCTCAACTCCATTCAGCCGCTCCCCGACCGGATCACAGCCCAATCCCGGCTATCCCACCCCACTAGACGGATCCGTCCACGCTACCGGAGCCACCCTCGTTGAAGGGAACAGTCGACCAGTGAGCGTACCCCCTCGCTAGGTTGATCAGGTACTCGTTTGTGGAACCCGTCTCTCTCGTGTCCTTGTAATTTCCTTTGTGTCGCCGTGTCAGCATGGAAGTGTATTAATAATAAAATCGTAAACCTAGTTAATAATTATGCATTGAATTGAGTTTTAGTTAGATATTGATTAATAATTAATTATTCTAAACTAACGACCAGTTACCAAGGACAGGTAATTCGGTAAAAACCCTCGGATATAAATCCTAGTATGAACAAACATAGAGAATAAAGACATGCCCGCATGGAACAGAAATCATGGATAACTCGTAACTGGATAATTATTGCCTCGGGATACCTGTTAACCGAAGACAGAACATGTGTATACCCTAGCTAAGTGCGCACGTGATGCTGTACTCGAGCAACAGTGAACTCGCAACAAGTATTCAAGAGTAGCGTATTAACCGTACGTAGATAATGTGTAGTATTTGATGCCTGTATTATTGTGTTATATTATTTGTCAAGGGTCTTTGGATCAGCCAGGAGACGCTACCAGAGCAGGCTTTTGGCATTCATCTCTTGAAGACTCAGGCAAGATAACTTGATATATCTTGCTGTCTAATTTAAATTATGCAAATGCTGTATTGTATGCTTGTTGTTTTGCCTTATACAACTGTACTCGTCCGAGATTGTCTCGAGTGCATTCGACGGATACGTCGAAGATTGGTATACATTGACTTAGTCCTTAGCTGACTCACCCTATGGGAGGACATCCTATATTCTTCCCAGACCTGACACTTTTACACGTATTCATAGTGATAAATCTTATGTTGGGATACGTGTTCGCGTGATCGACTAGCTATCGCCGCGTGTGACATACATCATGGTTAGCAAGCAATTTAGGATTATCTCAGTATAGAGACTTGGCATTAAGATAAGAGATATGCGCGTCGACTATTTGACTGGTATATCTACATTGGGAGGGGAGGACGACTAGTAGGCATATGGGACACCCCACTCCTTTACACTGGCATCGCACTCGACGGAGTGATACGAACATATTTATATATTACTGATACCACGTTCTGTAGATTATTGGGCGTTACTTGATGACATTGCAGATACCACACTCTATAGAATATTGGACATTATTGTATTCCTGTGCCCGAGTTATAGGGGGCATGTGTGGCATATACTAGCAGGTTGCCACGACTGGCGAATTACGTTAGCATATGTCTAGCCTACACTTTTTTATATACTTACAGTTGTCCTCACATTGCATTCACTTAGATGGCTAGCACACCCTTTATTGCATTTATCTTATTCAGTATTTATATATGGCATGTTTCTATGTATCTTGTTACGTTCCTCTGAGGACCTGGTACCTTTCCAGATTTGGACGAGGCTTTATACCCCACAGTATACGGCTCCGGACAGGAGACGAGATTCGCTACAGCTGAGGAGCTAGAGGTGCAGCCGTCAGAGTATCCGTGATCAGTTGGTAGACCTTCAGCCTAGATTGGGTGCATCATTATCTAGAGCCGATTCCCTAGTCATTATCTTTTATATCTCATTTCAGTACTTTTATTTCGTCATAGCAGTGGGTTTGTTCCCACCAGACATCTTGGTTTGTACTATAATATTTCAGACTGGTGTTTATCTTCCAGCAGTTTATGTAGTACTTCTTGCTCTTTATATTGTGGATGAGATTAGAGTACCTGTTATTGATTGATATTGCACCTGTTAGTATTATAGGACAGCGTAGCACTCTTCATGGATCTATTAAATTGGGATATCCTCGAAGACGTATCAGTTGGCTATTGCCACGTGGCCTAGTCCCGTGTATATTGGGACTGGGGTGTGATATGGTTTTAGTGGTAGCCCATGCAGGCTTCTTTTTCGCTTGTGGTATGGTAATGTACCCAGCGAGCCTACAATAGGATAAAAATTTCTAGGTCTCATCCACTTTTTGATTCGCCTTTGAACTTCCTTGATACTGCTTCTAAAAATCTGTATCCTGTTGATTGATTCCGTACTCTTCTAATAAAGTTCTATTACTTGCAGCAAGATAAATTTGCGCAGTGAACGAGGAGCACCCCGTGTCGCGGTGCCGGATAACACCACTCAAGGAGAGGAGGGCATCCCCCGCTATAGACCCCACTGATACATTGGCACGAGGCGTCGCAGGGCGATCCTACGCCGCAGCCCGAAGGACAGACTTCCCAGACAATCCCCACGCAATATTGTGAGGGACAGACTTCTGGAGCTACACCGATGACGCAGACTGAGAGGCCGACATCAGAGGAGATGCCTACTGCACAGCCGGAGATTCTACTACCACCGCCTCTACCTTATCCACCCGAGATGCCAGAGCTAGATGGCCAGCCACAGATGCTTCAGTTCTTCCAGACAATGATACAAGCGCAGTGGCAGTAGACAGAGACATTGAGACAGAGTCTGATGACAGTACTAGAGAGGGCACCTGTCGCAACACCAGTACCAGCACCTCCACCAGCCCAGACAGGTGGCACTGTTAGATGGTTCTAACAGATGGGACCAGATACTTTCTCGGGCAATGAGACCACCGAGCAGATCTTCGATTGGGTCACCAACACGGAGATGTTACTAGAAGCTTCACAACTGCACCCAGAACTTTGGATGACCGCAGTAAGGGCCCAACTAAAAGGTAACGCCGATCACTGGTGGGATTCTATTGAGCGCAGTGTAGGGAAGAACCAGACTTGGGAACAGTTTCTAGAATACTTCAACGCGAAGTATTTCCCAGCTACAGTCAAAAATGCCATGTACTCCCAGTTCCTACATCTAGAACAGGAAAATATGACTGTTGTCGCATATGACGCAGAATTCAGCCGCATTAGCAGATTTTGTGCCGTCCTAATACCCAATGATCTCGAGAAAGCCCAAAGATTTCATTATGGCCTCAATTTTGAGCTACAGTGGTATACCACTACACAGGCGAGAATTTCTTATGAAGAGGTTCTTGCAGAAGCGAGGATCCAGGAGGCCATCGTCAGAGGAGCTAGACGTTCCAGTACGACTACACCAGCCAGAGCACAGCACGGAGCATGAGGACCGATTCGTCGTCCCGGAGCACAGACGTAGTAGAGAGCAGCGCCATACCCACAGCAGGAGCTTCCGACTTGTCATCATTGTGGCAAGAAAGGACACGTCGTTAAAGATTGCCGAAAGAAGTTAGGATTATGCATGATATGCGGGTCCAGTCAGCACCTTGTCCGAGATTGCCCGCAGCGCAGAGAGGCAACACTACAACCGGGACCGAGGCCAGCAGCACCAGCTCCGAGGACACTACCCCCACCAGGAGGTCAGCGACCACCAACGCCCGGAGGATTTTAGAGGGGATCACCCTTGGCCCCACAAGAAGTGCAGTTCAGCAGGAACCGACAGCAGACAGGAGGACAGAAGCAGGGACAAGCCTTCGCTTTAGCAGCTACTGAGGAAGAAACAGAAGGAGAAGCTATCACAGGTACCATTTTAGTTGCATCATTACCTGCAACTGCATTGTTTGATTCTGGAGCTACATTGTCATTTATATCTAGTAGATTCGTAGCAATGCATAGAGTAGCGACTTCCCCCTTATCTAAGAGTTAGAAGATTCTTACTGGAGGAGGTATCGTGCCAGTTACCAGCACTATCAGAATGTGCTCGGTAGTTATATGTGGGAGAGAGATGAGAGCACGATTCTTGGTATTGCCTATGCCGTACTTTGATGTTGTGTTAGCCATGGACTGGTTAAGCCAGTATAATGCTGTACTGAACTGCTGGAAGGGTAGCATCACTTTTAGACCACCAGATCAACCAGAGTTCGAGTACATGCGAGGGACTGTCGAACAAGAAGTAGGACAGATGGCAGGAACTTACATGACTATGGAGATTGCACCCCCTCCAATAGTTACAGAATTTGAAGATGTATTCCCCGAAGAATTGCCAGGCTTACCGCCAGATAGAGACGTGGAGTTCACCATCGAACTAGTACCCGGAGCAGCGCTAGTATCTTCTAATGTATACAGATTGGCGAAGAAGGAATTAGATGAGCTGAAGCTACAGTTAAAGGAGTTGCAGAGCAAGGGATTTATCCGTCCTAGTGTATCACATTGGGGAGCACCAGTGTTGTTCGTACCCAAGAAGGATGGAACAGTACACATGTGCATTAATTACAGATCCCTTAATGCTTTGACTATCAAGAACAAGTACCCCCTACCGCGGATTGATGACTTATTCGACCAATTGACAAGAGCAGTAGTGTTCACCAAGATTGACTTGAGATCAGGTTATCACCAAGTAAAGGTGCAAAGAGAAGACATTCAGAAGACAGCATTCAGGACTCGTTATGGTCACTATGAGTTCTTAGTAATGCCTTTTGGACTGACGAATGCGCCAGCTATATTCATGAACTTGATGAACAGAGTATTCCACCAATACTTAGACCAGTTCGTGGTAGTCTTCATCGACGATATTTTGGCGTATTCGAAGAGCCACGAGGAGCACGAAGAGCATTTGAGGCTAGTGTTAGAGAAACTAAGGAGCGAGAGACTTTATGCCAAACTAAGCAAATGTGAGTTTCTTCTGGATCGTGTCGCTTTCCTTGGACACGTCATCTCAGGAGATAGAATTTCAATAGATCCGGCAAAGATTTCATCGGTAGAGACATGGCCAACCCCTACCAATGTTTCGGAAGTGAGAAGCTTTCTAGGACTTGCCGGATATTACCGGAGGTTCGAAGAGAACTTCGGGAATATTACAGAGCCAATGACCCGTTTGACCTGTAAGGAGCAGGAGTTCACCTGGACAGAGGAGTGTCAGAAGGCATTCGATGAGCTGAAGAAGCGCTTGACTACAGCACCTATCTTGACCATACCATCTAGACCCGGAGGATTCGTAATCTATAGCGATGCATGTCACGCCCCAGTCCCAAAATATATAGGACTAGGAATACGTGACATGCCAGCTACGCATTCGACCAGACTCTGGTCTGACTTGAATACGTATAAGCTGTAATATAAAGGGCACTATCTAGATATTCCATAAATATAAACCTCTATGTCTCAATCCATAATGTACAACAGTATACAAGAAAGAGCTATATGTGCTAGAGTCGGCCGCCCAATAACACACTAACTCGAATAGACTCGAGAAGAAGTATGAGTCTATAAAAATTAGGCTATAACAGCAGATGAAATAAATAATATAAAATAACCATAATGCCGGTAGATATAATGTGAGTACCTGGTACCATGCCCGCAAGACCTACAACTCCAACAGCAACTCCAAATGCTCCGTAATCATCTATACTGCAAAAATGGCAGGGAACCAAGTCCTCAGAGGGACATAACAAGGTACAGAAATATAATATGCCAAGTAAACAGAAAGTACAAGTGCACGACAGGGTACTCTATCATAACCAACTAGTGTGACACAGTTTAAAGACAATGTTCGACGCGTGGGCTTTCTAAAATAAACCGTAGCTCCGAACACAG
Organism: Iris macrosiphon; assembly: GCA_036927795.1. Lineage (NCBI taxonomy): Eukaryota > Viridiplantae > Streptophyta > Magnoliopsida > Asparagales > Iridaceae > Iris > Iris macrosiphon. The sequence continues at coordinate 32,964,449 of JAYESA010000008.1, read as the reverse complement.
AGATACACGGGTCATACCGTAGCTCCGAGCACAGAGACACACGGGTGATACCACTACACTATAATACAGGATCACTACATATACATATATAAGCGCGTGCAGAGTAGCCCAAACGTCTAGTAACTGTCTTCCCCTTCCCAAGCGGTCAACGATTGTGCGCTGAACCTGAACCTCTAACTACAGTCTCGACACACAGAAATAACTCAACAGACGCCACCCTAAGGTCGTCCCAGTCTCTGGTCATGATGTCAGTATCAGGATACAGGAATATGGTACGATCACAGTGTATGAGTGTCCTGGGGTGCCGATATACTCAGGTACGCATATCGAGATGCTAGGAAACATCTAACAATCCTTCTAAGATGTTACAACGTACGTCTTCACCCGGTTGTGATCCGAACGCAAAGTATCGAACGTCAACATAAGTACATGCACAAAGTACATAACGAAACAATAAATATCTGTAAACTGAAATACAGGGTGGCAAGGTACACTTGCCTGCGTGCGGCTGCTGATGACGGGGTCCCGGTACCGCGTCCAAGCCCTCAGGTCCCGCAGTACCTTTCTAGGAGGAGTTCCTGGTCTCAATAGATTGTTGCCAAATCCAAACTTTCCTTTCTTATCAATGGGTTTTAAGATCTGAAATGAACAGGTCAAAGTATCATCGACACTCATCATAGCACCAGCATTGTCAAACTTGCCACAATAATTTGGTGTAGAAAATATTGTCACCAGCTGGCGCTTCGCAAAGAACTCATAACCATCTTCCACTACCTGGTGAGCACGACAAATAAGATCCAAAGCCAGCTTCTGAAGGAAATCAGAGACCACATCAGACCCAAATATATAAGAGACGCCTCTGTCATTTTTACCCCAATCATCCATGTCTTTATCAGGGTCAGACCATAGCAGATCACAAATCGGGCCCTGGTCGGGAATGTCCACCGGGCGATCAATATTTCGTATCTGATCCAAGTTCTTAAGACTGGGAGATAACCCCCCGTGCATGCAGAGTATTTTTTTTCATCAACCATTGCAGCTACTAGAAGGCAGTTAAAGCAACCAGTGAAAACCTTCCATAGGCGAACATAAAACCTTCTCTTGCATTCATCATAAAACCCATAGATACGATTAATGGATGCATACTCATGGTTACCCCTCAAAAGAAAGAAATTATCGGGGTACTTAATCTTGTAAGCCAGGAGAAGGCATATGGTTTCTATGCTTTGCTTGCCACGATCAACATAGTCCCCAAGAAACAAATAATTTGCCTGACGGGGGAGCCCGCCATATTCAAACATTCGAAGAAGATCAGAATACTGGCCATGAATATCTCCACAGATTTTGATCAGGGCTTCGAGCTCCAGGAGATTGGGTTGGGCGAGGAAGACCTCCTTGGAAGCGAAGCAGAGCTGGCGGATCTCGGCCTCCGTGATGTTCACCTGCCTTGTCGCCCTCCAGTTCTTCGTATCGAGGAGCCTTCGGATGATGTCGTCGAGCAGACCCTCGCCGATCTCTATGACCCTCTAAAGAAACCCTAAAGAAAAGAGGAAGGAAGAAGGAGAGAAGAAGAAAGGAATGGGATAGGAATTTCATTCAGCTGTAAGTGTGTGGAGGAAGGAGAGAGAAAAGGGGGTGGAGGTTTTCTAGGCATGGGGATTAGGGCCTGCCTTGGGGATTGTGTGAGGGTGATGTGATGGCTTTATAGGGAGGGGTGCATTGGATGGAGGGTAGAGATGTTGCCATTCAAAATAGAGGGCCAAGATTTAATATGAAAACTAGGTTTCTTCATACAAGGAAGGAGGAGGGAAAAGTTGACTACGGTAACATTATGGTGAGCTCTCCATTTGGTCATGACCAATAGGGTGATGACACATAAATTCATTAATTGTAACTTAGTCCCTTAAATTCGAGAAATTGCACGAACACATAAAATAACGCAAAAATAGTGGAGAAAATTGTGTTTAGTAATTTTTATGGTGAGAGGGTGTTGTGCGTGAGGCACGGATTTAATTAAATGGGCTTTGGGATTAATTAAAGATTAAAATAGGATTAGGAAAAATTGGTATCCCCGATTTAAAATAGAATTAAAGCGTCCCACGCTTTCAAATTAAATGGGGGCACTTGGGGTCAAAATCCAGAAATGACGCAAAGGTCAAAAATGGTGGGGGCTTGGAGTCAGTCTTGGACTCGTTAGTTGGTCCGGATCAACGGGTTAAGTTGGTATCTCAAAATTTAGGGTAACGACATAGGTGTCCGACACGGAATTAAATATGGATTACGGTTTCGGAAAATTGTGCAATTAATTTAGAGCACAACGGAAACTGATTTTTGATTGACAGAAAAGTCCAGTGCCTAATTTGGCGAGTCAAGTCAGAAGTACAATAGTCCAATAGAATTTATGGGCTGATATTGGGCTTTGAATAATTTAGCAATGCTAGGGCACGCCAAGGGTTTAAATTAAATGAATTAAAATAATAGACAAACCTATCTCCACTCTAAACCTCAACATCTGCTGATAAAACAAAAATTTCCAAATCTAACCATAACTATCTATAGAATAAATCGAGGGGGTTTACATTCTTCCCAACTTAGAAAAATTTCGTCCCCAAAATTAAAAGTAAAGCACGATAATATCTTAAAAGAATTTTAAAATAACTAGTAATCAAATGACGTACGTAAATTCGTACCTTGCTCCTCAAATAAGAACGGGAATCGCTGCCGAATAGAATCCTCGCTTTCTCAAGTAGACTCGCCTGGTGAATGGTGCTTCCATGCCACTCTGACCAGTCGAATCGTCTGCCATCTCAAAGTCTTCTCGATGCGATCGAGGATCTCAACTGGCTGCTCTACGTAAGACAGACTAGGCCTGACTGTAATCTCCGAATGATCAAGCACGTGGCTAGGGTCTGCGACATATCTCCTCAGCTGCGATACGTAAAATACGTCATGTACTCCCTCTAATGATGGAGGTAATGCAAGACGGTAAGCCACTTCGCCAACTCGTTCCAATATATCAAAAGGTCTGATGTACCTCGGACTCAGCTTGCCTCTGCCTCCGAATCTGATGGTGCCGCGGGTAGGCGATATCCTCAAAAATACATGGTCACCCTCCTTAAACTCCAATGACCTACGGTGCGCATCTGCCAGTATTTCTGTCTTTCCTGTGCTACACGCAGGTGGCTCTGAATCTGCTTGACCTTCTCTACTGTCTGTGTCACCAACTCTAGACCGAGTATCTGACGCTCTCCCATATCACTCCAACAAACTGGCGACCTACATTTACTGTCGTACAGTGCCTCATAAGGTGCCATCTGTATGCTAGCCTGGTAACTGTTATTGTAGGAGAATTCCACCAAGTGTAGGTGGTCCTCCCAAGATCCTCCAAAATTAATCATGCACGCTCTCAACATATCCTCTAATATTTGTATCATGCGCTCTGACTGACCATCAGTCTGTGGATGATATGCAGTGCTGAACTTGAGTCGAGTTTCTAGGCTCTCCTGCATACTCCGCCAAAATGCGACGTGAATCTGGAATCACGATCTGATACGTTGCTGATAGGCACTCCATGTAATCATACTATCTGCCTCATATACATTTCAGCTAGTATCTCTGTGGACTGCCCAACTCTGAAGGGCAAGAAATATGCAGACTTGGTGATTCTGTCTACGACAACCCAAACTGCATCCTTTTCGCTAGGGCTCCGAGGAAATCCTGTGACGAAGTCCATGGTAATGTGTTCCCACTTCCACTCGAGAATGGGAAGTGGCTGCAATAATTCTGCAGTCCTCTGATGTTCAGTCTTGACTTGCTGACAAACTAAACATTTTGCCATGAATCTTGCAGTCTCTATCTTTATCCCATGCCACCAGAAATGCTGCCTCAAGTCTCGGTACATCTTCGTACCCCTGGGATGAAAGAATAAATCGAGCTATGTGCCTCGGTCATCAACTCCTGGAGTAGCTTGTCATTCGGAACGTATAGGCGATCTCCATACTTCAATGTTCCGTTTCCATGAATCCTGAGTCCTGTTTGTATGTCGGCCTCAGTCCTTTCTCGCAATTGTCTAAATATCATATTTGTAGGCAAGGCTGCCATGATCCTCTCAATAAATGTGAACTGAACCTCGAGTCTAGCCATCCGTCCATCCATGCCTGGCAATATAATCTCAATCCTGAGTTCCTAAAAATTCTCTAATATCTGGCGATGAGTCATAAACTACCTTCGCCTTGCCAGGGTGGTACTGCAACTCGATATCATAATCTGTCATCAACTCTAGCCAGTGCCTCTGTCTCATGTTGAGCTCCATCTGCGTGTAGACATACTTCAGACTTTTGTGTTCTGTATAAATCTTAACACGCTCTCCATAAAGGTAGTGTCGCCATAGCTTTAGTACAATTATCACTGCAGCTAGTTCTAGGTCGAGCGTCTGATAGTTCTTCTCACGCACCCTTAGTCGTCATGATGCGTATACTATCTATTCTATCTAATCATAACTCATATTTGCTGAGCTTGGCCTACAGTCTCTCATGTCTCAGCGTCTCCAACATGATCCTGAGATGTCTCTCGTGCTCCTCTTGGCTCTTGAAATATATCAAGATGTCGTCTATAAATACCACCATGAACTTATCCAAGTACTGGTGGAAGACATTGTTCATCAAACCTATAAATATTGCTGGCGCGTTAGTTAAAACAAACGGCAAGACTAAAAAAACTCATAGTGGCCATACTTCGTCCGGAAAGTCGTCTTAGAAATGTCCTCTCTCCGTACCTAGATCTGATGATAGCTGGATCTGAGATCGGTCTTCAAAATACATATACGCCACTTAGCTGATTCAAATAAATCTTCGATGGGCGACAAGGGTACTTGCTCTTTATTGCTCCGGCATTTAATGCCCTATAATTATTATACAACGTATCGTCCCGTCCTTCTTTGGTACAATAAGATGGTTGCTCCCCATAAAAAAATACTAGCCCGACTGAAACCCTTGTCTAAGAGATCCTCCACGACGAACCTACAACTCAACCAACTCTATCGGTGCTAGTCTGAAGACGGGAAAATATCCGGCTCGGCTCTTGGAGTCAACTTTATAGCAAACTCTATCTCTCTGTCAGGTGGCCGGTCCGAAAGGTTCTCTAGAATCACATCCTCAAACTCTGCTATAATGCGGGGGTACACGGTTCACTCCTGAACTGTGTGCCTCTAAGGTAGATGGGCACCATACTTCCGGACTCCCTGAAGAAACTCAACTCAGGGTATCCTGGTGGTCTAAAAATATAATGCACTACGTCGACAATCTAGTGTCGTGTGGTATTGGCTCAATCAACTCATGTTAGGATGGTGTCATCGTCCAGACTTAACCTCAAAATAAATTCTCCTGTTCTGTTTACCACACTAATCATCCAAAAGAAAAATTCCTTCTTGCCTAATGTATAATTTCTCTTCTCCTCAAGGTCTTCCCTAAAATTTTATAACTCGAATTTCTTCTTTTAGTTAGTTATCTCTCCAAATCACATAGTACAATAATGGTATCACTCAAGCACATACTAAAATTCCTGGAATCAGATCATTATCTTCCAAGTGAGAGCCTAAAATTTCATCTTCTCTAGTCCATAATATCATTCCTGGTATTGCTATCATGTACAACCACTAGTTTCCAGCATCACGCTATGCATTTCCTTAAATTATTCTAGGTCTTGATCAACAATCTTTCCAGCTCCTCGTACTTCCAAGATCACTGCTATCTCAAGTACGAATAGGGTACTACTGGCTCCAATTCTCTTGCTACCCTTCCATACTAGTTCTAGAATCCAAAAGAACCTATCATCCTACCCTACTGAGGGTAATAATCTTCTCAGAGATTATTGCACATATCATGTCTTCTGCCGTCTGAACTGCGATCTTCTTCTGGAGAAAACCATCAGGCGCAAGCGTCCGTCTCCCCGAACAATAGGGAAAGAGAAACAAGGATAGCGATATTGACGAAGATTGAACGAATGCAAATTGGAAGTCCAAGGACGATAATCACATACAAAGAGTTTTTAAAATCGATTATGGATTGAGATCCTATTCAACAATCATAACATCTATTCCTAATTTGCAGGCTCGCTTGGCACAGTCAGGTGACCAAGACGATTTAAATCGGACCTGCATGGGCTACCACAAAAACATGTCACACTCCAGTCCCAAAATACGTAGGACCAGTAATACGTGACACGCCAGCTACGCATTCGACCAGACTCTAGTCTGACTCGAATACGTATAAGCTGTAATATAAAGGGCACTATCTAGATATTCCATAAATGTAAACCTCTATGTCTCAATCCATAATGTACAATAGTATACAAGAAAGAGCTATATGTGCTAGAGTCGGCCGCCCAATAACACACTAACTCGAATAGACTCGAGAAAAAGTATGAGTCTATAAAAACTAGGCTATAACAGCAGATGAAATAAACAATATAAAATAACCATAATGCCGGTAGATATAATGTGAGTACCTGGTACCCTGCCCGTAAGACCTGCAACTCCAACAGCAACTCCAAATGCTCCGTAATCATCTATGCTACAAAAATGGCAGGGAACCAGGTCCTCAGAGGGACGTAACAAGGTACAAAAATACAACATGCCAAGTAAACAAAAAGTACAAGTGCACGACAGGGTACTCTATCATAACCAACTAGTGTGACACAGTTTAAAGACAATGTTCGACGCGTGGGCTTTCTAAAATAAACCGTAGCTCCGAACACAAAGACACACGGGTCGTACCGTAGCTCCGAGCACAGAGACACACGGGTGATACCACTACACTATAATACAGGATAACTATATATACATATATAAGCGCGTGCAGAGTAGCCCAAACGTCTAGTAATTGTCTTCCCCTTCCCAAGCGGTCAACGATTATGTGCTGAACCTGAACCTCTAACTACAGTCTCAACACACAGAAGTTAGTGTGTTACAACGTACGTCTTCACCCGGTTGTGATCCGGACGCAAAGTATCGAATGTCAACATAAGTACGTGCACAAAGTACATAACGAAACAATGAATATCGGTAAACTAAAAATACAGGGTGGCAAGGTACACTTGCCTGCGTGCGGCTGCTGATGACGGGGTCCCGGTACCGCGTCCAAGCCCTCAGGTCCCGTAGTACCTTTCTAGGAGGAGTTCCTGGTCTCAATAGATTGTTGCCAAATCCAAACTTTACTTTCTTATCAATGGGTTTTAAGATCTGAAATGAACAGGTCAAAGTATCATCGACACTCATCATAGCACCAGCATTGTCAAACTCACCACAATAATTTAGTACAAAAAATATTGTCACCAGCTGGCGCTTCGCAAAGAACTCATAACCATCTTCCACTACCTGGTGAGCACGACAAATAAGATCCAAAGCCAGCTTCTGAAGGAACTCAGAGACCACATCAGACCCAAATATATAAGAGACGCCTCTGTCATTTTCACCCCAATCATCCTTGTCTTTATCAGGGTCAGACTATAGCAGATCACAAATCGGGCCCTGGTCGGGAACATCCACCGGGCGATCAATATTTCGTATCTGATCCAAGTTATTAAGACTGGGAGATAACCCCCCGTACTTGCAGAGTATTTTTTTATCAACCATTGCAGCTACTAGAAGGTAGTTAAAGCAACCAGTGAAAACCTTCCATAGGCGAACAGAAAACCTTCTCTTGCATTCATCATAAAACCCATAGATACGATTAATGGATGCACACTCATGGTTACCCCTCAAAAGAAAGAAATTCTTGGGGTACTTAATCTTGTAAGCCAGGAGAAGGCATATGGTTTCTATGCTTTGCTTGCCACGATCAACATAGTCCCCAAGAAACAAATAATTTGCCTGAGGGGGGAGCCCGCCATATTCAAACATTCGAAGAAGATCAGAATACTGGCCATAAATATCTCTGCAGATTTTGATCGGGGCTTCGAGCTCCAGGAGGTTGGGTTGGGCGAGGAAGGCCTCCTTGGAAGCAAAGCAGAGCTGGCAGATCTCGGCCTCCGTAATGTACACCTGCCTCGTCGCCCTCTATTTCTTCGCGCCGAGGAGCCTTCGGATGATGTCGTCGAGCAGACCCTCGCCGATCGCCATGACCCTCTAAAGAAACCCTATAGAAAAGAGGAAGGAAGAAGGAGAGAAGAAGAAAGGAATGGGATAGGAATTTCATTCAGCTGTGAGTGTGTGGAGGGAGGAGAGAGAAAAGGGGGTAGAGGTTTTCTAGGCATGGGGATTAGGGCCTGCCTTGGGGATTGTGTGAGGGTGATGTGATGGCTTTATAGGGAGGGGTGCATTGGATGGAGGGTGGAGATGTTGCCATTCAAAATAGAGGGCCAAGATTTAATATGAAAACTAGGTTTCTTCATACAAGGAAGGGGGAGGGAAAAGTTGACTACGGTCAACATTATGGTGAGCTCTCCATTTGGTCATGGCCAATAGGGTGATGACACATAAATTCATTAATTGCAACTTAGCCCCTTAAATTCGAGAAATTGCACGAACACATAAAATGACGCAAAAATAGTGGAGAAAATTGTGTTTAGTAATTTTCATGGTGAGAGGGAGTTGTGCGTGAGGCACGAGTTTAATTAAATGGGCATTGGGATTAATTAAGGATTAAAATAGGATTAGGAAAAATTGGTATCCCCGATTTAAAATAGAATTAAAGCGTCCCGCGCTTTCAAATTAAATAGGGGCACTTGGGGTCAAAATCTGAAAATGACGCAAAGGTCAAAAATGGTGGGGGCTTGGAGTTAGTCTTGGACCCTTTAGTTGGTCCGGCTCAACGGGTTAAGTTGGTATCTCAAAATTTAGGGTAACGACACAGGTGTCCGACACGGAATTAAATATGGATTACGGTTTCGGAAAATTATGCAATTAATTTAGAGCACAACGGAAACTGATTTTTGATTGACAAAAAAGTCCAGTGCCTAATTTGGCGAGTCAAGTCAGAAGTACAATAGCCCGATGGAATTTATAGGCTAATATTGGGCTCCGAATAATTTAGCAATGCTAGGGCACGCCAAGGGTTTAAATTAAATGAATTAAAATAATAGACAAACCTATCTCCACTCTAAACCTCAACATCTGTTGATAAAACTAAAATTTCTAAATCTAACCCTGACTATCTACAGAATAAATCGAGGGGGTTTACAATGCATCCGGAAAAGGATTAGGATGTGTCTTAATGCAGCATGGAAAAGTTATAGCTTATGCTTCTAGACAGTTGAGGACACATGAAAAGAACTATCCCACCCACGGCTTGGAGCTTGCAGCAGTAATCTTTGCCTTGAAGCTTTGGAGGCACTATCTATATGGAGAGAGAGTGGAGATATTTACTGATCATAAGAGCCTAAAGTACGTCTACACTCAGAAGGATCTTAATCAGAGGTAAAGACGTTGGCTCGAGGTGATGACGGACTTCGAGATCGAGCTACAGTACCATCCGAGAAAGGCCAACGTAGTAGCCGACGCGTTGAGCAGAAGACCCACGGCATTCTTCATGACCACCCAACAACATCTGTTGAGAGAGCTAGAGCAGATGGGTATAGAGGTCGTTATGCCCGGAGTAGATGGACAATTGTCGAGTTTCCAATTACAATCGACATTAGTAGAGAAAATCAAGGCTGACTTGCCGACAGACGCCAGATTTCAGAAACTTAGACAGAGGACAGAGGCTGGAATACAGACAGGACTGAGAATACTTGAAGATGGGACTTTGAGATGCAGAGATCGTCTCTATGTTCCAAATGGAGAACTTTGTCAGGAATTGATGGCAGAGGCACACAGTTTGACCTATTCTATTCATCCAGGAGGTACGAAGATGTACAGGGACTTGAAACAGTACTACTGGTGGCACGGAATAAAGAAAGAGATAGCACACTTTGTGGTCAAGTGCCTGGTGTGTCAGCAAGTCAAGGCTGAGCATCAGAGATCGGCAGGATTGCTTCAACCACTACCTATACCGAAATAGAAATGGGAGCACATCACTATGGACTTTGTTACGGGCTTCTCGAAAAGTCCTAGTGGACGCAATGCAGTATGGGTAATTGGGGATAGACTCACCAAGTCCGCACACTTTTTACCCTTCAGAGTTGGGCAATCGACGGAGGCCTTAGCAGATGTGTACATGAAAGAGATTGTGCGCCTACATGGAGTGCCAGTTAGCATCGTGTCTAACAGGAATACGAGGTTCACGTCTTACTTTTGGCGGAGTATGCAAGAGAGTCTCGGTACTCGCCTGAAGTTTAGTACAGCCTATCACCCACAAACAGATGGCCAGTCGGAGCACACCATTCAGACGCTAGAAGACATATTGAGAGCATATATGCTTGACTTCAGAGGATCATGGGAGGATCACTTGCATCTGGTCGAGTTTTCCTACAACAACAGCTATCAGGCGAGCATCCAGATGGCTCCCTATAAAGCCTTGTATGGAAGGAAATATCGTTCCCCAGTATGCTGGAGTGATATAAGCGAGCGACAGATTCTCGGACCAGAGTTGGTTGTTCGTACAGTAGAAAAAGTGAAGAAGATACAAGGGCACCTTCGAGCAGCACAAGACAGACAAAGCATTGGGCGAATGCACTTCGTCGACCCTTAGAATTTCAGGTTAGAGATCACGTATTTCTGAAGATCTTACCTACTCGAGGGACTGTCAGATTTGGAGGCAGAGGGAAGCTGAGTTTGAGGTACATCAGACCATTCGACATATTAGAACGCGTTGGAGAGGTTGCTTACAGATTAGCCTTGCCGCAGACCTTGGAAGGATTTCATGACGTCTTCCATGTATCTCAGCTGAGGAGGTACATACCGAATCCAAGTCATATACTTGACCACTCAGAGATCACAGTTGGCCCGAGCTTATCATACCAAGAGGAGCCCGTCGAAATTCTGGACAGGAGTGAGAAAGTACTGCGAGGACAGACCATTTCCTTAGTTTGCGTCGCGTGTAGACATCATGCACCAGGCGAGTCGACTTGGGAATGCGAGAAGGATATTAGACAGCGCTATCCCCATATTTTAGAAGGACTAGGTACGTATTAGCATCTTTTGTATTCGGTCGGAACTTCTTACCATGCGTAGGTTTTATTTTCGAGGACGAAATGCTCTAAGGAGGGTAGATTGTAAACCCCCTCGACCAATTCAAGACTTATTAGAATTAAATCGAGATGCTAGGGTTTATTTGGCAGTAATTAGGATTAATGTGCATCCATTTACGTCTTAAAATGTACCTCGCATTTGCATCTCACCTTAGCTACGCCGCAGTTCTTGAGAGAGAGCGCATTTCAATTATTAAATTGATTATAATTGAAGTCAACTTCACCTCAAACAAACCCGACCAAGCCTACCTTGTGCACTGCTACGTGGACCAGCCCCCAACAAGGCAGGACAGGCCCACACGCAAGGTCAGCCCAAAATCTCCATCACCCACTATAAATACAAACCCCCTCATACAAAACCCTAATAAACTACTATTCATCATCTTCCACACAACCCTAGCCGACCTCCCCATCTAAACCAAGCTCCCCAACCGGTCGGACCCCTCAACCCCATCTACTCCCAACCGGCCGTACACCCCAGTCGCTCCTGACCACCTCACCCGACCGACCCCCTACAGCCGCCCCTGCACCGACTACTCCAGCCCGCTCCCGTTCCACCCCAACCCCGACCGCTCCCCGATCGACTGCTCAACCCAGCCAGCCCGCTCCCCGACCGACTGGTCAACCCATCCAGCCGCTCCCCGACCGACTGCTCAACCCATCCAGCCGCTCCCCGACCGGAGCACTGCCCGATCCCGGCTGCCCCACCCCCACTCGACGGATTCGTCCATGCTACCGGAGCCACCCTCATCGAAGGTAACAGCCGACCAGTAAGCGTACCCCCTCGCTCGGTTGATTAGGTACTCGTTCATGGAACCCGTCTCTCTCGTGTCCTAGTAATTTCCTTTATGTCACCGTGTCAGCATGGAAGTGTATTAATAATAAACTCGTAAACCTAGTTAATATTTTATGCATAGAATTGAGTTTTAGTTAGATATTGATTAATAATTAATTATTCTAAACTAATGACCAGTTACCAAGGACAGGTAATTCGATAAAAACCCCCGGATATAAATCCTAGTATGAACAAACATAGAGAATAAAGACAGGCCCGCATGGAACAGAAATCATGGATAACTCGTAACTGGATAATTATTGCCTCGGGATACCTTTAAACCGAAGATAGAATACGTGTACACCCTAACTAAGTGCGCACGTGATGCTGTACTCGAGCAACAGTGAACTCGCGACAAGTATTCAAGAGTAGCGTATTAACCGTACGTAGATAATGCGTAGTATCTGATGCCTGTATTATTGTGTTATATTATTTGTCTAGGGTCTTTGGATCAGGCAGGAGACGCTACCAGAGTAGGCTTTTGGCATTCATCTCTTGAAGACTCAGGCAAGATACCTTGCTATATCTTGCTGTCTAATTTAAATTATGCAAATGCTATATTGTATGCTTATTGTTTTGCTTTATACTACTGTGCGCATCCGAGATTGTCTCGGGTGCATTCGACGGATACGTCGAAGATTGGTATACATTGACTTAGTCCTTAGTAGATGTAGAAGCATGAAAAAAATACGCCGGATGACTATACGCGGCATATTGGTGCAGAGCAACGTAAGCAGAGGCCTTCAGAGCCATCAAGCGCGCAACAGAGCTCTTTCCGCTAAAATGCAGCATGAAATATGAAAGCTCAAAGGACCATCCGCGTAAGGCAGTACGTCCAAGCCGCTTCAGCGTTAACAGGGTGCGCCATCGCCTCCAGGGCATAAAACTCATCCTCTTTCAGACGCAGCATTGAGGTGTACAAAAGATGCTTCGTATTCTCTGAAGTGAACCTGTCAGACCCTGCAATAAAGATCCTACAATGAACCTGACGTCTGGACTTCTGACAAAGGGATATGGCTTGACTACCCAGACGACGGCTATAATGATGGCACAGTACTGTGACCCAAGTTGTCAAATACCGCCATCCCCTTTGCGTAAACTGCTTTTACAAGCACGAAGGGATACGCTGCCTCATTTTACACAGGCAGACACAAGCTATTTACGTTCTGCAGTAGACAAACCGCCTGCCACATCAAAAGCTGTACTCCGTACGGGGTCGAGGCATATCTCTACGTCTAATGCACAGGACGGTGACAGTTTCTCAAGGCACGTCTCTGCGACTGATACGCAGAAGGGGTTGCAGACCTTCAAAGACACGCCTCCATATTTAATGCACAGGATGGTGGCAAATCTCAGCATTTAATGCAAGAGATTTGATTATATCTTCAAAAGCCGTAATTTTGGCTAAGACGTCCCCATCAGCACTCTGGCACGGTACGCAGCGGCTTCTACGCCCATCCAGCTCCTACGCCTGCTCGGCCTCTATGACCACTCGACTTCTACGCCTGTTCGGCTTCTACGCCTATTCGGCTTCTATGCCGGTTTGATAACTATTTGGCTTCTATGCCATGGTGACAGACATTTGGCTTCTATGCCAACCTCTTCTACACAATGGATACCTACCTACGTGGCTTCTACGCCGTGATCTTCGTAGCGATTATACGCATTTTGTCCCTTAGTTGGACCCGCGTCATACGCTCATTCAAAGGATCATCTATACGCAGGCATTGGTTACTTTAACCGTTGTGTAAAAGGGTGCTGTACTTTCTACTCCTCGGTTTCTACACCGACGAAGTGGTCACTGTCACTAAAACTCTATAAATAGAGACCTCTATCAATGAGGAACAAGGTCGGACAAATTGGTCAAGAAAACTAATATCAGATCCAAGGTCGAACTTCCAAGAAAGATCGAACCAGAGGTCAAGAGAGAGAGAGAGAATCCGGAGCTCAGGCAAAGAGTAGGGATCGACGACTTTGTCATCGTACATCTACCCTCTTTTGCAACCTTCGAAGCTGCTTCCTGTCTTCTACGGTACTTCTTCAACATCGTGTAGTCCAAGGGCAAAAGTGATCGACTGCAGATCAGACACCTATAGCAATATTTACCCAGATTAAATAAATTATACTCTCATATCCTCGTATAGGATCAAATTGTACAAGTTTGTTTGTAAACCAAAGAAGGTGGATTTTATATAAACTCCATCCTGAATACATTTTTTATTCTTTCGTTTAATACCACAAACAAGATGGCGACTCTGCTGGGGACATCTTTCTCTTCTGATGAGGAATCAATTGCTCAACACGATGCGGTATCTATAAGAACCGTGAAGAAGACACTGGTCGTCCAATTCGACCAGTCTGCCTACGAAGACGTGCTTCAAACTGGGGGTAGCTCTCACCCTCTCTCCGTCCAAGACAACAGGAAGCTGCGCAAGGTTTGGATGCCCAAGACATCCTCTACCATTCCTGTGGACTCTCCGATCTCTCCGACCTCTCCGACCAATGAGGTTGTAGCATTGCTCCCTCCGTGCCCTGCACGTAAAATTCAGTCTCCCGCTATGCGCGGTACAGACGAAACTTCAGGCAAAGCCTCAGCGCTAACCCAGAAGTATCCACTGCGCTCTACGCGTAGGAACCAGTCTCCCGCTATGCGCGGTACAGACAAAACTTCGGGCAAAGCCTCAACGCTAATCCAGAAGTATCTACTGCACTCTACACGTAGGAACCAGTCTCCCGCTATGCGCGGTACAGACGAAACTTCGGACAAAGCCTCAGCGCTAACCCAGAAGTATCCACTGCGCTATACGCGTAGAAACCAGTCTCCCGCTACATGCGGTACAGACCAAACTTTTGATGATGCCTCAGCACCAAATCGGAAGTACAAATCACTCTCCATGCGCGAGACAACATCTGACCTCTATGGGGAACCAGATGAGCGCTGTAATTTTCGCAAAGGGAAGCAAGCGGCAGAGTACCCAACTTCTCGGCCGTTACGCCAGCGAAGAAGCAGTCTGCCTACCCTCCGGATTACACGAGAAGCCGACGGCCGACTGAGGACCTCTTCAGCTTTACGCCAGTCTGAGCAAATCTCCAAATTATGCCAAGCGGAGTCCCACGACGTAAAGCAAGCTCAGGTTACGGGAAGGCACCCTCCCCGAGGATTATCCGCCACCCAGATGGCCAATCTGTTGTACACAGGTGGCATAGGGAAAACAATGGTGCCCAACCTCCGCATGCCCACTGATGGGAACAGAAGGAATAAGTCGTCGTCTTCTTCCTCCACTCCTTCTGACCTGCAGGATTATCTAATCCAGAGACGCAAAAACAAGAGTCATAAACGGACTTCAGTTCCCCTAACAGTCAAATGCGGGAAGATCATATGGGAAGATACGTCAACATCTAATGTCGTCATAACAGGTGGACCACAAGAAGACTCCATCTTTATTATTCCACCAACCCATAACGATCAGCGTCCGATAATCTTCGGTAGCAGGCGGAACACCCCAATCGTACAGGAGGAATTGCGCGAGCCTGAAACTGGCAGGATACAAACCCACAGATATATCCCACAAGCATTAAATATTATACAAAATATGGGTTACGACTTGAAACTGAAACAAGGTCTCAACTATGGGAAAGGTAGACGAACGCCGGTGCATAGTAATTCTCACCATCAAAAAGTTCGTTTTGGGTTGGGATATACTGCGTCTCTCGCGAGACCCAAAATTTTGAAATCCAATCCTGTACAACCAGAGGCAGTTCCTGATAAATCAGTTTCTGCGGCCAGAGCGGCATGTCTAGGAGTAACTTACCTCGACAGAACGAAGTGACGTCTAGGGCCAGGGGTAGAATCCCCTCAAGATCCGAAGATGATGCAACAACGACAATCTCCCCGCAAGACCGTAAAATTCAGGCATCAGGAGCCCGAAGACCAAAAGGAACTTTCTCCTTCAACGAAGATGACATTATTAAAATCTTCGATATGTTAATGAAAGAGTGCAAACTTCAGCTACCCAACATCAGACATCCTGAGAGGGTTGGCAAAGTGGATGACCCAGATTATTGTCTCTTCCACCGGTACATTCATCACCCCACAAAGGCGTGCTATGTGCTAAAAAGGAAAATTCAGGAGATGATCGAGGCCAAGGTCATCACTTTGAATCTGTAAACAAGGGGACGGTCCTTACCAATTGGATTTTCATTCTTTTCTTACATAACAATTTGCTCTTTTTAAAAGAAAATTGTGTGTACTCAAGGAAGAGTCCCTAAAAAGTCCCTCTAGACAAAGACTGCCATGTCCATATTACCTCTGAGCAGATATGCACTTCCATCCCCGATAGAATTGTATCCCAGAAGTTTGTCATTTTCATATTACCTTTGAACAAACCTTCTTGGTTTCGGCTATCGATTATCACATCGGTTGCCATCTCAACTTAGCGCCCGTACTTAACTCTAAGTACGCCAGTGGTGTTAAGTTCACAAAGACTGCCATATCCATATTACCTCTAAGTCCACAACAGACCTTCTTGGTTTTGGCTATCGATTATCACATCGGTTGTCATCTCAAACTCGTCGCCCTCCGACTCACCTGATGCTCTCGAACAAACACTATTAGTGAATATGGTAGTGGCAGATCCCTTTGAAGCAGATGAACAGGATCCTGAGCCGTTTGAGAATGACTCTTGGGTCCAACAAATGGATACGTAGTAGGAATTCCGCTTCGAGCAAAGAGAACCTCCCACCAAAGACGAAGTTATCCAGGTTGATGTTGGGGGTGAACTTTCGCCAAAGCCGATATTCATCGGTAACAATCTTTCCCCAGCTGAAATGGAAGAAGTTATCCGGCTGATAAAAGAATATATCGACGTCTTTGCGTGGAATTATGAGGACATGTCGAGCCTTGACCCGAAGGTGGCTACTCATAAACTCAATATATTGACCGACTCGAAGCCTATGAAGCAGCACCAATGCCGGTTTCGCCCGGACATGATGGATGCCATCGAAGCTGAAGTCAAGAAATTGATAGCCTGCGGTTTCATCCGGGAAGAACAACATCCCGACTGGGTCGCCAACATTGTCCCAGTCATGAAGAAAAATAGGAAAATACGTATCTGCATCGATTACCGAGATCTGAATGCAGCCTGCCCCAAGGATGAGTTCCCTCTTTCCATCACGGATATCATGATCGACAACACCTGCGGCTTTGAACGTATGTCTTTCATGGACGGATTCTCAGGATACAATCAGATCAAGATGCATCCTGAAGACGAGAAGCACACTGCCTTCCGGACCCCGTTGGGAGTATATTGCTATACAGTCATGCCCTTCGGATTAAAGAATGCCGGGGCTACATATCAACGGGCTATAAGTAGCATATTCCATGAGCATTTACGCAAAACAGTAGAATATTACGTGGACGACATAGCCGTCAAGAGCCGCCTCAAAAATGATCACATTCAAGACTTGAAGAAGGTATTCGAGTTAATGCGCCAACATCAACTCAAGATAAATCCTACAAAGTCCTTTCTGGGTGTATCTAGTGGCAAATTCCTGGGATTTATCATTACCGCCAAAGGCATCCAAGTGGACCCTGACAAAGTCCAGGCCATCGTAGAAATACGACCGCCCCGCAATCTGAGGGAACTCCGGGGATTTCAAGGTCGTCTGGCTTATATCCGGAGGTTCATATCCAACCTCTCGGGAAGATGTCAGCCCTTTTTGCATCTCATAAAGAATGGTGTATCCTTCGTATGGGACGAGACCTGTCAGCAAGCATTCGGGGATATCAAACACTACCTCACCAGTCCGCCGGTTCTGGTGCCTCCCATCATGGGAAGACCATTCTTGCTGTACGTTCGAGCAATAGATCATTCGCTAGGAGCTCTTCTCGCGCAGAAGAACGATGTGGGGCATGAACAGGCTATCTACTACCTCAGCAGGATGATGGTCGGAGCCGAACACCGGTACAACCCAGTGGAGAAAGAATGCTTGGCTCTGATGTTCGCTATCCAGAAGACGCGACACTATGTCACCGGCCAGACTATCCATATCATCTCCAGGATCAACCCTCTTCGAGTACTAATGAGCAAGCCAAGTGTTCTTAATTCCCGGCTCACAACTTGGGTGATGCTGTTAACACCATATGACATAGTATACGTCCCGCAGAAGTCTATCAAAGGCCAAGCGCTGGCCGACTTCCTAGTTGCTCATCCGATCCCGGAGGCCTCCAAATTATACGAAGACATTCCCAACGAAGTTGCAGAATGTAATTCCGTAATGGAAAGTGACGTATGGCAACTGTTCTTCGACGGCGCCTCCAGGACTGGTCCCCAGGGAAACGTGGTTTCAGGGGTAGGAATCGTCCTGGTCACTCCTGATAAACTCATCATCTACCGAGCATATTCTCTTAACGAACCATGTTCCAACAATGTGGCGGAATATAACGCTCTGTTAATCGGGCTCCAAGTCGCTAAAGAGCTGGGGGTCGAGTCCCTGGAAGCTTTCGGTGATTATCTGCTTATCGTCAATTAAGTCAGGGGAATATATGAAGTCCGGAATCCAGACCTCATCCCCTATCACCAAGCAACGGTCGAGATAGCCATGACATTCAAAGGGTTCTTCCTAGAGCATGTACCTCGATCTCAGAATCTGGAAGCTGATGCCCTAGCCAGTCTAGTTGCGGATTTAGCCACTCCTATAAAAAGGCAGGATTCGGTAATCCTTCTTAACAGAGATTTATTCTGCGTGAAGAACAACTTTCACATAGAACGCAGCTACGATGTGAACACGGATCCCCCTAGAAGAGACTGGAGAAGTCCCTTCATAGATTTTGTCGCATACGGAATCTTGCCGGAGAACCCCAAAGAAGCAGTATCCGTCAAAAGACGATCATTACGCTTCTACTTCGACGCATCTTCACAATGCCTATATCGCCGAACCTACGACGGACTGCTATTAAGATGTCTCTCTGACGACGAAGGACAGTAGATTATCCGAGAAGCTCACGACGGCGTATGCGGAGCGCATCATCCAGGTCCTAAGCTACAGGATCGTATCAGGAGAATGGGCTATTACTGGCCCACTATGATCATAGACGTGATCAACTATGCAAGACAATGCAGAGCCTGTCAGGTTCATGCAGACTTCATACATCAACCGTCTTAATATCTACATCCTACGGTTGCGTCCTGGCCTTTCGAAGCATGGGGTATGGATATCATTGGTCCTATTCACCCGTCTTCTTCCAGAGATCACCGGTTCATACTGGCCATCACCAATTACTTCTCCAAATAGGCAGAGGCGATCCCTCTTGCTGAGGTAAAGGCATCTAATGTGATCAGCTTCATCAAGCATCACATCATTTATCGCTTTGGGATTCCCCCAAGGATAATCCATGACAATGGACCTCAGTTCATCAGCCAAGCGTTTTATCGATTTTGCGATAAAAATCGAATACATAATATTGCCTCTACGGCATATCATCCAGCTGCTAATGGTTTGGCGGAAGCTTTCAACAAAACCATTATCAAACTCTTGAAGAAGTTCGTCTCTTCAAACAAAAGAGACTGGAATGAGAAGATGGGCGAATGTCTCTGGGCATACCGCACAACGGTACGGACACCGACAGGTTGTACCCCATTTTCACTGGTCTACGGGAGCGAAGCAGTTCTTCTTATTGAAATCCAGATCCCGTCGCTCAGGATAGCCGTGACTAATGAGTTGACCCAAGAAAAGAATAACCTGTTAAGGCTTCAAGAGCTAGAAGGATTAGACGAGAAACGCCTCCAAGCTCAACAACGTATCGCGCTCTACCAAGCACGCATTTCCAGAGCTTTCAATCATAAAGTAAAGGAAAGAGTGTTCAAAGTCGGCGAGCTAGTTTTAGCCGTAAGAAGGCCGATGATTCTTACTCACAGGAGTAAAGGCAAATTCCAGCCCAAGTGGGAAGGCCCTTATGTGATCGAGACAACGTTCTCGAACGGCGCTTACAGGTTTGCCCAGCCTAATAGAGACCTGTTAATGGCTCCTATCAACGGTAAATTCCTGAAGAGGTACTATGCTTAACCTCCTCTGCTCAAAAGGAATATAGCGAGAATCTCAAAGTCTGACCAAACTACTTCCAGAACGAAACTAGTTAGGTCATATTCTATCATGTCTGTATGACCTCTGAATAGATATGTCCTGCTAAAAGTTTATCGAGAGTCTATCACGTCCATACTACCTCTGATATCACTCTCGTCCAAACCTATCATTTACATTCCGAAATGATGGGTCCACAAAGTCTGAAAAGATTCGCTTTATTTTATTCCCGAAAAGAGCAGAATTATATTGGAGAAGCAAAAAAAAAAGGGCACATCATTGTGGGGGAGCGGTCAGATCGTGAATCAGCTTCGCCAGTGCAGCCACCCTCTCGTTCCTGGAAACCAAGGCATCAGTGCGGTCCTGTTCCAGCCATGCCTCGGGATTGTTCATAAAGGACAGTTCGGCCCTTGCTTGAAGAGAGCCAGCGCGGGCAGCTTCTGCACGCTCCAGGTCCCGTCACGCTGTGCTCAGTCGACTAGTCGCTACGTCTAGACCTGCCAACGACTAAGAAGCCCACTCCTCTGCCTGAGCGAGTTTCTCCTTCAACTTGCGAGCCCTCGCTGTATTCCCTTCATGCTCGGATTGGCACTTCGTCTGAAGAGCAAAAGCCTCCTCCACGACAGCTTTTCTTTTATCCATCTCCAGCTTATGTGCTTTGATGGAGTTATCTAGGCTCTCCAGCTGTTTGGTAAGCCGCGCAGTCATGAAGTTGTATCTGGCCTGGAACTCAGCTTCAAAACTACCCCGAGTCAGCTGCAAGTATTCATTAATAGGTCGCTCCAACCCATTAACTATCGCCTCCAGGGCGTCAGCTACCCCAGAATCGCCAAACTCCCTGACCGCCCCAATCGAAAACTGGGAAGCCTTCTTCAGACGCTCAAAATCCAGATTCTTTGCCAACACCATGGATATTAGCGTTTTCAGACTGGTGTAAAAGAGGCTGGTATACAGCTCGGTCAGCGCAACCAGATCTGGTTGAACGCCAGGAGTGGCCGCGATATTGGCGAGTTCCCCGCCAGGAATGATTGCAGACGAGGTGACCACAGCCGCCGCCTCGACGGGTGGTGCGACCGAAGAAGGTGCGATAACGACGGTCGAAGTCATCGGCATACTCGCAAGAGGCAAGGTCACGATAACGGGTTCGTCCTCCTCTGGAGGTGACGAAACTACTCCGGGCGAGCTGGCCCCCGAAGGTATTTCCTCCTCGAAGTCGAACGCCTCCATATCATCGTCAGGAGCCCGAGCAGAGCCAGAAGGTGCTTCAGCGCTATACTTCCCGTGGACGCCATCCCCTGAGAAGAGGACAAGAAAGTTGATATCAATATGATAGTAATCTTTCTAAAAGGAGACATAAAGATGACCTTTACCCGTAGCCAACGGTATATATGTCGCGTCTGCAGCCGATGTAGCTATATCACGCCTTAATGACGCAATACGAACTATCATACCTGGAGAAGGAGGTGGGCCAACCGATATCGCCAGGAGCTCTCACTGGAACCTCGCTAGTCATGCTCACGGACGCGGCAGGAGTTTCATCCGTTGCCGGTCTAGGGAAAGATTCTTCCATTTGCCTCGGCCACGCAGGCGATTTCATTCCACTACCGGAGGCGGTGGCAACAACGGCAGCCTCAAGCAGGAGTTCTCCGGCACCGCCAGCCGAAACTGAGGGTCCCTCTCCGAGAGGCGGGGAACCTCCAGTCAAAGAGACATCCCCAACAGAAGAGACAGCAGGTTCCTCTCTAGGAGCCTCAATGCCAGGAATCCAGAGAGGGCGATTAACCGTCTTCTTCTTCCTCTTGCGAGGGGAAGTCTGATTCGAAGCAGGAGCCCTTCGCTTCCCAGAGACCGCCAAAGCCCCCGCAGGCGGAGGCACTTCATACCTCGGCACCGATACCAGAGGCTTATCCGGAGTGACGAACTCCTCACCCTCGTCAGATGAAACCGAGGGGACTTCGATTCTTCCACCAGGCTTGGGAGAAGGCACCCTAAAGCTTTCACGCACGTCAAAATTGCGATGGAAGGTGTTGATCACCACGTAAAACTGAGCGTACGAATGGAGAATCCGCAGCTCCATGGAGAGGGTGACGACCGGCACGGTAAAGATTGCTCCCGTACAGCCCATGATAAAATACCGCCATCCTCTGGCTCCATCAATGAGTCCTCTCCTGGACCTGAAGCTGGTGACGGCATTGCCCACGTACAGCTGATCGTACCCAAACTGCCTAGCGAACCGACTGGGCAAGTAAGGCTCGAAGAAGCAATGATCTTCACTTCTGTACAGCAAGTGGGAGGATCTAATACAGACCAACCAATTAAAAGCTTCCAGAGAAAGATTGGTCTTCTCTCCACCTAAATCCTCAAGCCTAATCCCTGACTGATTGCGATGCACAGAGGGGATAGTACAGAGGAGCTTCCAGCAATGACCGAGGCTCAGCACCCGCCGGCAGTCTAAGACTGTGTTCACATTCAAGAGGGAGTCCTTGTAGTTCTGCAAGAAACTACCCCCCGCGCTACTACCAGGGCCGGGAAAAATCACTCGGGGGTTGTGGAGAATTAACCATCCCATCAAGTACAGGTATGGTAACTCTACCCGAGGAAAGCTATCACGTCGAGCTTCATCGACGAGCAGTCCGTCAGTCATGGCTCTCAGGCCAGCCTGTATGCGGCACACCATGGCAGGGAGCAAGCCGAGTCTTGCCCCGAACACCAGACGAACGGCGGGCCACAGGATGTTCCGGTGAATGCGGTCCACGGACGCGATGCCGGGCACCACTACTCGACGCAGCCATAGGGAGAGAAAGCCAGCCAGCCTGGCTTCCTCAGACAAAGGCCTGCGGTAGCACCTCAAGTAACTATAGGCCTTAGTGCCTTCAGGGTACTTTCCTACCCCGTCATTGAGAAACTGATCTGGAGCTTTAGCCTCCTCCATAAGATCCTCGATGACCTGGGCACTGAGCATGCCCAAACAGTTTACGGGCTCGTTCTTGCCCCCCGAAACTTTCTCCGACTTGACGGCCCTGGCCCGGTGGAAGAAGAGGTATAACATCCACTTAGTGGTGTGAGCCAAATCAGAAGGCTCATTATAAAAAGCAGTACACGTGAAATAGTGGCACATTAGCTCCTGATACACCTCTACAACCCGAGGGTCCGAGTCCTCCAACTCCCGGTTGGTGGGAACATACTCTTCATACGGGGTATCCCCCATCGGCAGTCTCGAGATCGCTGCCATTTCATGGAGGGCCAACCCCAACTCCCCTAGTGGAGTTGCGAAGGTCCCGGTGAGCGAAATGTATCGCTCCATCAGTGCCAGAAACAGGTTAGGGTTGGGAGGCAACCCAACACTCGTCGCGCTCACGGCAGCATACAGTCCTATGACCTCCAGCTCTCTCCGAAAATGCTTCAAAGCCCAGTCAACTAGGCAAGTCCATCGGAGGTTTGCTGGGGTGATCCACCCATTGCACCGAGGATTCTTCTTGGGGTATACCCCCCCTCGCACCATGAAGTCGTTGCAGAAAGTCGGCAATTGGATCGGCTGGATCACTGAACTATCTTCACTTGGAATGCTGCCCGGGCACAGTCCCCTGAACAACGTCACGACGCCAGAAGGGCGGCTGACAAACGACCCCTGGTCAGCTCCTTTCAGATGAAAGATCTTCCCCGGCTTACCGTGAAGATCGTGAGTCAGCGTCCATGACATCTTCCTGGGATGTGTGGCATAGAAGAAAGCCGAGATGGGATAATCTCTCGGCATCGTGGGCAGATAAAAGACCACACTCTCGGCGGGGAAAATCCAGGGTCCTCTCTTGGGCTTCGTCTGGCACTGTTTGTCTATCATGTCCCCAAAGAGAAAGGCCGGCTTGATATACTGGTCCCCGTCTATGTACTTCAGGGGCTCTCCGTTAATCATGTTCAGCAATGTCCGCTCGCCCTGAGCCGATATCAAAATCCCCCTCCCTTCAGGATACTAGGGTCCGGAGATAGGAAATGTCACGTGCGACAGATCCTCCAGGTAGTTCAAGTGCAGCATCCCGGCAGCGGAACCCATCACCTCGGCCAGTGGAGACTCGTGCAAGTTAACTGCGAAAGTGCAAGGAAAATACGTCATTACAAATCTTGCAACACAAAGACCAAGAAACGACAGTCTGTGCTTTACGCCAAGACTGTACAAAATTTGGTCATCTTATGCCGAAAGTCACATCCTGAAGCGTAATTGGCGGTATACAGTCCGTGCTTTACGCCAGATTGCCAAAATTTTAGTTATTACGCCGGAGGTCCCATCCAAAGCGTAAAACTAAAATTTTATAGTATACACCAAGTTTTCGGCAGTCAGAGCTTTTACGCTCAAAACTGCGAAAACATGGAGTTTTTACGCGAGAACATTAGAAATGTGGGCGTAAAAGATGAAAATATCTCCGTGCGTCATCTTCCTCAAAGAGGCTATCAGCACAGGAGATGACCTAGCGCGGTCACGTTCAACGTGTGCGAAGGATTTTTTTTGTCGTTCTTTATCATCCCAAAGGCTATACCTCTAAGGCCGGGTGCGCTACTCGTCGGAAGGATACTTCGCTCAGAAGGAAGTTCACCTTGCCCGACCGAAGACTCTCTCGCTGGGGCAGAAGAACGAGAAGAAGAGCCTATACTCTTTCCCTTGGTGGAGGGGGTTTGTTTCGGCGCCATTTCTGAAAACTCGGAGTGCTCGGAGAAAGAACGAGGGGAAAAACTCAAACAATCGAAGGCTCTCTTTTGCAGAAGACGGATAAAAAGTTTTTCTCTCAAAAGCTTGGGATATATATAGAGTTCGGGTCGACTCCTCGAAACCCCAACCAAATCTCACAAATTAAATATTTGGTTATGATTGGGTACTACGTCAGCCCACTACTCTCGAAAGACGGACAGTCAGCAAATTCGAAGAGTTTTTTGTGCAAAAACAAGTCAGCGATTCCTACGCTAAGGAGCTTTCTATGCTCGACAGCAACAGATCTACGGTTTTTACGCTCGCAAGCTATCAGTCTATAGTTTTATGCCCGGATGCCTTTGTGCTCGGTAGCTTTTATGCTCGAGAGGCTATAAACCTATGACTTTACGCTCAGCAGATACCAAATCGATGATCTCATGCTCGATGGCGTTTAGTTTACGCTCGGAGGCAACATATCCGCAACCTTACGCTCGAAAGATTTCTTTTTCACAGGCTACAAATCAGCAGTTCTACGCTAAGGAGCTTTCTACGCTCGACAGCAACAGATCTCCGATTTTACGCTCGCAAGCTATCAGTCTATGGTTTTATGCCCGGGTGCCTTTGTGCTCGGTAGCTTTTACGCTCGAGAGGCTACAAACCTACGACTTCACGCTCAGCAGCTCCGAATCTACGATCTCACGCTCGGTGGCTTTCTACGCTCAATAGACTATGAACTCAGGATTCTCAGCTCATCTATACTACGGATCTCTGACTTTCCGCATATCCGAACAGCAAGGTGGTCGATTACAGGAGTTCACACAGAAGATACTCCTTCTTGACCTCAACATATCCCGAGTACCCGAAGCATACAAAGTTCAAGCATTGAGAAATAACTCTTCTCGGGTCAAATTGGAGGATCATCCAGACTCCAGTCTGAATATCTCGTCTATCAAGATGGCAACTCAGTTTGACAGCCATTTCTCGACCCTGTTCCAAGGGATTTTTGATAAATCATTCTTGAAGACGAAGTCTGAACAAAAATTATGTTCATCAGAAGTAAAAACAACAGTTCAGAGCTCTACGCGGTTCCTCGGTACTAGCAACAGGACAGTTCTAAATATTCAAAATGCTCAACAGCGTTCTATGGACTATTCGCTATGCATAAAGGACAGGACCTAGCACTCTTTCTATCAGAGTCGGCATAAAGAATCAGACGTGTCGAAGCTACACATATTCAGACTTCATAGCAACGTATAGCAAGATGATCATATGAAGAAGCAAGACAATTTTATTAAATATTAAAGTCATGATTACATATGAGGGAAATCCTGTCTACAAAGGGTTTTTTCTTTATTTTCATGACTACATATGAGGGAAATCCCGTCTACAAAGGGCTTCCTCATCATTGTCGTCAGAAGATCGTACCCAGAATCTGTTCTACGAGGTTCTCGCATCGGTGCAGGTCTTCCTCTTCTTCCATGGCAGTTCATCGACCACCACATCATGAACAAGAAGATCGATGGCGGGAGGATACAGAGCTGGACCTGCATAAATAATGCAGATCCCACGTTTTGTACGCCATGACCGATCCAGTTGAGGCTTCTTTAAGACCCAACTCGATCGAGGATAACAGTTACAGTTTGTCTGCTCTTGTCCGCAGAGGTCTCTGGGGAAAATATACAGCTTGCAAGCCGTGTGGTCAAATACGACCCTTCCCCTCTTCCGAAGAGCAGCCATATAAAGTTGCTGATTATCCCGAGCAAGGGAGGCTAAGATATCCTTCCATGATCCATCGTTGCAGTGGACACTTGCTCGAAGATGCCATCTTTTTCGGCTCCTTACACGCTGGAAGAACATGATCTCCTTCTTCCTCAGATCGACCCAAAAAACTCTGGCGATCATCTCTGCGTGGTGATGGAAATGTGGGGAGAACAGGTTAACTCCCCCAGCCTTTTTATTGGCGAAA
This sequence comes from Iris macrosiphon, assembly GCA_036927795.1. Classification (NCBI taxonomy): domain Eukaryota; kingdom Viridiplantae; phylum Streptophyta; class Magnoliopsida; order Asparagales; family Iridaceae; genus Iris; species Iris macrosiphon. Next base: position 32,937,767 of record JAYESA010000008.1, on the reverse strand, counting down.
GAGGTCACATCGGTCCCCAATAAATCTGCCATAAAGTCAGCATCGACCGTTTCAACGCTCCATTCAGAAACGTTTCGAGTCACGAGGAGCGGTTCATGCTTCATTCAAAGCGTTCCAAATTCTGAGGAATTTGAAAGCTTTGAAGGGGGTCTTGTAGAAGCATGAAAAAATACGCCGGATGACTATACGCGGCATATTGGTGCAGAGCAGCGTAAGCAGAGGCCTTCAGAGCCATCAAGCGTGCAACAGAGCTCTTTTCGCTAAAATACAGCGTAAAATATGAAAGCTCAAAGGACCATCCGCGTAAGGCAGTACGTCCAAGCCGCTTCAGCGTAAACAGGTTGCGCCATCGCCTCCAAGGCGTAAAACTCATCCTCTTTCAGACGCAGCATTGAGGTGTACAAGAGACGCTTCATATTCTCCGAAGTGAACCTGTCAGACCCTGCAATGAAGATCCTACAATGAACCTGACGTCTGGACTTCTGACAAAAGGATACGGCTCGACTACCCAGATGACGGCTATAATGATGGCACAGCACTGCGACCCAGGCTGTCAAATACCGCCATCCCCTTTGCGTAAACTGCTTTTACAAGCACGAAGGGATACGCTGCCTTGTTTTACACAGGCAGACACGAGCTGTTAACGTTCTGCAGTAGACAAACCGCCTGCCACATCAAAAGCTGCACTCCGTACGGGGTCGAGGCACGTCTCTACGTCTAATGCACAGGGCGGTGGCAGTTTCTCAAGGCACGTCTCTACGACTGATGCGCAGAAGGGGTTGTAGACCTTCAAAGACACGCCTCCACATTTAATGCACAGGATGGTGGCAAATCTCGGCATTTAATGCAAGAGATTTGATTATATCTTCAAAAGCCATAATTCTGGCTAAGACGTCCCCATCAGCACTCTGGCACGGTACGCAGCGGCTTCTACGCCCATCCAGCTCCTACGCTTGCTCGGCCTCTATGACCACTCGGCTTCTACGCCTACTCAGCTTCTACGTCTACTCGGCTTCTACGTCTGCTCGGCTTCAACGCCCATTCGGCTTCTACGCCTGCTCGACCTCTATGACCACTCGGCTTCTACGCCTGTTCGGCTTTTATGCCTATTCGGCTTCTATGCCGGTTTGATAACTATTTGGCTTCTATGCCATGGTGACAGACATTTGGCTTCTATGCCAACCTCTTCTACACAATGGATACCTACCTACGTGGCTTCTACGCCGTGATCTTCGTAGCGATTATACGTCTTTTGTCCCTTAGTTGGACCCGCGTCACACGCTCATTCAAAGGATCATCTATACGCAGGCATTGGTTACTTTAACTGTTGTGTAAAAGGGTGTTGTACTTTCCACTCCTTGGTTTCTACACCGACGGAGTGGTCACTGTCACTAAAACTCTATAAATAGAGACCTCTATTAATGAGGAACAAGGTCAGACAAATTGGTCAAGAAAACCAATATCAGATCCAAGGTCGAACTTCCAAGAAAGATCAAACCAGAGGTCAAGAGAGAGAGAGAGAGAGAGAGAATCCGGAGCTCAGGCAAAGAGTAGGGATCGACGACTTTGGCATCGTACATCCACCCTCTTTTGCAACCTTCGAAGCTGCTTCCTGTCTTCTACGGCACTTCTTCAACATCGTGTGGTCCAAGGGCTAAAGTGATCGACTGCAGATCAGACACCTATAGCAATATTTACCCAGATTAAATAAATTGTACTCTCATATCCTCGTATAGGATCAAATTGTACAAGTTTGTTTGTAAACCAAAGAAGGCGGGTTTCGTATAAACCCCATCCTGAATACATTTTTCATTCTTTCGTTTAATACCACAAACAGCAGACTCACCCTATGGGAGGACATCCTGTATTCTTCCAAGACCTGACACTTTTACACGTATTTATAGTGATAAATCTCATATTAGGATGCGTGTTCGCGTGATCGACTAGCTATCGCCGCGTGTGACGTGCATCACGGTTAGCAAGCAATCTAGGATTATCTCAGTATAGAGACTTGGCATTTAGATAAGAGATATGCACGTCGACTATTTGACTGGTATATCTACATTGGGAGGGGAGGACGACTAGTAGGCATATGGGACACCCCACTCCTTTACACTGGCACCGCACTCGACGGAGTGATACGGACGTATTTATATATTACTGATACCACGTTCTGTAGAGTGTTGGGCGTTACTTGATGATATTGCAGATACCACACTCTATAGAATATTGGACGTTATTGTATTTCTATGCCCGAGTTATAGGGGGCATGTATGGCATATACTAGCCGGTTGCCACGACTGGCGAATTATGTCAGCATATGTCTAGCCTACACCTTTCCATATACTCACAGTTGTCCTCACATTGCATTCACTTAGATGGCTAGCACACCCTTTATTGCATTTATCTTATTCAGTATTTATATATGGCATGTTTCTATGTATCTTGTTATGTCCCTCTGAGGACCTGGTACCTTTCCAGATTTGGACGAGGCTTTCTACCCCACAGTATACGGCCCTGGACAGGAGACGAGATTCGCTACAGCTGAGGAGCTAGAGGTGCAGCCGTCAGAGTATCCGTGATCAGTTGGTAGACCTTCAGCCTAGATTGGGTGCATCATTATCTAGAGTCGATGCCCTAGTCATTATCTTTCATATCTAATTTCAGTACTTTTATTTCGTCATAGCAGTGGGTTTGTTCCCACCAGACATCTTGGTTTGTACTATGATATTTCAGACTGGTGTTTATCTTCCAGCAGTTTATGTAGTACTTCTTGCTCTTTATATTGTGGATGAGATTAGATTACCTGTTATTGACTGATATTGCACATGTTAATATTATAGGACAGCGTAGCACTCTTTGTGGATCCATTAAATTAGGATATCCTCGAAGACGTGTCAGCTGGCTATTGCCACGTGGCCTGGTCCCGTATATATTGGTACTGGGGCATGACACAAGACATAATGTTGGAACATAGCCTATGTATCATTCAACAAATGTTGCCATTTGGCACGCTTTTACTGTTTCAGAGAGAGAGAGGCTTGAGCGAGTTATAATCCTGGCCTAGCGTCGCTTGTAACACTTGTTCAATATCAATAAAGAGTTTATTTTATTTCTATACTTGTGTTATTCAATGCTTCCGCTATTGACGACTCTGTGAACTTGTTACCAATCGCCTGTGCGTTTCTTATTCCGCTGCACTCGGACTATTTATGTGACTCTATGGCTTAGACCTCTTATCATCTGTTCCGATTATGGTTTTACACGGGTGCGGCTTATGCTCATGCGGCATCACGCCTAAATAGGAACGATCGTCCCGCGGGAGCGCTGGCGCAGTGATTCGCGCCTAGTAGGGACGGCCGATTACCTGTAGGAGATCGGGGCATGACACAAAATATACAGTATTTACACTCTTGGTTCTTTTTCCCCAGCAAGTGCCTATGTACAGCCTTGCCCTTCCTATACAAATCATTGTATAAGCCATTATCGGTGTTCAGGAGTCCTAGATACACAATGGATAATGGATCCTCAAAAAGTTCCCCAGCGGAGCAATCCTCGGGTCCACTTGCACACTCCCGCAGCGACCACTCAAACCAATTTTGTTAGGTGCTAGCCATGTTCATAGTACCTCTGAGCTATTATCCTGATGATCTCCCCAGTGGAGCAACCCTCAAGTTTATCAACATTTATGGATAGACCACAATCAGCAGATCACTCCTTAGTAAATTTTTCGGACATTGGTTCACATCAATATTACCTCTGAACTATCGTCCTAATATTTCTCCCAGACCGTGTTTGCCATGTTCATATTACCTCTAAGCAAACCTTTCGGGTTTGAGTATCGATCATCACATCTATATTACCTCTGATATCGGTTGTCATCTCAACTTATCACTTATACTTAATCCTAAGTACGCCAGCGGTGCTAGGTCCATAAAACCTATCATGTCCATATCACCTCTGATAGGATTTTATCTCGAAATTATTACTTGTACTCTCATGCGCAAGAAGTAATAGGTCCACCAAAAATCCCCCAGTGGGATATCCTTAATGATAGCAAACAGCCACGTCTATATTACCTCTGGCTCACTTTCTTTTTCCTTCTACCAAAAATACCGGGATCATACCTAACCTCTCGGTACGACTATCGATCGGCTCACATCTACGTCACCTTTGAGCTATCATCCTCACCTTCTCCCTAGTAGGGTTTTCCATATCCTTCGCACCTCTGAGCAAACCTACCGGGTTTGGATATCGATCATTATATCCATAATATCTCTGATATCGATCGTCGTCTAAACTTATCAGCTGTACTTAAATTTAAGTACGGCAAAGGTGTTAAGTCCACCAAACTTGCCACGTCCATATCACCACTGGCAAGGCCTATTTTGAACTTATTACGTGCACTCTCGTGCGCAAGAAAGAATAAGTCCACCAAAAATCTTCCAGTGGGATATCCTTAAATGACTACGGTATCGTACTACGTCCACATCACCTCTAGTGCAATACCCAAAGGTCCACCACATTCAAAATTCTAAAAAATAAGAGACTTTATTGATTAATACTCAAGGTCATGAGTACATATGATGGAAAACTATTATATTTAAGGGTTTTTCATTAGTATTCAACATCATGAGTATATATGATAGAAATATGTTTTAAGGGTTTCCATAAAGTCTCGCTGAGTGTTGCTGTTGCTACTAACACAAGTGGGCCCAGCATCAGAGCTCAATGCTTTCTGGATCATCCCTATACAGTGCAAACCTTAGTATATGGAAAATAATCCATATTGATGGATAGTAAGGGAGGAGCAGTGGTAGACGTTCTACGACCAAGCGGGAAGACCAAAGACAGGAATGACAATTAATACAAATTCTGTCATCGACGCCGCAAGTCCCCAGCCGGTAGCAAGCCGCATAGAGGGAAGAAATGCAGCTAGCACGCTGCATGAACAAGAACAGTCCTGCATATGATGTAAGATGACCATCCTCATCTCCTGGGTTAGTTCTTGGTGAACCGTCCTCGTCTTCTGGATTAGTTTTTGACGAAAAACTACCACATAAGGGTGATATTCTCTTCAAATGATGGGTTCTATGATATCCTTCCATGCTCCATCCTGGGCACCAAAAAGGTGGTAAAACCTTCATAAAGAAGAACATATATCAGTATCCAATGAAGATTATAAAAAATATACAGCGGACACATGACCACTTCCAAGTCGCAGCTACGCGCGGGAGGGGACATCTCGAGGTAGCCAAGACCGCACGCATGAGCAAGAAAAATTCTCATCCATACGGCCAAGCCGCAGATGGACCGATTCCTCATCCATGCGACCAAGCCACAGATAGGCTCTACGAGCATGTTACAGATGACTGGCACGGCTATGCGACAAGACTCTGTGAGGGTGGGGCATGCGCGTATTAAAGATAATTTCTCATCCACACTGAAAGGCTATGTGCTTGTGTCTGTGTATGTGTTTTTGTGTCCCTGCCATCGTGATACACTCTTACCTCCAAGTAAAGCATCAAAATTAAGGGGCCAAGGATCAAGATCGCCCCTGACAAACTCCTCGGCAAGGAGAGACGCAACAGTCGGCATTCTTTAGAGGGAAGAAGAAACGAAACAAAGAAATAAATTTCTCTCTCTCCTCCTGGCCGCCTATTTTATAGGCTTCAAAGCCACGTAAAGAGATCGAGACAATGAACATCATTGAAACCTACCCAACATTTCTCTCGTGGACACACACAAACACACACACACACACACACACACACACACACACATATATATATATATATATATATATATATATATAGACACACACACACACACACACACACACACACACACATATATATATATATATATATATATATATATATATATATATATATATATATATATATATATAGACACACACACACACACACACACATATATATACACACACACACACACACACACACACACACACACACACACATATATATATATATATATATATATATATATATATATATATATATATATATATATATATATATATATATGTCGACACACACACACACACACACACACACACACACACATATATATATATATATATATATATATATATATATATATATATATGTCGACACACACACACACACACACATATTAATATATATATATATATATATATATATATATGTAGACACACACACACACACACACACAACGTCATGAACATCATTGAAACCTACCCAACGGTTAAACAATTACTAGGCCTCTTAATTATGCCTCTAAACAACAAAATAAATTAGGAATAAAAGCATTAAATTCTGCAATTATTTTTAATTCACAAGAAATCTTGAAACGGAAAACTATTTCGAGGACTAACAATCCTATGTATCAACTAGGATTTTAACAAGCTTTGGTACCTAGGTTAAACATAATTTTAATAATTTTAATATGGCATGGAGATGTATTTTTTATGTCCCTACCAAGTTGAAGGGAACGATTTGAAGGGAAAGAGACATACCAAGTTGCGATTATGGTAGGCGTTCAAGTCATGATTCTGACCTCAAGGAGACTCAAACGACGTCCAAACCACTTGGAACTCGAAGGGGATGAGATGGCCTCGAGGGGAAGGAATTTGTGGACTGTGGGAAGGCATGCACAGCTGTGTGCACACTCTGTACAGTAGCAGTCGGTCTTCCCCTTGGGCTGCTCACGACCACAAGGGTGGTTCAGGTGGTGTTGGCGGCTATGGGTGCCACGACCCGCACCCAAAATTTGGACATGAGCCATGGGTACGTCCAGCCTATGCCGCAGCATCAACGGTAGAACGCTGTCTAGGTCTCAATACTACTAAACATAACTCACTAAATAACCTGTCAATGATCTCAACTCCATAAGGAGGACAATGAATAATGCATTGATCAATAATTCATAAGATAATCATAATAACTATAGGAAGTAACTGGCACGATAAGATATAAAGATAAGGAAGTACTGACATAAATCAAGCACAATAACTCAAATACAACAGTAATTTAGAGTCTGGCTAGCCCAACATAAATAGTTTCAACAATAATACCATCCAAATCTTAAGTTTAGAATAAATAAATACATTGATAACTAGACCAAGGAACTGTCTAAATGACTGCAGGTGGTGTCTCCTCTAAGGAGAGTGACTCCTCTAGAATCTCCGGTATGTAATCTCCCTCTACTCCTGAGCCATAGTGAGTAGGACAGAAGTCCTCAAGGTCCTCTGAAAAATATTATCCAGTCAGGATTGGAGTGAAGCACAAGCACTAATAGCAGTTTCCTTTATATTGACAAAAACTATAAGATAGTGTAAGGAAATACATGATGAGGAAAATACTGGAAAAGTAAGAAAACTGGAAATATTTAATCAGCAATAGTATTAACAAGCAATGAACAAATATATGTAAGAAGACTAGAAATGAGTGAACTGGAATAAAGAATAGAAATTATAGCTAAGTGTTTGAAATATCAGTTTACTATATGATCGGCTTGGGATGAGATCAGGCTTGTTATATATGATTGGCTATGATACATGTGAGGTCAGGCTAACTATCTGGTTAGCTATAATGCGAGCAATAGTCAGACTAATCATATATAATAGGCTATGAGGCATGTAAATGGTCAGGCTACACCCAACGTGATATATGGGGTGAGCTATGATGCATGTAAAGTTGGGTATGATCACATAATCTGCTAATATTTCTCTGTCCCCAGCTAGCACGATGGATTCCAATCATGACTCTTTATGACAGATATCTACGATGCTAACCCATGTATCCACAGTGTCAGAATCAAGTATACTCTACAACTAGAATCTTAGAAATAATCAACATAATAAAAACTGTCAGAGAATGTACTCGTTTGTGGTCCTGAGCAAGGTATGAGGATCGATGTCCAAGATGGTATCATAATAACCTAAATATATGAAATTAAGTATCAAAGAGTGTGTTGGAGTCATAAATGTGGTGGCCCATGCAGGTCCATTTTAAATCGTCTTGGTCACCTGACTGTGCCAAGCTAGCCTGCAAATTAGGAATAGATATTATGATTGTTGAATAAGATCTTAATCCATAATCAATTTTAAAAACTCTTTGTATGTGATTATCGCCCTTGGACTTCTAATTTGCATTCGTTCAATTTTCGTCAATATCGCTATCATTATTTCTCGTTCCCTATTATTCGGGAAGACGAATGCTTGTGACTGATGATTTCCTTCCAGAAGAAGATCGAAGACCAGACGACAGAAGACAGAATTCATGTAATATTCCCTGAGAAGATTGTTACCCTATTAGGATAGATTGATAGGTTCTTTTTGGATTCTAGAACTAGTATGGAAGGTTAGTAAGAGAATTGGACCCAGTAGTACCCTATCCGTACTTGAGATAGCAGTGATCTTGGGGGTACTGGGAGCTGGAAAGATTGTTGATCATGACCTAGAATAATTCATGGAAATGCATAGCCTGATGATGGAAACTAGTGGTTGTATATGATAGCAATACTAGGAACGATGATTATGAGCTAGAGGAGATGATTTTAGGACCTCACTTGGAAGATGATGATCTAATACCAGAAATTTTTATATGTGCTTGGGTGACGTCATATTTATAATCGTACTATGTGACCCAGAATAATATATAACGGGAAGAAGAATTATGAGGAATAAAATTTTTAGAAAAATTTTGAGGAAGAGAAAAATTATACTTTAGACAGGGAAGAACTTTTCTTTTAGAGGATTAGTGTGGTAAACAGAACAGGAGAACTTATTTTGAGGTTAAGTCTCGATGATGATACCGTCTTAGCATGAGTTGATTGAGCCAATACCACACGACACTAGATTGTCGACGTAGTTGCATTATATTTTTGGCCACTAGGTTACCCTGAGTTGAGTTTCTTCAGGGAGCCCAGGAGTATGGTGCCCATCTGCCTTAGGGGTATACAATGCATGAGGTAAACAAGTGTACCACCGTATTATATCAGAGTTTGAGGATGTGTTTCTAGAGAATCTTTCAGGCCTGCCACCTGACAGAGAGATAGAGTTTGCTATAGAGTTGACTCAAAGAGCCGAGCCGGTTATTTTTTCGTCTTCAGACTAGCACCGATAGAGTTGGTTGAGTTGAAGGTCCATAGTAGAGGACCTCTTAGACAAGGGTTTCAGTCGGGCTAGTGTTTCTCCATGGGGAGTACCCATCGTATGGTGCCGAAGAAGGATGGGACGGTACGATTGCGTATTGATTTTAGGGACGATATATTTGTGTATCGATTACAGGGTTTAATGCAGTAACGATAAAGAACAAGTACCCATTGCCGCATATCGATGATTTATTTGGATCCGCTAAGTGTAATCTCGGAGATCGATCTCAGATCAGGCTATCCTCAGATCAAGGTATGGAGAGAGGATATTCCGAAGATGGTTTTTCGGACGAAGTATGGACACAGTGAGTTTTTAGTCATGTTTTTACCAACGTGCCAGCAGTATTTATGAGTTTGAGGAACAAAATTTTCTACCAGTACTTGGATAAGTTTTTGGTGGTAATTATCGATGATATCTTGGTGTATTCTAAGGGCCAGAAGGAGCTCAACATGAGATAGAGGCACTGGCTAGAGTTGATGACAAATTATGATGTTGAGTTACAGTACCACCCTGGCAAGGCGAATGTAGTAGCAGATGCCTTAAGCAGGAAGCCCATGGCATACTTTTTGATGACTCAGTGGCCATTTCTAGAGGACCTCCAGGAGCTTGGGATCGGGACTGTATTGCCAGGCAGGGATGGACAGATGGCCAGTCTCGAGATTCAGCCTACTTTGATTTAGAGGATCAAGGCGGCCCTACCTACAGATGCGAGATTTCGACATTTACGGGAGAGGATAGAGGCCGACATGCAGACGGGACTCAGGATTCATGTAGACGAAACATTGAGGTATGGAGATTGCCTATACGTTCCGAGTGGCGAACTACGCAAAGAGTTGAGGATCGAGGCTCATAGCTCGATTTATTCTATTCATCCCGGAGGTACGAAGATGTACCGAGATTTGAGGCAACATTTCTGGTGGCATGGGATAAAGAGAGAGATTACAAGATTCGTGGTGAGATATTTGGTTTGTCAGCAAGTCAAGGCTGAATATCAGAGGACTGTAAGACTATTGCAGTCGCTTCCTATTCCCGAGTGAAAGTGAGAACACATCACCATGGACTTCATCGCAGGATTCCCGCGGAGCCTTAGCGGGAAGGATGCAGTTTGGGTTATCGTAGACAGACTCACCAAGTCTACACATTTCTTGCCCCTCAGAGTTGGGCAGCCCACGGAGATTATAGCTGACATGTATATGAGACAGGTAGTATGACTACATGGAGTGCCTGTCAGCATCGTATCGGATCGTGATTCCAGATTTACGTTACACTTTTGGCAGAGTATGTAGGAAAGCCTAGGAACTCGTCTCAAGTTCAGCACTATATATCATCCCCAGACTGATGGACAGTCAGAGCGCACGATACAGATATTAGAGGATATGTTGAGGGCGTGTATGATCAATTTTAGAGGATCTTGGGAGGACCACCTACACTTGGTAGAATTCTCCTACAATAACAGCTACCAAGCTAGCATACAGATGGCACCTTATGAGGCACTGTATGGCAGGAAATGCAGGTCGCCAGTTTATTGGAGTGACATGGGAGAGCATCAGATACTTGGTCCAGAGTTGGTGACACAGACAGTGGAGAAGGTCAAGCAGATTCAGAGCCACCTGCGTGCAGCACAGGACAGACATAAACATTGGACATATGTGCACCGCAAACCATTGGAGTTCAAGGAGGGTGACCATGTATTTTTGAGGATATCACCTACTCGGTGTACCATCAGATTCGGAGACAAAGGCAAGCTGAGTCTGAGGTACATCGAACTTTTTGACATCTTGGAATGAGTTGGCGAAGTGGCTTACCATCTTGCATTGTCTCCATCATTAGAGGGAGTGTATGACGTATTTCATGTATCGCAGCTGAGGAGATATGTCGCAGACCCTAGCCACGTGCTTGATCATTCAGAGATTACAGTCGGGCCCAGTCTGTCTTACGTAGAGCAGCCAGTTGAGATCCTCGATCACAGCGAGAAGACTTTAAGAGGGCAGACTATTCGACTAGTCAGAGTTGCATGGAAGCACCATTCCCCAGGCTAGTCTACCTGGGAGCGCGAGAATTCTATTCGACAGCAGTTTTCGTACTTATTTAAGGAGCAAGGTATGAATTTACGTACGGCATTTGATTACTAGTTGTTTTATAATTCTCTTAGCTATTATCGTGCTTTACTTTTAATTTTGGGGACAAAATTTTTCTAAGTTGGGAAGAATGTAAACCCCCTCGATTAATTCTATAGATAGTCAGGTTTGGATTTAGAAAATTTTGGATTAGCAGCAGATGTTGAGGTTTAGAGTAGTGTTGTCTGTTATTTTATTTAATTAAACCCTTGGCGCGCCCTATCATTGTTTAATTATTCGGAGCCCATTATCAGCCCATGAATTCCATCAGACTATTGTACTTCTGACTTGACTCGTCAATTTAGGCACTGGACTTTTCATCACACAAAAATCAAATCCGTTGTGCCTTAAATTAATCGCACAACTTTCCGTATCCTAAAATCCATATTTAATTCCATGTCGGACACCTGTGTCGTTACCCTCAATTTTGAGATATCAACTTAACCCGTTGAGTCAGACCAACTAAAGGGTCCAAGACTGACTCCAAGCCCCCACCATTTTTGACCTTTGTGTCATTTCCGAATTTTGACCCCAAGTGCCCCTATTTAATTTAAAAGTACGGGACACTTTAATTCTATTTAAATCGGGGATACCAATTTGTCTAATCCTATTTTAATCCCCAAATTAATTCCAATAGCCATTTAATTAAACCCATGCCAAACACCCAACACCCCCTCACCATGCAAATCACCAAACACCATTTTCCCCACAATTTTTGCATCATTTTATGTGTTCGTGCAATTTTCTGAATTTAAGGGACTTAGTTGCAATTTATTAATTGAGGTGTCCTCACCCTATTGGCCATGACCAAATGGAGAGGTTACCATTCTTTGACCTAGTCAACATTTTTCCCCCTTCTTTTGCATAGAGAAACCCACTCCTCCATGTAAAATCCTAGCCCTCCAATTTAAATAAGAGCATCCCCACCACACATCACTCACACACCTCTCTATAAAACATTACCCTCACCCTCACAACTCCTACGCCGGCCCTAATCCCTAGACATTGGAAACCACACTCCCTCTCTCTCTCTTCCCTCCTCCATATTATTCTCCATACAAAAATTTCTTCTTCTTCCTTTATTCTTCTTCTTCCTTCTTCTCCCGGAAGGAACAACCCATCCGGCCTGCTACACTCGGTCCGGCCGGCTGACTTTACTCGAACTCCGGCGGCTCCGGCCCACTCCCGATGCCACAGCAGTCGGGTGTAGCCCCGCCCCATTGTGCAGTCCGGTCCAGCCCCGTCCCACTGTGCAGTCCGGCCCGATCCATTTCCCTCCCCCCTCGCAGCGGCTCCGGCCGACTTCCCCATCTCCTCCATGTCCGGTCCCATCACCACCACCACAAGCTCCCTCATCCGACCACCTCCACCACGAATTATCACTACCACTACCACGAATCAGCTTCCACCACCACCATCACTTCCTCCACTCTTCTTCTCCGGCGAGTCGCAGTCCAACTTCGTTGCTCTCCACCCCGTTCCATCCCCCTTCCGGCCAGCGAACACCCCGCCAAGGTATACGACTCCCTCCCCCTCTCTATGTTCTTGATATATATAGTTTGTTAGGATTTAATATTTATATAATGTTGGTGTATATGGAGATGTAGTGTAGTTCATGTATCTTGTGTTTAATGAGGTTTGATTAGGGTGATGTACTTAGTTAGGGTTAGGGTAAATACAAATTATAGGAATACATGTTATAACAAGTATAAATGGTATGGGAGTTTACTATAGAAATGATGTTATAGAATGTATACTTCGAGGCTTGAGAATTATAGGTATATTGCAAGTAGGGTTGCAGATATGCTAGGGATGATAAGTTAGAGCGTTGCATCTAATTAGTTTATGCATATTGATTATTGCAAGGAGCAAATTTAAAGTATTGTGAAATAATACGGTGATAACAAAACATTGGTTATTTGGAGAGCTAATATTTGATGATGAATTTAATTGAGTAGTAGCTAGGTTATTGGAAAGCGGCATTCAAATATTGATTAATGGTTTATGTAATCGAAGGGTTTAATTGATTAATATTTATCTTATTCAAGGTTGGTATATTTATACGTGCATATTAATGTCGGTGAAAACCAGGGTAAAATCTGAGGATGATCATGACTTGAACTACTGAAAAATATCATGATGAACATTAGAGATTGAGGATTGGGTCTGATGATATTATACAGGTGATTGAATTTGAGATAGGTATTATTCGGATCAAGGATCAGAGATTGAGGACTGTGAATTTAGTAGTTAACTATTTGAATTTGAGACTGAGTTTAGGTGTAGATGTGTGTCGCATCCCTGTCTGTCGTGGAATAGATTATTGATTATTGGTTTGTATCTCATCTCTAGGTACTGTGGGACCTGAGGGCTTGGACGCGGTACCGAGACCCCGTCATCAGCAGCCGCAAGCAGGCAAGTGTACCTTGCCACCCTGTATTTTAGATTACAGATATTTGTTGTTCTTTATGTACATTGTGCACGTATTTATGTTGATGTTCGATACTTCGTGTCCGGATCACAACCGGGTGCTGACCTTCGTCGTAACGTCATAGAATAATTGATAGATGCTTCATAGCACCTCGATGTACGTACCTGAGTATATCGACACCCCAGGACACACTCATACACTGTGATCGTGCCAGATTCCCGCATCCTGATACTGATATCATGACCAGAGACTGGGACGACCTTAGGGTCACGTCTGTTGAGTTATTTCTATGTGTCGAGACTGTAGATAGAGGTTCAGGTTCAGCGCACCATCGTTGACCGCTTGGGAAGGGGAAGACAGTTACTAGACGTTTGGGCTCCTTTGCACGCGCTTATATATGTATATATAGTTTACTGTATTCTAGTGTAGTGGTATCATCCGTGTGACTCTTTGCCCGGATCTGCGGTACATCCCATGTGTTTCCGTGTCCGGAGCTACGGTTTTATTTTGGACAGCCCACGCGTCGAACATTATCTTTAAACTGTATCACACTTATTTGGTTATGATAGAGTACCCTGTTGTTGCACTTGTACTTTCTGTTTACTTGGCATGCTATATTTTTGTACCTTGTTACGTCCCTCTGAGGACCTAGTTTCCTTCCAGGTATAGGAGACGAGGATTACCCGGAGGAGTACGGGCCGGGCATCTATCCAGCAGCTGTACTCACTGCCGAGGACGAGGTCATCCCGGAGAACTTCGCCTGATCGCTGGTAGTGACTCTTTCCTTGGGACGATATCATTACCTAGTTACCTGATGCCGTTCCAAGTTATCTTATTGCTTACTTTTATTCCAGTATTTTGTACTAGCGGGTTTGTTTTCGTGTGCCTACTCTAGTATTTGTACTTGATGCTTATCTTGGATATTTTCTTTCTGCACATTAGTTGTTGTATTTACCTCTATTGTGCTCTTATATTGTTGCCTGTGGATGAGATTTAGATTGACTATTTATGTGTTATATGATGGGTTATTCATTGTACTTTACAGCTTAAGTGTACTCCGACTGGCCCATTAGATTGGGATGCCCGCCGAAGTGCGCTGCTGGCCATTGCCACGTTACCCGGTTCCTTACCTATGGAACCGAGGCATGACAATAAACATGTATAAATTACTCTAGGTTGAATATTTGGGTCATTTCTAAGTCACTTGGTCTCATACTAGGCTAATTCCCAAGGATATAAGTATACTTGGGTTTACTAGTCAATAATAGTCTCTTACTAGCTAATTATTGGTCATACAAAGTTATAAACACTAGTGTATACTCATAACACCTCTATACATAATTTATCTAGGTATTACCTTGTCACGCCCCAGTCCCAAAATACATAGGACTAGGACACGTAAGCATGCCAGCCGCATATATATGGCAACTCCAACTTATGGAAACCATAACACATGCGTACACTGTATCATGAACAATAATTCATAAGTGGTATAAACATCTCAAGTCACAGGTATAATCTAGATCTCATCCATATGAATCATAAATAGATAAATAACCAATAACTATATATCTAGATCTCAATATATAGTATCTACTGATGGTAGTCGGATGGAAATAAATCCACTACCGGACTAAAGTATAGAATAGACAAGATAAATACAATATAAGAATATCAACTACCAATCACGAGCTCGAAGAGAAGTCCTCATCGCAATATACGTAGCAAGTCCGGATCTGCGCTCCTGCGAATACTCATAAATAATACACCTGGGAAGGGCCAGGTCCTCAGAGGGACATAACAAGATACATAAAAGCATGCCATAAAGTAAATACTGTAAAAACTCAAGGGTGTCCTAACCAGCTAAGTGAAATGCACTTTAAAGACAACATTGGTACGTATGGGTAGGTGAAAGGTGTAAAGCATAGCATCAAGCCAGAGGCTAAGTATCTGGCATTAGCTGTGAACTGGATGCCAGATGTATATGCTGACTACATCACCGATCATGATAGCGCGCAGCTAGTAACATCTGTCGGATGTATCGACAAGCATATACTCCCATAACCGGGCAACACTGATCCCATAACCGGGTAACACTGGCCCATAACCGGGTAACACTGATCCCATAACCGGGTAACATTGAGGCTCACGGCCCTGTAGTTTACTCTGAAACTACGGCAACCAAATGTCTGTCCCATACGTCTACTAATTATCTTCCCCGCCCAATGATCTATACATATTGTATCCACAATACGTTGTAGCTACGATACCAAAACAGAGTGCAAGTATCGGTGTCGTAACTCTGGCTCATAGTCTATCGTTAGAATGATAGTCCAACCTCACAACCAAACAAGGACAAGAATTGGACCTTCGAACTATAATAGTCTATGCTCCGACTACTAATAACTGCTAAGTCTCTAACATGCATCACTATTAGCAGTTATACCCTATCCGTCACACGACCTACACGTACAGGTGGCCAACTGCATATGCAAGTCCGTGCCCTACATGAGACTCACAACACGTGTACGAAATGTGTCAAGGCCTGGGGAGTCATACCAATAACTCCACAACTTTAGGTGGGTCCACTAGACTCTAGGTCAGACACAAGTCCTAACGTCAACGCCTTCGTTAACTGCACCCAAGTCTCTCTCGGACGCACACAATTTAAATAATAAACATGCAGCTAAGAATACCGAATTTAAACAGTACAACAAGACAAGGTATACTTGCCTGGCAAGGAGGCTGCGTAGCACTAATAACCTACTCCTGAAGTCGCGCAGATAAATCCAACAGATCTTCGGGGTCAGCGTGCACAGGTACGGGAATCGAGGGTGACTGCTGCGGGTTATCTGGCAAGGGTGACAGGTCCATGATGAACACAAGGACGAGGGTGATTAGGTCAATGATGATGATCGTACAGGGATTGATGATGATTACCAGGGTGATGATTATGATGTTGGTGGTGATATAGATGATGACTGGGACGATGGCGATGATGTGGATGATAATAGTTAAGGGGGTGATGATGTGGTGATTGATGGAAGGATGACTAAGACGATGATGTAGATGAGAGTGATGACTAGGATGAGATATTGATAATGGTAATGGTGTTTAATGATAGTACAACGATGATTAAGGTGAGACGATGATGATAACGACGATGATAATGCCGACGATGATGATGATAGTTGAGGCGATGATGACAACGACGATGGTGATGATGATGGGGAAGGTGATGACTACGACGTAGATGGCGATGGTGATGGTGAAGGTGATGACAATGGTGGTGATAATGTGATGATGATGATGATGCTGGTGGTAGCTGCTGACCGGAGTCCAGCTAGGGGGAGGGGAGGTCCGGCCAAGGGAGGGGAGGGGAGGGTCGAGGTGGTTCGTTCATGGAGGAGGACAGAGCAGGGAGGTCCGGTGAGATGGGGAGGAGTTCGTGGAGGAGTGGCGTTGATGGGTGGTGATCGTGCTGGCGGTGTTGGTCTGTGGGTGCTGTCGGCGGTAAAGTCGGAGGAAGGGAGTTCTCAGGGAGGAAGAAGGTCGAGGGGGAAGAGAGGTGAACTATGGTGATGTAGCTGGTGGTCGAGCTCACCGGGAAAGACGAGTCGAGACCGATGGGTCGAGAGCAGCGGGGTTGTACCCGGTGGTAAAGGTGACGGTGGTGAGCGGAGATGGAGGTCCGGCGTGGCGACGTGCAGGCGGCCGGGAAGAGGTGGGGGTGGTGCAGTGGCGGTTGGTCGGAGGAGGATCGGGATCGAGGGGGTTCAGGACTCCGGTGGATTTCTTGGTGCAGCGGGGAGAGGAAGGCGGAGGCGAGGTCGAGTCGTGGAGGGGACGACGGGGAAGTAGGGGGCTGTGAGGAGTCAGGTGCTGGGTGGCCGGCGGCTCGGTCTTCTGTGAGTCAGCTGCCTCCGGCGACGGCTGGCAGCGGGGGAGGGGATGAACAAGGAAATAGGGAGAAGGGTCGGCTGGGTATTTCTTTAGGGTTTGGGGTTTTGTGGTTTATTTTAGGTGGAAAAAAACTAGAAAAAGTATATTTATACATGTAGAAATTTGGGCTTGGGTTTGACCTAGGATTAGGGCTTGGTCAATACTCCTTGGGATTGGACCTTGGGCTCACATGGGGATGTTGGGAGGCTATAATTTACATTGTTTAAATGCAATGATTGGATTAAAATAAAAGGGGCGATGTTGCGCGTTTGCACATTCCAAAAATTATGGGAAAAATTCCTATGAAGGGGAAAGTTGGTTTTCTTCATGTATTATCCAATGGTGGGGACACCTCAATACATTTTTGCATAAAAGCCCCCAACAATTAGAAAAATTGCACAAGGACGGAAATTAGATTTAATTAATTAAAATACCGCACAAGGTGTTCTGGAATTAATTAGAAGTGCACGGGATTAAAATTAGGTGGGACACAAGTGTCAGGGACGTAGAAGGTACAGTGTAGAATATTAATAAAATTTGGGTTGTATAAAACGGTCAAGATTGTGTCTCCAATTTCGATTGGAACGCACAAGGGTACAAAGTCATATTTTATTTAGAATTAGAAAATAACGTCCGCGACGAATATTATGCGACTAAAATATAGCACAAGAAAGCATGATTGTAAGTTACACAAAGGTTATAATGGTGGACGGTCATGTCTAGGACAAGGTTGTAAAGTTTATAGGAAAGCAGTGGCTAGCGAGGTGCCCCAATTATCGAAGCAACGGTAAGGTGCGCTACGTGATATTAAATATTGTATAATTAAATAAGAATGTTGTGTTCTAAATTCTAATTGGTTTTCAACTAGCCCTAATTTCACTATCTACGTCAAGTAGGCCTAATTTTAGGTGAGGGGGTTTACAATCTACCCAACTTAAAACAATTTCGTTCTCGAAATTAAAATAGGGTAGGGTTTCCCTATCAAATCTTACTTGGTCACAGTCTAAATAATTCACCTCGAGTTTTAATAATGCGGTCTCTACCCAACTTAAAAATTACCCATCTATCATCCAAGGTTATACATCTAAGAAAGCTATTCCTCCAATTATTTAATCATGTTATTTAATCCTCAAAGTTTTAACGCTAAACCTATCATCTATGATATGTCCTTAATCGACTATAAAAGGGAGTCACCAAGTCATATGATTAGCCTATGGGGTATATCTAGTACTTATCAGTGTATCAACTTATACTCGGTACGAGCGTTCATCTTTCCGAAATAAGGAAAGACGGAAAGGCAATAATAAAGAGTTCAAGGGGGGTCATAGGGTAGAAGTATGGGAATCAAGGCGTTTAAAGATTTTGAATCAAAATTGTCGAGGTAGTTGTGGATTGAAATCCTAGTTGGTAATTTCTTATCCGCATGCTCGTATTAGTACAGTTATGTAACTGATACGATATGCTCAGACATATCTAGAGGGCAAGTATATTCGTCTACTAGTCAACTATATATTTCAATCCACGTAAAGTAGTCGTACGAAGAGCCAACCAAAATGCACTAAGGTTGATCAGACCGTAATACAGTAATTCTGAATAGACAATTGTATTAGTGTGTCGACCGAATAATACATATGTCATGAACAAGCTCGATAAAAGGATAAGCTTGCAAAACTAGGCTATAATAGCGGCATAAGTCAAGGTAGTACAGAAAATATAAGTGCGCTAGATTATAATGAGAGAAGTTACCAAATAATTCAAGTTCACAAAAAAAAAACAAAAAAAAATATAAGACTCTACAATCTCTCCAGTTGTCATACTAACTCCTTGTCTAAGTCGCTAGTCGACCAAATAGGGATAGGGCCTCCAATTTCTATGGTCTAAATGCTATCTTCTTATGCAAGTCTAAAGTCGGTGTCATTCGGTTATACTTCATCAATGGGTTAAGAGGACTGTGTGATACTAGGTGGCGAGGCATACTACCCAACTTAAAATAATAAATTAATACGCTAATGCCTTAAGGAAAATGTAGGAATTCCTATTAAGGTTTACGAGAAGAGGTCTTGGTACTTATTAGGGTATCTGCTTGCATCATTTAAGTCATGGTCATTTTAAGCCTTAGTCATAGTGCTCATAGAACAGAAGGGTTAACATGGAAGAGTTAGGTGGCACGACAGAAGAACATAATTGGTCGTTGCACAAATTGTGAGCGCTAAGGTCTCAGAGGAACGAATGTGAAATTAAATAGAAGGACTCTAGATAATATCATGATTTTCTCAGAGAAAGATGGTATACTAATCTCTGCGTTCGAGGTTTGATCGAGAAAAATATTCTGCATTGCTCTTGGCTTTCTAAAGTACTGCCTGCTAATCTCAAGACAAGAGTCTAAATGTATAGTTCTATAATACTATCTTACCATGAAAAGCTAGGTTAGCCCTAATATTTAACCTTATGTTTCTATTGGTTCCTCAATACGAGGGTCAAACCTCATGGTCAACTTTCTAACTACTCTAGTGGTGTCTATACCACTCTCAAGTCTTCATACATATATCAAGGGGTAACGGTACATCAATCTATAGGTAAGGGGTGCTAGGGTTTCATTAAATATTCTAACTCAGTGATGTATCATTATCCTAGTTGTACTCTTAATAGGAAGGTTACCCTACTTATTATCTAACAGCAGAGACTTCTATATTCTAGGAGAAGGCTATACTCTAGGAACTATTAGGGAAGCACATGAATCAAGCAGGATATAATTGTTCAAATGGAATAGATTGGAAGGAGGATGAGTTATAGTCAATTGTGGATGAGATCCTATACTCTAATCCTATTTACAGGCTTGCTCGGTACAGTAACGTAACCGAGATAATATGCTCTTGACCTGCATGGGCCACCACAACCTTAACTATATAGTATTACCTTAGCTATCCAATAGACTAACAATAATACCCCAAATACCTTAGCTAGCCTTAATAATTTGATCCTAGTCCTACTCTAACCCATGACTTGACATCCTAGTACCTATTATCCTAATTACAACTGATACACCAAGCCTGCTACCTCTAAGCACCCCATGTGCACCAATAGGTACACTAACCCGGCATCATATTCTTATATCATATCAAGATAACTATTGTATCTAACTGATACACACATATCAGTTGCTAGGATAAACCTAACATAAATATACACTAGCCTAAGTTAGTTTCCCCCTCCACACTAGATACAATGCTTATTCAAGAATACCCCCATCATTGATACCTTGGTATCATATCTGAGTTACACAGTCAAATACACCTAAACTCAACTCACTGTTACTGACACACTACTAAACTCACTGACGGATACACTAACTAGATGACTATTGAACCCCCTAGGTTAACTGATATATTGGTACACTGATTCATGTACACGAGTGATACACTGAGTATCACTGTCACTCCTCCCACTTACACAAACACACTCACTCATTGACACATAACCACTGATCTGATACTAATTTTAGTTCATATCTCATATCTGATCCTATCAAATTATCCCTATCTATCCAATCCATTCACTGATACTTGTATCAGTGAATGATACTTAACCTATCTCAAGGAGTCCTCTAAAGCACACTATAACACCTACATTAACAACCCCAATACCTCACTGCTACTGGTACCTCTATGTTGCAGCTGCTGCTGCTATCGAGCTCCTTGCTGTGGCTACTCACTATACAACAGTGACTCTCAACTAATGATTTCCTGTATATAGGAAACTACACTGATACACAGCTCACTAGGTTTACTGAAACTCAACTGACACACACACACACCTCATATAACCTTGGTATCTGAAATACCTCACTCACTGATACAGATATCTCACTCGATCCTCACATGTACAGACTAAAAATCTGATCCTCCAAAGAAAGTCCCACAGTTGCTGATACACTAAAACACATAGGTATCAAACTGCTCACATGTACCTATTATAACACACACACTGGTGCACAGTCCTTACACACGTAACTCCCAGTGCCCTGTTGATACTCCCTGTGAACCCGATACTGCATCATACTAACACACCGTATCTGGGCACACATAGATCACATATCATTGTAGCACAAATAAATCACCCACAACTCCTCACATCCGATCCTTCTTAACCACTCACATCACAAACACATAACACATTGAAGAACTTGATCCTCAACTACACAGATACCATCAATGCACTTCCAGTGTCCATTTTGCACACCCGACTCCTTTCACACACTGGCACAGTGAACTTAGGAACCCGATTTCCCCAATGTACAACTCACAAATATACATATATACAATAATACGTATATATATATATATATATATATATATATATATATATATATATATAAACACACACACACACACACATACACATACACACACACACACACACACACACACATACCCAAAACACATAAATTAGCTCATATAGATAGGCATACATCCTATTAAACATTTTATCAAATACCTAGTATGCAAAATATAGGATACTCTTGATATACTAAAAATCTCCATACATAAATCCCCAAATACCACTAAACCATATACATATACAATATAAATATACCTATATACATGATTAATGATACAAAAATTAGGGGGGAAATGTATCCTTGGATCACAAAACCCAAACTATGAACAAATCTCATGAAGAAAATACTATGGAACCCAATGGAACTAATTCTCTCTCCTTGAGGGTGTTCTTAAACCATGGGTGGGCTTCTAATGGCCAAACAAAATAATTAAAATAGGAATTAAATGAGGGTTTCTAGATTTTTACATATTGGGAGATGGATTCCCAATATTGCTTCTTCTTCTCCAAGTCTTCTTGTGCCCAAGCTTCTATGTCTCTTTGAATTAGGGAAGAATGAGGGATTTGGGGTCTAGAAATCTAAATTTAGTGGAGGAAAAGAGGGTTTCTCTTGGGGGCTATTTGGAAACCCCCTTACCCAAAATTAGGGCTACTTGGCTTAGATAGTAAAATTAGGGCTAATTTGAACCAATTAGAATTAGAACACGGCATTTAATTTAAGTACGAAATAATTATGACACATAGCGCACCTTACCGTTGCTCGATAATTGGAGCACCTCACTAGCCATTGCCTATCTAAAAATTTCACAACATTGACCTAGACGTGCCCGCCTCCTTTCTGGCCCTTGTACAACTCATAATATTGCTTTCTTGTGCTATATTTTAGTCGCACAATAAACGTCGCGGACGTTATTTCTTAATTCGATATAAATTCCAATTTTTGTACCCTTGTGCGTCCCAATCGAAATTGGGAACACAATCTTGACCATTTCGTGCAAACCGAATTTTATTAATATTCTACACTGTTTCCTCTACGCCCCTGACAATTGTGTCCCGCCTGATTTATTTCCCTGTGCTTCTAATTAATTCTGGAACATCGTGCGCGTTTCGATTTAAGTAATTAAATCCAATTTCCGCCTTTGTGCAATTTTTTAGTTGTTGGGGGACTTTATGCAAAAATGCATTTAGGTATCTCCACCATTGGATAATTCATAAGGAAATCTATTTTTCCCTTCTCGTAGATTTTTCCCATAATTTTCACGATGTGCAACGCGCGCACATCGCTCTCGTATATTTAAACCCCATCCTTGCATTTTAAATTATGTAATTTCTAGCCTAACACCCCTATGGGAGCCCAAAAACCCACTCCAAGGGTTGTAGACCAAAGCCCAACCCAAGAGGGGTTGACCAGTCAAACCTATTTTAGGTCAACATTAACATCCCATATAAATATCTTTTTTCTATTCTTTTCTCCAAAAACCAACCCAACTCCTAGCCGATCCTTCTCCCCCTGTGCACTCTCTTCCTCCTCCCCGCAGCTGACTCCGGCCACCCTGGTCTCACCGGAGCTCGCCCCTCCGCCTGCACTCGCCTCTCTTATTCCCTCCTTCCTCCTATCCCTTGCCCAGCCGCCGGACACATCACCATAGCCTCCTTCCACTTCATCTTCTTTCTCCCCCGGCCTGCTACTCCGGCAAGTCGACCCCCTGCTCCGGCATAGCCCATGACCACTCCATCTCCCTCATCCCTCAGCCTCTTCTCCGGTTGTGTTGCACCGGCTCGTCCATGCCCCGCAGCTTCACCTCAGCCGAGCTCCTCCCCTCGTTCCCATCTCCAGCCGCAGCTCTGGTCAGTTGATCCCACTCTCCGCAGAGCTGCTACTCCATCGCCCGGATCCCCTCGCTGCACCACCACGAACCTCACCACGAGCTCCTCCCTGTGACCCTGTCAGCATCCTCTTTCCTCCTTGGCCAGAGCTCCCCTGGCCGAGCTCCTCCCCCGGAACCCGAGCACCACCAGCCAAGATTCTCTCCCTCGACCAGAAAACTCCTTCCCGAGCCCCTGCAACTCACCCCATCACGACAACCACCCTGGCCTCTCCTCTCCTCGCTGACCTCCTCTATGTGTGTCGTCCTCCTCCGGCCAGACATCCTCCCCTCGCTGGCCGGAGGACAGCAACCATCACCTGCATCCCTACTTCATCATCCTCCTCTTCATCCTCTTCATCAACCTTCTCTTCATCATCTTCATCAACTCCCATCATCGTCACCAATGCCATCGCCCTCGTCGTCCTCCTCGTCCTTGTCATCGCCATCTCAGCATCGTCGTCATCATCATCATCTTTACATTAAACCATCAGCACATCATCACCATCACCACCATTACGATCACCCACATCGTCCTCCTGGTCATCGCCATCCTCCACATCCTCGGCCTCATCACCACCATCTTCTATTATCATCATCTCACCATCAATCCATCATCATCGCTGTAGTCGTAATCATCATCAGCACTGTCGTCCTCACCACCCTCATCGTCGTCTTCGTCAATCTCACCGTCGTACCCATGCTCGTATTTCGAGGTATGAACCTGTCCCGTCTTCTTCTTTTATGTGTGTTTGTGTGCGTGCCAGTAGGATAATAGTATTGCTTATTGACTGTTAGTTGACATCAGGCCCGGAGTCGGTGAACCCAAATGCGTGTACGTATATGTACGCGTACGTGTATATTATTCATTGATATATATTTATATAGATATTTAGTACATGTATTTAATTTGGTATGTATATTTGGTTGTATATATAGAAATATATAAATATATGGTATGTACATAAATTGTAAGTAATTAAATATTATGCTAATTTATAATTATGACTACATATATCCAGACTGTACGACCCTAGGATACCGTGGACTGTTTCGTACTTACCCTGACCATGTTGACCCTAAGAACTTGTGAATTACCTGCCTTGCGTACATTAACGCACTGGCTTAGACACCCGTCAGCTGACTGTCTGAGTGTGTATAACACTTGCAGATGTGACCTCGCATAATTTAACACATAATTGACCGTGTTAGATGATTAGTGTTACCCCTAGTGTACCCCCTGAGTCCAGTATAAATATTGGTGTGCGTGCTAGTGTAATAACTAATAATTTTATTGTATTATATTATATGTACATAGGATATTAGATTTGTTCTGCGCGACTTCTGGAGCAGGTTATTGGTACATTGCAGCTTCCTTGCCAGGCAAGTATACCTTACCATTGTACTGTTATTCTTATTCCATATGTTACACGCATCTTTATTTTCTGTCTTTAGTTCATATATTTTAATTGTTATATAAAATGCGCGCGACGGTGACGTCGCGATATATTTTTATCTATGTATTGCATTGACCTTGTTAATGAGACTACCCCATTATCATGTAGCACTATTAGGTTCATTGGCCGTGACACAGTTGTTACACGAGTGTGAGTCTCATATAGATCACGGACTGCGTGACAGGTCTGGCCTCCTGTGCGTATGGGCCGTGCGTTAGGAATAACTGATGTTAGAAACTTTGTATGCTAGTAGACTTGGCAGTTATTAGAGGTATTATCGTATCATGGATGTGACATACTTAGAGCATGGGGTGGGGAGAACAAC
Organism: Iris macrosiphon; assembly: GCA_036927795.1. Classification (NCBI taxonomy): domain Eukaryota; kingdom Viridiplantae; phylum Streptophyta; class Magnoliopsida; order Asparagales; family Iridaceae; genus Iris; species Iris macrosiphon. Next base: position 32,912,129 of record JAYESA010000008.1, on the reverse strand, counting down.
AAGTACCGTATTTGAGCTCCTTTGCACTTTTTCTGTGACGCCCGCATTCTCCGCTGGAGATACGGGTGGTGATGACCCATATATATATTATGTATATTGGCGGGCCTCCGCCGTTCAAAAGATGACGTGCCTTTGGGCCCCTGGATCTTCAAAAGAGAACCATGCCAAATCCCAGTTTTCAGCCAGATAGCTCACTTGTGGGGAAAGTTGTTCTTAACAGCATTCACTTAGATGGTTAGGCGACCCCATTGGATATTTATTTCAGTACTTTATTGGAATGTGTTTAAGTATCTTGTTATGTCCCTCTAAGGACCTGGTCCGCTGCCAGGTGTACCTGTTCTTGAGTAATTGCAGGAGCACAGATTTGGATGGTTGTGTATGCTTCGTGGATGTCTTCTCTTCGAGCCGTGATCGATAGCTGGTATACTTATATTGGGTTTGATCGTGTTGTACTTATTTTGTATTTGCTCTTATATTCGAGTTGGTAGTGGATTTGTTTCCATCCAACCATCATCCTTAGATACCTATATTGAGATCTAGTTTCCTAGATATTGGTTATTTAATTATAATTGATTTTCTGTGGATGAGATATTAGATTATACCCTGTGACTTGTATTACCTTTTATACCACTGGTGGATTTGATATTCATATTACAGCGTACGTATGGGTTATGGTTTCCATATATTGGAGTTGCCATATCCATGCGGCTGCCATGCTTACGTGTCCTATGCATTTTTGGGACTGGGGCGTGACATATTTTTATGGTGGCCCATGCAGGTCAAGAGCATATTGTCTCGGTTACGTTACTGTACCGAACAAGCCTGCACCTAGGACTAGAGTATAGGATCTCATCCATAATTGACTATGACTCGTATTTCTTCTAATCTATTTTATTTGAATAATTGTATCCTGCTTGATTCATGTGCTTCCTTAATAGTCCCTAGAGTATAGCCTTCTGCTAGAATATAGGAACCCCTGTTATTAGGATGATAATTAGGGTAGCACACCTATTAAGAATACAATGAGAATATAGACATACCACTAAGTTTAGAATATCTAGCGAACCCTAGAATTCCTTATCCTTATAATTGGTTTACCATTACCCCGGATGTATTATGAGGACTTGAGAGTAGTATAGACACTACAAGAGTTAGTTAGAAGGTTACCATAATGTTTGCCCCTAGCATTGAGGAACCAATAGAAAACCAAAACTTAATATTTGGACTGAACCTAACCTTCATAGTTAGATAATATTGGAACTGTAAACTTATATCATTGTCTTGTTATTAGCAGACAGCACCCTAGGAAGCCTAGAGGAATGTAATTAACACTTCTCCCTTGATCATACCCCGAACATAGCAACTAACACCTCACTCTCCTTAGAGAACCATGATGCTATCTAGAGCTCTCTATTTTTGATTTCATAACTTGTCCCCCTGCAACCCTAGCGCTTGCTATTTGTATGACGACTAATCATGTTTCTCTTCTTCATCTTTTAAAACTCGTGCCACCTGCCACATCTGATCATAGACCAAGTGATTATACTCTACGATAGGATATATAGTTTGCTATAGTCATAGTTGTAATCTTGAATTTTGAACTGTGTACCTCGTAGCGAGAACCTGATAGTTGAGTTGTTCAATTAGATTGTGATGATTACCCCTTAGCTTTAAATCACGAAATCTGTAACCATAGCTCGATACGAGTTAGATCCCTTTCCCCTTAACGGCTAGTAACTCTTTTATCCCTATAATTGACACCGTCCTATAAGCACTATGATTAAGACTTAAGGTAACCCTTACCTATGTAATGCAAAAGGAGACCCTAATAAGAGTTTCAGTTTTATTTACATACACAAGATTATTTTGTAGGATCCTCTAAGACTGTCATAGTATTAGTTTAATTCTTTTAAATTGGGTAGTATACCTCACCACCTAGTATCATATAGTCCTTGTGATCCATTGATGAAGTATAACTGAATGACATTAATTGTATGCTAGCAAAGACGACAGTGTTTATTCAGACAATAGAATTTAGAGGTCCATGCCCCATTTGGTCGACTAGCGACTTAGACAAGGAGGTTGTATGATAGCTGTAGAGATTGTAGAGTCTTTTGTTATTATTGCTTATGTTATTTTTGTTTTTGCAAACTTGAATTATTTGTAACTTCTCTCATCATAATCCAGCGTTATATTTTCTGTGCTACCTCGAATTATGCTGCTATTATAGCCTAGTTTTGTAAGCTTATTCTTTATCAAGCTTGTTCATGACATATGTATTAGTGGGTCGACACACTAACACATTTCAGAATCAGTGTATTACGGTCTGATCAACCATAGTGCGCTTGGTTTGCCCTTCGCATAACTACCTTACGTGGATTGAGATATGTAGTGATTAGTAGACAAATATACTTGCCCTAGACATGTCTAAGCGTATCATATCAGCTACATAACTGTACTAATACGAGCATGCGAATACGAATTTACCAAATAGGATTTCAGTCCACAACTGCTTTGACAATTCTCATTGGATTCATTGAAATGCCTTGATCCCTATACTTGTATTCTATTACTTCTCCCTTGAACTCTTATTTATTGATCTACATCTTTCCTTATTTCGAAAAGATAAAACATCTTGCGTGGTATAAGTTGATATATAGATAGTACTAGATATACCCCGTAGGCCAATCACATTGTTTGGTGACAATCTTTTATAAACAATTAAGGGCATATCATAGAGGATATGTTTGGTGTTGAAGGAATTTGAGGATGCAATAACATGAGTAAATAAATTGGGACATAGCCTTCTTAGGTGTATAGCCTTAGATGATAGATGGATAAATTCAAAGTTGGGTAGAAACTACCATGTTAACTTAAGGAGAATTCTTACTGCAATCAAGTGAGGTTATATAGGGAAACCCTACCCTAGTTTTAATTTTGACGACAAAATTATTTTAAGTTGGGTAGATTGTAAACCCCCTCACCCAAAATTAGGGCTACTTGGCTTAGATAGTGAAATTAGGGCTAATTTGAACCAATTAGAATTAGAACACGATATTTAATTTAAGTGTGAAATAATTATGACACGTAGCGCACCTTACCGTTGCTCGATAATTGGAGCACCTCACTAGCCGTTGCCTATCTACGAATTTCACAACATTGACCTAGACGTGCCCGCCTACCTTTCTGGCCCTTGTGCAACTCATAATATTGCTTTCTTGTGCTATATTTTAGTCGCACAATAAACGTCGCGGACGTTATTCTTAATTCGATATAAATTCTAACTTTTGTACCCTTGTGCGTCCCAATCGAAATTGGGAACACAATCTTGACCATTTCATACAAACCGAATTTTATTAATATTCTACACTGTTCCCTCTACGCCCCTGACAATTGTGTCCCGCCTGATTTATTTTCCTGTGCTTCTAATTAATTCTGGAACATCGTGCGCGTTTCGATTTAAGTAATTAAATCCAATTTCTGTCTTTGTGCAATTTTTCAGTTGTTGGGGGACTTTATGCAAAAATGCATTTAGGTATCTCCACCATTGGATAATTCATAAGGAAATCTATTTTTCCCTTCTCGTAGATTTTTCCCATAATTTTCACGATGTGCAACGCGCGCACATCGCTCTCGTATATTTAAACCCCATCCTTGCATTTTAAATTATGTAATTTCTAGCCCAACACCCCCATGGGAGCCCAAAAACACACTCCAAGGGTTGTAGACCAAAGCCCAACCCAAGAGGGGTTGACCAGTCAAACCTATTTTAGGTCAACATTAACATCCCTTATAAATATCATTTTTCTATTCTTTTCTCCAAAAACCCAAAAACCAACCCAACTCCTAGCCGATCCTTCTCCCCCTGTGCACTCTCTTCCTCCTCCCCGCAGCTGACTTCGGCCACCCTGGTCTCACCGGAGCTTGCCCCTCCGCCTGCACTCGCCTCTCTTATTCCCTCCTTCCTCCTCTCCCTTGCCCAGCCGCCGGACACATCACCATAGCCTCCTTCCACTTCATCTTCTTCCTCCCCCGGCCTGCTACTCCAGCAAGTCGACCCCCTGCTCTGGCATAGCCCACGACCACTCCATCTCCCTCATCCCTCAGCCTCTTCTCTGGTTGTGTTGCACCGGCTCGTCCATGCCCCGCAGCTTCACCTCAGCCGAGCTCCTTCCCTCGTTCCCATCTCCGACCGCAGCTCCGGTCAGTTGATCCCACTCTCCGCAGAGCTGCTACTCCACCGCCCGGATCCCCTCGCTGCACCACCACGAACCTCACCACGAGCTCCTCCCTGTGACCCTGTCAGCATCCTCTTTCCTCCTTGGCCAGAGCTCCCCTGGCCGAGCTCCTCCCCCAGAACCCGAGCACCACCAGCCAAGATTCTCTCCCTCGACCAGAAAACTCCTTCCCGAGCCCCTGCTGCTCACCCCATCACGACAACCACCCTGGCCTCTCCTCTCCTCGCTGACCTCCTCTATGTGTGCCGTCCTCCTCCAGCCGGACATCCTCCCCTCGCTGGCCGGAGGACAGCAGCCATCACCTGCATCCCTACTTCATCATCCTCCTCTTTATCCTCTTCATCAACCTCCTCTTCATCATCTTCATCAACTCCCATCATCGCCACCAATGCCATCGCCCTCGTCGTCCTCCTCGTCCTCGTCATCGCCATCTCAGCATCGTCGTCATCATCATCATCTTTACATTAAACCATCAGTACATCATCACCATCACCACCATTACGATCACCCACATCGTCCTACTGGTCATCGCCATCCTCCACATCCTCGCCCTCGTCACCACCATCTTCTATTATCATCATCTCACCATCAATCCATCATCATTACTGTAGTCGTAATCATCATCAGCACTGTCGTCCTCACCACCCTCGTCGTCGTCTTCGTCAATCTCACCGTCGTACCCATGCTCGTATTCCGAGGTATGAACCTGTCCCGTCTTCTTCTTTTATGTGTGTTTGTGTGCGTGCCAGTAGGATAATAGTATTGCTTATTGACTGTTAGTTGACATCAGGCCCGGAGTCGGTGAACCTAAATACGTGTACGTATATGTACGCGTACATGTATATTATTCATTGATATATATATTTATATAGATATTTAGTACATGTATTCAATTTGGTATGTATATTTGGTTGTATATATAGAAATATATAAATATATGGTATGTACATAAATTGTAAGTAATTAAATACTATGATAATTTATAATTATGACTATATATATCCAGACTGTATGACCCTAGGATACCGTGGACTGTTCCGTACTTACCCTGACCATGTTGACCCTAAGAACTTGTGAATTACCTGCCTTGCGTATATTAACGCACTGGCTTAGACACCCGTCAGCTGACTGTCTGAGTATGTACAACACTTGCAGATGTGACCTCGCGTAATTTAACACATAATTGACCGTGTTAGATGATTAGTGTTACCCCTAGTGTACTCCCTGAGTCCAGTGTAAATATTGTTGTGCGTGCTATTGTAATAACTAATAATTTTATTGTATTATATCATATGTACATAGGATATTGGATTTGTTCTGCGCGACTTCTGGAGCAGGTTATTGGTACATTGCAGCTTCCTTGCCAGGCAAGTATACCTTGCCATTGTACTGTTATTCTTATTCCATATGTTGCACGCATCTTTATTTTCTGTCTTTAGTTCATATATTTTAATTGTTATATAAAATGCGCGCGACGGTGACGTCGTGATATATTTTTATTTATATATTGTATTGACCTTGTTAATGAGACTACCCCATTATCATGTAGCACCATTAGGTTCATTGGCCGTGACACAGTTGTTACACGAGTGTGAGTCTCATATAGATCACGGACTGCGTGACAGGTCTGGCCTCCTGTGCGTATGGACCGTGCGTTAGGAATAACTGATGTTAGAAACTTTGCATGCTAGTAGACTTGGCAGTTATTAGAGGTGTTATCGTGTCATGGATGTGATATACTTAGAGCATGGGGTGGGGAGAACAACAAGTACCGCATTTGAGCTCCTTTGTACTTTTTCTGTGACGCCCGGATTCTCCGCTGGAGATACGGTTGGTGATGACCCATATATATATTATGTACATTGGCGGGCCTCCGCCGTTCAAAAGACGATGTGCCTTTAGGCCCCTGGATCTTCAAAAGAGAACCATGCCAAATCCCAGTTTTCAGCCAGATAGCTCACTTGTGGGGAAAGTTGTTCTTAACAGCATTCACTTAGATGGTTAGGCGACCCCATTGGATATTTATTTCAGTACTTTATTGGCATGTGTTTAAGTATCTTGTTATGTCCCTCTAAGGACCTGGTCCGCTGCCAGGTGTACCTGTTCTTGAGTAATTACAGGAGCGCAGATTTGGATGGTTGTGTATGCTTCGTGGATGTCTTCTCTTCGAGCCGTGATCGATAGCTGGTATACTTATATTGGGTTTGATCGTGTTATACTTATTTTGTATTTGCTCTTATATTCGAGTTGGTAGTGGATTTGTTTCCATCCAACCATCATCCTTAGATACCTATATTGAGATCTAGTTTCCTAGATATTGGTTATTTAATTATAATTGATTTTCTGTGGATGAGATATTATAATATACCCTGTAACTTGTATTAACTTTTATACCACTGGTGGATTTGATATTTATATTACAGCGTACATATGGGTTATGGTTTCCATATATTGGAGTTGCCATATCCATGCGGCTGGCATGCTTACGTGTCCTAGTCCTATGCATTTTTGGGACTGGGGCGTGACACTATTTTTAGGGTTTCTTCATGTAATGATGAGTGGCTTTGAGGGAGGCTCACTCTAGACATATAAGGCCGGCCATAAGGTTAGGGTTAGGGTTTCTAATATACAATGACTCATTTGCCCTCCATGGCTTATCATGAAGAACCATTTAATTAAGGGGTTTAGTATTCATGTGAGGGATTTTACTAAATGCTAATTAAATAGAATAGGGATTTGTCTAGTGGATTTTTAGGTCTAGTCCACTAACCCATGTTATTAATGAATACAACATAAATATGTATTACGTATCATGCAATTATTAACACAATAAATATAAATAGGATAAATAACCAAAAAGCCTATACTCTAGATATGTGGTAGTAACAAGTCTACCCTCCTAAAAAAAATTGTCCTCAAAATTGAATTAAACTAGCACAAGAATACAATCAGACAATAAGAACTGTACCTTAAGGCTCGAAGAGATATGGGTACTGCTCGCGTATTTTGTCCTCTCTCTCCCAGGTTGACTCGCCTGGAGAGTGATGTCTCCATGCAACACGAACCAAGAGAATAGTCTGGTTCTGCAATACCTTCTCTCTGCGATCCAATATCTCTACAGGCTGCTCAGGATAGATGAGAGTCGGACCAACCTCGATCTCCGAGTGATCTAGTACGTGACTAGGATCTGCCATATATCGTCTCAGCTGTAACACATGGAACACGTCATGTATTCCCTCTAGTGCAGGCGACAAGTCTAGTCTATAGGCCACTGCACCGACCCTCACAAGAATACCTAAAGGTCCGAGTACCATGGACTAAGCTTTTTGCCTCCACCAAAGTGAATCATGCCCCGTATCAGAGAAATTTGTAAGAACACCAGATCGCCAACCTAGAATAAAACAGTCTTAACATGCAATCTAAAACAAAATAATCACAAGCCAATAATAACAAAACCTATACCTCAAACTCCAGGGGTCTACGGTGGATGTCGGCCCAATGTCGTTGTCTGTCCTACACCACTCGAAGTCTGGCTCTGATGAGTTTTACCTTTTTCACTGCATCCACGACCATCTCTGGCCCTAACAAGGCTCTCTCTCCGATATCATCCCAAGATAACGGTGTGCGATACCTCCGTCCATATAGATCCTCGAATGGTGATATCTCAATACTGGCCTAGTAGCTGTTATTGTAAGCAAACTCTACCAGGTGTAGATGATCCTCCCAAGAACCTCCGAGGTCTAGAACACAAATGCGTAGCATATCCTCGAGAGTCTGAATAGTCCTTTCAGATTGCCCGTCCGTCTGGGGGTAATATAAGGTACTGAACTTGAACTGAGTGCCCAAGCTAGCCTGCAAACTCCTCCAGAAGTGGGAAGTAAAATGACTATCCTGAACCAAGATGATTCTCATAGGAACCCTATGTAATCTGACAATCTGTCGCACGTACATCTCTGTTAGCTTCTCCGTCGATGTACCCACTTTTAATGGTAAGAAGTGGGCTGATTTGGTCAACCTATCCACGATGACCCAAATTGCGTCCTTTCCTCCTGGAGAACACGAAAGCCCTGAAAAAAAATCTATAATCATGTTCTCTCACTTCCACTCTGGGATAGATAAAGGCTGAAGCAATCCACCTGGCCTCTGCCAATCCGCCTTTACCTGCTGACACACTAAATACCGGGATACAAAGCGTGCTACCTCACGCTTCATAACATACCACCATACGTGCTCCCTCAGGTCTCGATACATCTTGTTGGCACCTGGATGCATCGAGTACAGAGAGCGATGTGCCTCCTGCAGAACCTCCTCGCGCAGTTCCCCATTCGGCACACATATCCACATGTCGTGCTGTAAAGACCCATCATCAACAATAGTAAAGTCTTCTGATAATCTTGTCCGAACCTATGCCAAGATACTCCTCAAAGCCTCGTCATCATACTGCGTAGCTCTGATTTTGTCTATCAGATCGGACTGTATCTGTAATCCCCATAACTGAATCTCAATACCTAGAACTAGCACCTCAATTCCCAAGCTCTCCAGATCAACCAACAAATGTCTATCTATCGTCAAGTACATAGCCATCGGATACTTGCTCAAGGCATCGGCGACTACGTTGGCCTTTCCTGGGTGGTACTGTAATAAAATGTTAAAGTCTTTCATCAACTCCAACCACCTCCTCTGCCTCATGTTCAGCTCCTTCTGTGTAAATACGTACTTCAAGCTCTTGTGATCTGTGAAGATCTCCACACGCTCTCCGTACAGATAGTGTTTCCACAACTTTAGAACAAAGATAACCGCTGCCAACTCCAAATCATGGGTGGGGTAGTTTTTTTTATGAGGACGTAATTGCCTGGAAGCATAGGCAATCACCTTCTCGTGCTGCTGAAGAATGCAACCCAAACCCTTCCCTGAAGCATCACTGTAGATAGTGAATCTACCTGTCCCCGATGGCAACGTCAATATTGGAGCTATCGTCAATCTCTTCTTCAGCTCATCAAATATGGCCTGACAATCCTCCGTCCAGAAAAAATCTACATCTTTCCTGGTCAGCCTAGTCATTGGCTCTGTAATCCTGGAGAAGTCTTGTACAAACCTCCTGTAGTAACCTTCTAGCCTAATAAAACTCATGATCTCAGCTACTGAACTGGGAGTAGCCTACGACTCCACTGCCTCGATCTTCTTTGGGTTAACTGAGATTCTGTCACACATCACCATATGTCCAAGGAATTTAACCTTGTCAAGGAAGAACTCACACTTTGAAAGCTTCCCGTAAAGCTCCTCCTTTCTGAGAGTCTCCAAGACCATCCTCAGGTGCTCTTCGTGCTCCTCTGGGGTCTTCAAATACACAAGAATGTCGTCTATGAACACCACCACAAACTTATCAAGGTACTGGTGGAACACCTTGATCATCAAGTTCATGAATACTGCCGGTGTATTGGTTAAACCAAACGGCATTACCATGAACTCAAACTGGCCATATCTGGTCTAAAAAGTGGTCTTCGAAATGTCTTCTCTCTTTACATTTACCTGGTGGTATCCTGACCTCAAGTCTATCTTTGAAAACACCTTTGCTCCGCTCAACTGATTGAAGAGATCATCTATCCTCGACAGCGGGTATTTTTTCTTGATAGTGAGGTTATTCATAGCTCTATAATCGATACACATACGTACCATCCCGTCCTTCTTCGGTACGAACAATACCGGTGCTCCCCATGGTGATGAACTGGATTTGATGAAGCCCTTGTCCTGCAATACCTCAACTTGCTTCTTCAGTTCTGCCAGCTTGTTGTTGTTGACTCTATAGACGTGTTGTGAAATAGGCTCCGCTCTTGACACCAAGTCTATAGAGAATTCGATATATTTGTCTAGGGATAAACCTGGCAACTCCTCTAGAAAGACATCCAGGAACTCTGCTATCAGAGGATGTGGCAACTCCTCTTCTTCCATCCTGGCTCAACAAAAAGTGCCCATGCTCTACTCCGCTGCTCCTCTGGCAACCTCGAACTCCGGCTCTCCTGGCGGTTGAAATATCACTCTGCCTCCATGACAATATATAGTAGCATGGTGCTTACTCAACCAGTCCATTCCGAGTACAATATCGTATCCCGGAAGCATAATAAGTAAGCACACGCTCAACTCTCGGCCTCTTAATAATACTCTCCAGTCCTTACAATAATCACTGACTAGGATAATGCCTCCGCCAGTCGTGATCTTCCAAGTCCTATTTAATGGTTTCGCCTATAAACGATACTTAAGAGCATAAGATACAGACACGAAACTATGGGAAGCACCAGAATTGAATAACGCAAGTGCTGGAATAGAATCGAGAAAAACTGAACCTGAAATCACGTCTTTTGCTGGCTTGGCCTCCTCGATCGTCATGGCGTATGCTCGTCCCTGGGGCATACCTCTCTGTTGTTGCTGGTGCTGAGCAAACCTCTGTTGCTATGGCGGAAGTGGAGGTCTCCTCTGCTGGCCTCCTGGTACAGTAGGTACCCTGGCTGGTCCCCTCTGAGCGGCTGCTCCACCCTGACCTGGACGAGTCTGAATAGATGGATAGTCCCTCAACTGATGTGCTAACGATCTACAAGATAAATATGTACCCAGTCTCTTCCTACAGATGTCCCTCGTGTGTCCTGCCTTCCCGCAGTACGCGTACTGGACAGTGGGCTAAGTCTGCCTCTGAGGCTGCTACTACTGGGTGTATCCTCGAGCTGGTACCTGGTGTTGTTGAGGCTGATGTTGATACGGCCTCTGTTACTACTGAAAGTGGGGACGTTTGGCCGGTCCCGCGCTATTACTCGCTTCTCCAGAAGTGTCGCATCCTCTCTTGGACCTGAGGTCTAAGTCATCCTCAGCAATCTGTGCATCCATCAGAATGCCCTCGAACGCAGCAGTGCAACGTCCAAAAGTGTGAGACTTGATCTCTCTCATCAGCCCCTTCCTGAACTTCCGGGCTCGATCCCCTGGGTCCCGAATCATCGACGGTGCAAAATGACTCAAACGGCAAAACTCTGCGGCGTATCGTCGATCGACATGCTTCCTTGGACCAAGTCATGGAACTAACTCTCCAAGGCTCCCAGGGCCACGTCAGGGAAGAACTTTTTCTTGAAAAGCTCCTTGAAAGCCTCCCAAGTAAGTCTTCCAACAGTGAGTCTCGGCTCCGTACGATACCATGTCAGCGCGATGTCAAACATCTTACTACCGGTGGCCTCGATCTGTAGAATCTACAAAATCTGCGCCAAGCGCAAGTTCCTCTCTATATCCTCTAGTCATTCGTCGGCGTAGAGTAGCCCTTCGATGCCCTTGAACTCCCGAGGCATCATCCTCTTGAAGTCCACTATAGTACCTGGCCTCTGGTGGTGCTGGCCAGGATGCTGCTGGTGCTGTGCAACTCTCTCCACAGCCTAGAGAGCCACCTGGTGAGCATTCTCCATGCCCTCTCTCATCAGCTCTGTCTGTGCCTGGTGCGCCTCTGCCTGCACCCTCTGAGCCTCAGCTTGAACTCGTTGAGTGTCACTACCACATCCAAAAATAGGGATATTTTTGTCTTTTTATTTATTATAAGTATTGTGTATATTTATTTTTAAATAACTGCATGATATGTGTATATATATATTATATATATATATATATATATATATATATATATATATAGTGTTTAATGCATGAGTTAGTAGACTAGACCTAGAAGCCCACTAGATGAACCCCTGACCAGATTATAGGATTATGGATTTTAATTAGTGTATTGTTGGGATTAATTATTAAGGTTATATTTTATTACTGTGATTTTTATTTAATTTTTGTACCTTACCATTGCTTCGATAATTGGAGCGTTACTCTAGATTTTGCCTTCCAACAAATTTTACACCCTTGTCCTAGACGTGCCAGCCTTCCATTTTGACTTTTGTGTAACTTATAAATATGCCCTTTTGTGCTTCATTTTAGTCGCACAACATTCATAGCAAACATTTATTTTAATTCCAAATAAATTCAACTTTGCATCTTTGTGCATTCCAATCGAAATTGGAGACACAATCTCGACCCATTTTGTGCAACCCAAATTATGACAATATTCTATTCTGAGTATTCTACGTCCATAACACTTGTGTCCCACCTAATTCTAACCCTATGTACTTCCAATTAATTTAAGAACACCATTTACATTAATTTTAATTAAATTGGTGTAAGGACCCAACCTAACCCAAAAACTAGACCTAACACCAAACCAAACCCCTATTCACACCCTCAAGGTTCATACTAAATATTACACACCTTTTTTAACCATTATATCACACCAAATATGGTATTTTTCCTCATTAATCTTAAATTCCTACTTTTGTGCAATTTTTCAAATATTGGGGACCTTTATGCAAAAGTGCAGTGAGGTGTCCACATCCCATTGGATTCAACACATGAAGAAGCATCCCTTTTCTTTATTGACCGGTCACATACAAGTATTTCCTTTGTTTTGCAGTGTGCAACACTCAAACACCTCACCCCCTAACCATCTTGGCCCTCCATTCAAACCCACTCAATCCTAGCCCTCCAAATTCCCTTCATGTAATATCCAACCTCATCCCAAGGAGTACTTGGCCAGCCTTAATCCCTAGGTTTATATCACCCTATTTTCTCCCCATATATAAACACTTTTTCTTATTGTTTTTCATCACCATCTTCAAACTACAAGAACCGAAACCAAACCCTAAACTATTTACAAACACCCATCACCATCACCCTCTTTCTTCCTCCGACTTCACCGTCGGATCCCCGGCCATCCACCGTCGACAGTCTCGTCCGCCTGAGCCTCTCCCTCATCCTCGACTTCATCGACCCATGCCTCCACCTAGCAGCCGATTTCCCGAGCAACTCCTCCGCCGACTACACCACCGAGCACCCCCACCTCCATCGTCACCATCATCGACTTCATCTCTACCTCCTTCTCTGATCGACTCCGTAGGATCTATATATCCCCATCACCATTAACATCATCGACCTTCCCTCCGTCGGAGCCAACAGTCGACCTCCACCGCTGAGCAGCAACCCTGACTCCCCACCTGAGCGCAGTTACCCTTGACCTCTTCATCCCCGTCCTCCTCCTTTGCCGGGACACATCCTTCCCCGAGCAACTTCTCTAGCAGCCGACTACACCTCATCCCCGACATCCTTGACTCATCACCACCATCGTCTAAACCTCTCCTCCCTGACTCGACCCATCTCACCCGACCACCCTCGCCGGATCCCGAGCCATCCCCAACCAGTTCACCATCATCCCGACCGTCCTCCGCCTGGGCACAATCACCACTCGCCCCAGTCTTCTTCCCCGACTTCACATCTCCACCACCGCCACCATTAATACCATCCCCACCGTATCTCCACCCGACTCCGGCCATCCTCGCGTCGTCTCCACCATCGTCAACATCATCATCTTTACCACTGCCACCATTAACACCATCACCACCATCGTCAACATCATCACCATCTTCACCATCATCATCTTCATCCGCCACCACCTCGTCGTCGCCATCAACGACCTACACCGCCGGACTACCTCGATAGCACCTTACCACGACCATGCGGCCACCCTCGCCGAAGCCCGAGCAATCGATCTTGAGCACCACCATCTCCCTCGACACCGACTACCCCCTCCTCGGTCACGCGTACACCAAGGTTTGCACCTACCCTTTTCCTTCACGTTGTGTTGTTGCGTAACACTGTGTAGTCATGAACCCTAGTGCCTAGTGTACATGTCTGCACGTTTAATATTAATTAGTATTAATGGTAATTAGGTTTAATAAGTACTTAATTAGTAATTAGGTTTATTATATACTTTATGGAAATTTTGGCTGTTAGTCGTAGGTATCTTATTTCTATATGTTGTGTAGACCAAGGTGTATTAATATAATTATAAGTAGTGGGTAATATTATGTAACATATTAAGGTGCTATATATTTATATATTAACGTATTTTGGTAACTCACTACCTTGTGTACCCTCACCTACTAGCTAGACCATGTAATAGTGTTATACGAGATTTGGAGATTTGAATATGTGTTAGTAAGTTGACTGTCTTGTTATGCACAGTAATCGAGGACATGACACCTGTGCGTTTAGGCACGCACATTTGACCCTGCTAGTTGACCAGTTATCACCCTTGCGTAGTTTCTGAGTTCAGTGTAATTATGTTTGTGTGTATGCTAGTGTAACGACTGATGCTATATTATTATATTATATTACATATATATATAACCATTGGATCATTCTGTGAGACTTTGGGAGCAGGCTATTGGTATTTCTCGCTCAGGACCACAGGCGAGTACATTCTCTGATAATTTTCATTATTTGATAATTTCTATAATTTAGGTATTTAGAAATGTTACATTTGATTCTTGATACTGTGCTACACGGACTAGTATATAGATTGGATCTTCAGTCATGAAATGTTACATTGGTTATCGTATTGACATTATACACGACATTGATATTAGATATTGATATTAGACATTGTGCAAGATATATTAGATATTAATCGTGTATTATGACGTGTCATGGTTGGATCCACTGTACTAGTTGGGGGCGGGGAAATTGCTAGTGAGAGATGTGATCATATCCCTATCGTACAAGTATAAAATATTGTTAGTGTTAATCATACGCCTTATGTATGATTAGCCAGGCCATATAGATATTGTGCAAATTCCCAAGCCGATCACATATAGAAGATACTATTTCAAACACTTAGAATAAGTTTATTTCTTCAATTCAGTTCATATACCACATTACCCTGTATATGATATTGTAGTTCTTTCTCTTTATTTTATATATGCACTGACTATACCATATTACCTATTGCATGTTCTCTTTACTATTTGTTATTGCATCTATTTATTATTTTCTCTCAGTATATAGCATCATCTATTTATTGTTTTATAGTCCTTGTCAATTAATTGGAACTGTTATTGGGTTGTACTTCGCTCCAATCCTGACTAGATATATTTTTCCAGACTGCGACTTAGAGGACTGGTGTCCAATATATTATGGACCACAGGGAGAGTAGCTGCAGCCTTGGACCTTGTAGTTCAGGTGTGATATCCGGGAGGTCTAGCCGGGATTACTAGTTATTCAGTTAGTTTCTTTTAGCAGTTTATGGTACCGAATTTATTTCTGGCATACTTTGAGACTTGGATGTTATTGTTTGAATTAGAATATTTTTGTTTAGACTTGTGTTGTATTTCGTTTATTTTTCTTTGATATCTTATCGTTCTTTAGTTCTGTGATTGAGTATTTTCATATTATATTGTGATATATGTGTCACCTTATAGAGTTGGATATTCGTGTGTGATTGATTAGATAGTATTGTGACCTAGACAGCATTCTACCGTCGATGCTGCGACATAGGCTGGATGTACCCACGTACTCGTGCCCCTATATCGGGTGTGGGTCATAACATTGAGCCTCCGCTGACGTCCTCTAAGCATCTACCATGCCATGGATCAGCGCAAACATCTGTGCCCCGTCAACGGGCATACCTCCGGAAAACAGAGTCGGTGGTGGTGGAAGGTGCTCAGTAACAGCCGGGGCAACCCTCTGGACAGGTGGGGGAGGAGGACCCCCAAAAACTGCAGATACTCCCACATAAACAGGAAATATAGGAGAAAATCCAGATGTCTGGCCGTCAGGTCGAGAGGTGGCAGACCTCTCTGAAGCTGTGGGTCCCAATCTTAATGACCTAGTCTTCGATGGCATCCTGAAGACAGAACAAAAAGAATTAATTAAGGCAACAGATACGATATCATCAAGTAAGGACATTAAAATTTTAAAGGAAATAATTATTCAGAATAGCAATATAAAATTTAAGATTTTCTAGTTGTGATTGAGCATACTCTCATCCTAAATCCTATTTCCTAAAGCAGGCTCGTAGCAATACTCCAAGTGAGCACTACTACGACTTCGCTATAATTGCGAATCTAGACCTGCATGGGCCACCACTAAAATGTGTCATGACCCGCACCCAAAATTTAGGCATGAGCCGTGGGTACGTCCAGCCTATGCCGCAGCATCGACGGTAGAACCCTATCTAGGTCTCAATACTACTAAACATAACTCACCAGATAACCTGTCAATGATCTCAACTCCATAAGGAGGAAAATAAATAATGCAATAATCAATAATTCATAAGATACTCAATCACAATAACTATAGGAAGTAACTGGCACGATAAAATATAAAGATAAGGAAGTACTGACATAAGTCAAGCACAACAACTCAAATACAACAGTAATTTAGAGTCTGGCTAGCCCAACATAAATAGTCTCAACAATAATACCATCCAAGTCTTAAGTTTAGAACAAATAAATACAGTGATAACTAGACCAAGGAACTGTCTAAATGACTGCAGGTGGTGTCTCCTCTAAGGAGAGTACTCTTCTAGAATCTCCGGTATGTAATCTTCCTCTACTCCTGGGCTATAGTGAGTAGGACAGAAGTCCTCAAGGTCCTCTAAAAAATGTTATCCAGTCAGGATTGGAGCGAAACACAAGCACTAACAGCAATTTTATTTATATTAACAAAACTATAAGATAGTGTAAGAAAATACATTATGAGAAAAATACTGAAAAAGTAAGAAATACTGGAAATATGTAATCAGCAATAGTACTAACTAGCAATGAATAGATATATGTAAGAAGACTATAAATGAGTGAACTGGATTAAAGAATAGAAATTCTAGCTAAGTGTTTTAAATATCAGTTTACTATGTGATCAGCTTGGGACGAGATCAGGCTTGTTAAATATGATTGGCTATAATACATGTGAGGTCAGACTAACCATCTGGTTAGCTATGATGCAAGCAATAGTCAGGCTAATCATATATAACAAGCTATGAGGCATGTAAATGGTCATGCTACACCCAACGTGATATGTGGGGTGAGCTATGATGCATGTAAAGTAGGGTATGATCACATAATCTGCTAATATTTTTTTGTCCCTAACTAGCACGATGGATTCCAATCATGACTCCTCATGACAGGTATCTATGCTGCTAACCTGTGTATCCAAGTGTCAGAATCAAGTATACTCTACAACTAGAATTATAGAAATAATCAACATAATAAAAACTGTCAGAGAATGTACTCGCCTATGGTCCTGAGCAAGGTGTGAGGATCGATGTCCAAGATGGGATCACAATGACCTAAATATATGAAATTAAGTGTCAAAGAGTGTGTTGGAGTCATAAACATGTATAAATTACTCTAGGTTGAATATTTGGGTCATTTCTAAGTCATTTGGTCTCATACTAGGCCAATTCCCAAGGATATAAGTATACTAGGGTTTACTAGTCAATACTAGTCTCTTACTAGCTAATTATTGGTCATACTAAGTTATAAACACTAGTGTATACTTATAACACCTCTATACATAATTTATCTAGGTATTACCTTAACTATATAGAATTACCTTAGCTATCCATTAGACTAACAATAATACCCCAAATACCTTAGCTAGACTTAATACTTTGATCATAGTCCTACTTTAACCCATGATTTTACATCCTAGTACCTATTATCCTAATTACAACTGATACACCAAGCCTGCTACCTCTAAGCACCCCATGTGCACCAATGGGTACACTAAACCGGCATCACATTCTTACATCATATCAAGATAACTATTGTATCTAACTGATACACACATATCAGTTGCTAGGATAAACCCAACATAAATACACACTAGCCTAAGTCGGTTTCCCCCTCCCCACTAGATACAATGCATGTTCAAGAATACCCCCATCATTGATACCTTGGTATCATATCTGAGTTACACAGTCAAATACACCTAAACTCAACTCACTGTTACTGACACACTACTAAACTCATTGACTGATACACTAACTAGATGACTATTGAACCCCCCTAGGTTAACTAATACACTGGTACTTCTCACCACTGGTACACTGATACATGTACACGAGTGATACACTGAGTATCACTGTCACTCCTCCCACTCACACAAACACACTCACTCACTGACACATAACCACTGAACTGATACTCATTTTAGTTCAAATATCACACCCGATCCTATCAAATTATCCCCATCTATCCAATCCATTCACTGATACTTGTATCGGTGAATGATACTTAACCTATCTCAAGGAGTGCTCCAAAGCACACTATAACACCTACTGTAATAACCCCAATACCTCACTACTACTGCTACCTCTATGTTGCAGCTGCTGCTGCTATCGAGCTCCTTGCTGTGGCAACTCACTGCACAGCAGTAACTCTCAACTGATGATTTACTGTGTACAGGAAACTACACTGATACACAGCTCACTGGGCTCACTGAAACTCAACTGACACACACACACCTCACATAACCTTGGCATCTAAAATACCTCACTCACTGATACAGAGATCTCACTCAAACCTCACATGTATAGACTAAAAACCCGATTATCCAAAGACAGTCCCACAGTTGCTGATACACTGAAACACACAGGTATCAAACTGCTCACAGGTACCTATCATAACACATACACTAGTGCACAGTCCTTACACACCTAACTCCCAGTGCCCTATTGATACTCCCTGTGAGCCTGATACTGCATCATACTGCCATACAATATCTGGGCACACATAGATCACATATCATTGTAGCACAAATAAATCACCCACAACTTCTCACATCCCGATCCTTATCGACCACTCATATCACAAACACACAGCACATTGAAGAACTCGTTCCTCAACTATACAGATACCATCAATGCACTCCCAGTGTCCATTGTGCACACCTGACTCCTCACACACACTGGCACAGTAAACTTAGGAACCCGATTTCCCCAATGTACAACTCACAGATATACATATATACAATAATACGTATACGTACATATATATATATATATATATATATATATATATATATATATATATATATATATATATATATATATATATATATATATATATACCCAAAACACATAAATAATTAGCTCATATAGATAGGCATACATCCTATTAAACATTTTATCAAACACCTAGTGTGCAAAATCTGGGATACTCTAGATATACTAAAAATCTCTATGCATAAATCCCCAAATGATAATAAACCATATACGTATACAATATAAATATACATATATACATATATACATGATTAATGATACAAAAATTAGGGGAAATGTATCCCTGGATCACAAAACCCAAACTATGAACAAATCTCATGAAAAAAATACTATGGAACCCAATGGAACTAATTCTCTCTCCTTGAGGGTGTTCTTAAACCATGGGTGGGCTTCTAATGGCCAAACAAAATAATTAAATCAGGAATTAAATGAGGGTTTCTAGATTTTTACCCATTGGGAGATGGATTCCCAATGTAGCTTATTCTTTTCCAAGTCTCTTTGTGCCCAAGCTTCTATGTCTCTTTGAATGAGGGAATAATAAGGGATTTGGGGTCTAAAAATCTGAATTTAGTGGAGGGAAAGAGGGTTTCTCTTGGGGGCTATTTCTAGGGTTTCTTCATGTAATGATGAGTGGCTTTGAGGGAGGCTCCCTCTAGATTTATAGGACCGGCCATAGGGTTAGGGTTAGGGTTTCTAATATACAATGACTCATTTGCCCTCCATGGCTTGTCATGAAGAACTATTTAATTAGGGGGTTAGTATTCATGTGAGAGATTTCACTAAATGCTAATTAAATAGAATAGGAATTTGTCTAGTGGGTTTTTAGGTCTAGTCCACTAACCCATGTTATTAATGAATACAATATAAATATGTATTACGTATCATGCAATTATTAACACAATAAATATAAATAGGGTAAATGACCAAAAAGCTCCTACTCTAGAAATGTGGTAGTAACAAGTCTACCCTCCTAAAAAAAAATTTATCCTCAAAATTGAATTAAACTAGCACAAGAATACAATCAGACAATAAGAATTATACATTAAGGCTCAAAGAGATACGGGTACTGCTCGTGCATTTCGTCCTCACTCTCCCAAGTTGACTCACCTGGAGAGTGATGTCTCCATGCAACATGAACCATGGGAATAGTCTGGTTCCGTAATACCTTCTCTCTATGATCCAAGATCTCTACGGGCTGCTCAGGATAGCTGAGAGTCGGACCAACCTTGATCTTCGAGTCTAGTACGTGACTAGGATCTGCCATGTACCGTCTCAGCTGTGACATGTGGAACATGTCATGTACTCCCTCTAGTGTAGGCGGCAAATCTAGTCTATAGGCCACTGTACCGACCCTCGCAAGAATACCAAAAGGTCCGATGTACCATGGACTAAGCTTTCCGCCTCCTCCAAAGTGAATCGTGCCCCATGTTGGAGAAATCCGTAAGAATACCAGATCGCCAACCTAGAACAAAATAGTCTTAATACGCAATCTAAAATAAAACAATCACAAGCCAATAATAACAAAATCTATACCTCAAACTCCATGGGTCTACAGTAGCTGTCGGCCCAATGCCACTGTCTGTCCTACGCTCGAAGTCTGTCTCTGATGAGTTTCACCTTTTCCGCTGCATCCACGACCATCTCTGGCCCTAACAAGGCTCTATCTCCGACATCATCCCAAGATAACGGTGTACGACACCTTCGTCCATATAGAGCCTTGAATGGTGACATCTCAATGTTAGCCTGGTAGCTGTTATTGTAAGCAAACTCTACCAGGTATAGATAATCCTCCCAAGAACCTCCGAGGTCTAGAACACAAGTGCGTAGCATATCCTTGAGAGTCTGAATAGTCCTTTCAGACTGCCCGTCTGTCTTGGGGTGATATGCGGTACTGAACTTGAGCTGAGTGTCCAAGCTAGCCTGCAAACTCCTCCAGAAGTAGAAAGTGAAACGACTATCCCAATCCGAGATGATGCTCACAGGAACCCCATGTTACCTGACAATCTGCTGCACGTACATCTCTGCTAGCTTCTCCGTTGATGTACCTACTTTAAATGGTAAGAAGTGAGCTGATTTGGTCAACCTATCCACGATGACCCAAATCGAGTACTTTTCTCCTGGAGAACGCGATAGCCCTGAAATAAAATCCATAGTCACGTGCTCCCACTTCCACTCTGGGATAGGTAAAGGCTGAAGCAATCCACCTGGCCTCTACCGATCCGCCTTTACCTGCTGGCAAACTAAACACCGGAATACAAAGCGTGCTACCTCGCGCTTAATATCATACCACCTGGCCTCTGCCGATCAAAATTCCAAGAATAAACCTACCCTAAAAATCAAAGGGCTTACACATAGTTATGGTGATATCATATTGCTTTATTTCTTGCTATCGATCAGTTTTTATGTCATATGTGTACTTTCATATTATAGATGTTATTATCGTTATCATGATACCATGTTCAGTTGTTACTTTCTATAAGTTAATTCTTGTACTTGCTAGCTTAGACCTTGTACTTGCTCCAATATTGTTTGGATAGCATTTGTAATATTTTTGGATGGCGACTTATGTCCTGAGATCTACAATGAGTATGTTGGTGATGCTGACGTTACTAACATACCGGTTTTCTCTTCGGACTTGGAGTAGCATATTTTCTTTCTTATACTTTCGGACTAATTAGTTCGGTCTAGTTGCTTATTTTATTTGACCAAGTTTATCTCTGAGTTATAGTTGATTATGATTCTTTTGGTGAATTCTTAGTTATTTGTTTATATTTGAGACTTTGTTGTATACATATATATATATATATATATATTTATGACTTAGATTATGCGGATCATGATATTGATTGAATAGTGATATTATGGTTGAATATATCATATTATGGAATAGAATATTGTGATTGGTTGAATAAGAATGATATAGACAACATACTACCATCAACTCTACGTAGGGTGGACGTATCAACGTGCTCATACCGAATTATTTAGGAGCGAGTCATGATATGTCTTTTGTGTGGAATATGCTGGTCGAATCTTCGCAACTAGTACAACATCATGGTTAGTACTTAAGCTTGTCCCACTAGCCACGAGCATGCAAAGAAGTGATTATATGAATTAGAATGGTACTAGAAAAGATTGTTATCATCCATTGTTAGGATTCTCACCCTATCAGTCTATCTTAATCTTTAATTAATTATATCTCATGTGCATTCTGCTTGATTCTATTTGTGGTGTTCTTCAAAATATTTACATCTACTAATCTAATCATGTCTAGCATATCCCTTTCAGTTAGCAATGGTTTAGAGTATGTGTTATAATCATTTTTTGTAATCCCACAATAATTAGGCCCTTGATAAAGGCACTACAAAATACACTCAGGGCAGCCCAATTTTTTTTGGATAATTACATGTTTGCCACTCCCAAAAATTACTCATCGGGCTGTCCACTCCCAATTGATTTTTTTTCAGGACCGTAATTTTACTAGTCCTAACAATAGAAAGGACTCTCAAAATTTTGACAGTCCTACCAATTAGAATGACTCAAAATTTTGACAGTCTTAAAGAAAATATGTTGATTCTTTAGGACTGTCAAAATTTTGACAGTCCGGAGAGGTGCGCGAGGCTACAAGGGGGTACGCGAGGCGGGGCTGAGCGGGGCGGCACGGGTCTGAGCGGGCTGCAAGGAGGCCAGAGGGGGTGGGGCTGGGCAAGGCGACGCGGGAGAAGGAGGCTGGAGGGAGGCGAAGGAGCGGGAGGAGGAGGAGAGGGGTTGGAGAGAAGGAGGAGGAGGAGGCCGGAGAGGAGCGAAGGAGCGAGAGGAGGAGGCCGGGGGGCGGAGGAGCGGGAGGAGGAGGCCGAAGAGGGGCGGAGGAGCGGGAGGAGGAGGAGGAAGCTGGAGAGGAGTGGAGGAGGAAAGGGCATGGGGTTGGGCAGCCCTGAGATAAATTTGGACATTCCTGAGTGAAAGTTCTTCATTAATGGACTAGCACCAATACTGGACTAGCCCTGAGTATTTTTTTGTAGTGTCTTTCTTGAGGGCCATTAATTATTATTAGGGTAAACGGGATATGAGTCATAGGCTCATATTCCTACATGAGTCAATGCACATGTGGACTAATAGGAATAGAATGTACTAGTGCACATGGGATGTAGGAGTCCATTTCTTTTGGTCAACATGTACATGACTCATGTAGGAATATTATCCTTATTATTATTCTCTTATTCACATCTAATGATCTAATTTTGTGTCTTCCTTAATTGGGTGTTTAACTGCTAATTGTAAGGAATAAATAAAATAATACTGTTTTATGCCCCCGGGGGCATGGCTTCCGGATGACGTGGTTGAATTTTATTGGAGGGGGGTCGAAATTTTTTGGATATAGGGGATGGGAGGGGGGGTGCTGACAGCTGGACAGGGGCCAAAGGGGAGGAGGTCATTAAGTATTTTTTTTTAGGCTTGTGATAAAGGCACTACAAAATACATTCAGGGCTAGTCCAATATTGGGGCTAGTCCAGTTATGAAATTTTTTACTCAGGCTAGCCCAAAATTTACTATGGCTGCCCACTCTCTTCACCTCCCTCCTCCTGCTCCCCCTCCCGCTCCTCCACCGCTCGTCGCCGTCCCCACCGCTCCCGCCACCGCCTCCTCCCCCGCCTCCCGCCACCTCCTTTCCCTCCCGCTCCTCCGCCTCGTCCCCCCTTCCGGCCTCCACGCAGTCCAGTCCTCGTGGTCACCTCGTTCACCGTAGGATTATAATAAATAAGGATGACCGGGCCGATCAGCTTTTTAAGATTTATCTGTCTTTCTTTAGTCTGGGGGAAGGTCAAGGTTAGGGTGGAAGGCGGAGTCAAGCAAACCTTCTGTATCTATGGATACCTGGTTTCGCACAAAAATTGATTCGTTAGTCACCACCACGACAATTTTTGTCGTACGCCCTCCCTTCCGAACTGTAAAAATTTTGGACTGTAAAAAATTAACATATTTTTAGAACTGTAAAAATTTTGACTGTCCTAATAGGACTGTCAATCCAATTGGTAGGACTGTCAAAATTAGGACTGTCAAAATTTTAACAGTTCTTCTAATTTGTAGGACTGTTAAAATTTTGACAATCCTGATTATAAAAGAAAATCAATTAGAAGTGGACAGTCCGGTGAGTAATTTTTGAAAATGGTAAACTTGTAATTATCAATAATAAAAACTATCCGAGTAAATTTTGTATGGCCTTTATGAACAACATTTTTGTAAGTAAAAAGAGGAAGTGCCCCAACAAGAATCGGAACCGCTGCCGTTGTAGCCTGCGCTTCCGTCCTTCAAACCGCGTGCTACTGTATCAGAGGTACAAGTTTGGTGATTCCGAGGCTCCGAGGGGACATCACACCGCACCCCAGCTTATTTCTCTGTCGTCCCTCGAGAAAGTAAAAATGACTCCGACTCTTTGGCCATCATTCTCCAATCTCCACTCCTCCTTATAGGTACGTGGGAGAGAGAGAGAGAGAGAAATGATTTTGATACATTTCTTCTTCTTTGGATGCTCCAAAGATGTCGTGCTCCTCTCTAGCTTCTACGTACTGGGTCTTGATGCCTTTATGCTCACCATTGTCATTTCTGTTGTTTTTCTCTTAAGAAAAATTGCAGCTTTACTACATTTTATTTATGTATGTTGGCTCATTATTTGTGTTTTCTTAGATGTTCCTGTTGTTAGTATTTGGTAGATCATAGCAGTGTGTGCGCATTTTGAGGGGAGGTACTACTTAAATTTATGGATTTAGAGTGAAGAAATGTGCAGTGGTTTTTTTTTTTTTTTTTTTTTTTTTCCATTTCGAGAGCAGTTCAAGTTTATCCAATATATTGCCCATTCCTGTTGAAGGAAAAAAAAAATGCAACTTCACTGCATTTTTGCATGTTGGGTATTGGCCTTTCCTGTCACTATTTGCGGAATTAGACGTTTCGGTTTTTTTTTATTTGGTGGATTATAGCAGTATGTGCATTTTGAGGGGAGTTCGTACTGAAATCTGTTGATTTAGAGTGGAGGAATGTGCAATAGGGAACAGGGGCTAGCCAGCCGGCCTCTTGAATGGTGCCGATTGTTGCACGGACACGAATACCACTCAATTTGGAAGCGTGTGGCATGGACACGCGGACACGATTTCTGGGTGTCCTAGAGTGCCTGTGTCGTGTCCGAAGCGACGCTACATACACAGATTTTCTGGAGTCTGCTTCTTCCCAATTGCATGACACATTTCAGCAAATACCACTATGGAAACTAGATATCTGATCCTTTTGGTGTCTCCTATTTACCCACATTTGGGACCCATGTTCACAGTCTTGGTTACATTTGTTATAACTATTAACTCTTTTTAAGGTAAGATAACCCATAACTTTGAAAGGCTAATGACTGGTAATTCTTAGCAAGGAAATTCTAACTATTGAAAACCTATATATTTGAAATTTAGACACTATTTGGCTATTAATTTTGAGTATATCTAGCTTGTTTTATTAGAGTTTGGTAATGCCAATCCGGGGTTTATTGAAGGAACACAATTTAGTTTCTTCAAAAAAAGGATACGATATTTTCTAATGTTGCAGAGGAAATGGTACTTACCATATCTAAATGGAAGAAAAGGATAACAATAGCCTATTCCCAAAAATTTGGAATTAAGACTTTGTTGTTGTTTGTTGTTCGTTTTACTAAAACTCGTATTTTGACATAGAAGCTCCCCAAATGGAAGTCGCTTCATGGCGCAACTGTAAGGCTTGTTGCTTGCATCCTGGAGGATGCAGCTTCAAGTCATGGAAATAGCTTCTCCATATATTTGGGGGTAAGAATGTGTACATGTTGACCCTCACCATACCGTACACTAGAGGGAATCTCATGGCACCCGGATGCCCTTTTCTAAAGTTCTTGAGTAGATGCAGTCTTCTTGGTGTCAACTGTTTCCTTCCCAGTGGGACAGGTCTTGTTTTCCATTTGACATGCAAGTTTCTATTATATGCAAATTTGCCTGGAATTTTCTTGAATGTTTCATAAGATCCATTTCAGCTTCATTAACTTGCAGGTCAGTAGGTGCACTCTTCTTATTGGAGTCTGCATTTAACAAAGGCCTCTTGAATTACACCAAGCTGCATTGCCACTGAGACTAAGGTTTACCCCAAGGTAGAGTCTTATAGGGGAATGTGAATTCTTGATTGCTAATGAAAGTTTTAACATGTAAACACGAATCTCCAAGAGTAACTGTCATCTAATTGTTCTTCACACATTTGCAAGCATCAAGGTTTTTTGTTGCGAGGACTTTCTATGGTAGCAAGTTATGTTACCTGGACTCGGGTACGGATGTTGGGTACGGAATCCAATAGTAGAATCCTTCAAACTCATAATTGAAAAACACACTGACTCGGCTAAAAATGATCCAAATTTTGGGTACGGGTACGGGGATATGACTATTAAAATAAATATATTTGAACATGGTTTCATAAAAAGACACATTATGTAATTAAATTTACAATGTTTCATAAAAAGACAACCTGTAATTATAAATTACTAGTAAACTTTACTGAACTAGTTGAACAAGTCCCTAAGAGACCGTTCATTCATCTCCCCTACTGCTTTACTACGAGTCTACCATTTTAAAATAAACAATCCACTTCACTACCACATTAAAATAAACTATCTACTTCACTACCAGACTCCCAATTGTCACCATGGAGGATCCGATTGTCACAATGGAGGATCCGATACGGATTTCATACCCATAACCATGCCCTATCGGCTCGACACGGATATTTCTCTTTAAGTGGATAGTCCGGGTAACATAGGTAGCAACTGCATAGCACATGTTGTGCTAAAAGGGACATTTCTAGGCCTGAGGCTGAAAACAGTTAGCAGCAGCTATACTGTTGGAATGTTTGCTGCAGAAGTGTCAATGTCAGATTTATCCATATAAATTGGTTTTGAGTGGGTTCATTGTCTTATTTGTGTTCATGAATCACAAAAAACTGTTATAGCAAGTGAATGTAAAAGCCATGGTTCATATATTCCTTTATTTTTTCTGCTTAGAAAATTTTGTTATGCCAGGAGATAAAGAATTATAGAGGCCTGGATTTAGATGAAGCGCCACGAAATGTATGTTTAAGTTGTGACCATAATGAATGAGAGTAGGAGAGCAAGATTGTTTAATTGGTTTAAGTGTTAGTTGCCCAAGAAGTTGAACAATCTGTTCAAGGAATACTTTTAAGCTTGAGAGCTTAATAACTTGCCACATATATTATCACTGATGAGGAACAAACAACACTTACAATTGATTTATTGAGACGGTCAACTTTGTTGTACTTTCTGCCTTATGGAGTGACTCCCTGGTAGATGCCAAGTGCCAAGCGCAATAACATTTGGAAACTCCCCCGAAGATATATCTGTCCCTATGAAGTTCTGGCACGTTTGGCACCAAAGTACTTGGTAGCTAGACAGTTCATATTGAACCTAGAACTCTAGAAGTAATACTCAAAATCTAGGTTTGGTGATATGCATTATATAGAAAGAAATTGTTCACCCAAACTGCAGTATAACATGTTACTGGACCCAATAAAACAATACATAGGATATGAATTGTGGAATGTCATGGATGTACTTGCTAACCAATAGTGGGTTCCACAGTGCATGTTGCGTGCAGATTCTAATGCTAATCGATGAGACAAGATTTAAGTTAGATGAACAGTCGTAAGTGAATCAGATGGAGCGCCAGATGAAAAATATCCAAACCTAAGGACCTGACTCAATGCCTATTAGATGGAGCATCAGATGAAAAATGTCTGAACCTAAGGGCCCGACTCATTGCCTACTGAGAAAGCAATGTTGAATAAAGCAAGCTAGTAAGACATTGAATGGACCTAGCTGGAAAAATGAAGACTGAAAGGATCTTGCAAAACCTTGGAGGATAAGGAAACAGTAAACAGAAAAATGATAACCAGGTGAAAAACTGATATCCAATTGTGAGTGCTTATTACTTCTGTCATCATGAATCTCTTAGAGAGAAAAAAATTGGAGACTAGTTGAACTCATTTTTAGATGAAGATTAAAGTAGGAGGATGAAGTTGACTAGTGCTTCTCTAATATTCAATAACATAGCAAGAAGAGCAGCATTTTGTGTCCTGTTGAAAATGTTAGGAAATATAAATGGAGCAAACATAAAAGACTTATGTTCCATAAACAGGATCTGATGAAAGTATGGACATGTTCTGAATGACAAGGGAAGGGATTAATGTAGGTAAGGAAGTGTTTGATTTATTATAAAGGGGCTTTTTAATGGTTGCATTTCAGTCTACTTGCAACCAACAATAACCCCATTCTTTGGTTGGCTGCAGTTGCAACATATCGCTTCAACTGCATCCTTGCAACATAGCCAGCAAATAGTGCTGTAGACAAAGTGACCACAAAGCACTTGCAACCTTGTTTTGTGCTCCATCTACTCTTTAGTAAGATTTGAAGGACAATCTTCACTTGCATAAGCCGCCAATTTAGCCACTTATAAACCTCACCCCATGTTGCAGAGACACAGGAAAATGGTGTCCATAGCTGTATCATATTCATGCAACATAGTACCTAGTAGTGCATTTGCAGCCGGATTATCCGGTTCAGATCCAGATTCGATCCAGTCACAAATGGTTCTATTATTTTCAAATCCGGATTTTTCGTTAATGCATTTGGATACAGACTCCACTCCATTTCCGGATTCGGGTACCTATATAAGTATATAAATCATATTAATATATGAATAATACTGTTCTATGCTTCTAGAAGGCAACTATTAGCGACTAAACTTATTCTATTCAAAGTATATATCAATACTCAAATGCAACATAAGCTAAGTTAACCTATATGAAATCACTATTTCAATTCAGAACCGAAACGTTAGTTTCTCCACTACCCTATTATATGTGATCAATATACCTATTCGCTTTCTCCATATCCATTTCTTCTTATATTCGATTTGAATCCTAAAATATTCTTTTACCAAATATGGTTATTGGTTTTTATACCGAGTATTCATATTTGTACCATTATCTATGTTGTACTGGACGCTAGGAGAGACGAGATGACAGACCACCAGCCTCGCCTAGGCGTCTGTCCAGGATCCGCTGCTCTTGAATCAAAAAATTATGCAATTATGCATATAACAAATATGTAGTATAACTAATAAACAATAAGCATAAAAGTAATATAAGAAGCAACAAATATGAAATTACCAATATTCAACATCAAGTAAGGATAGTAAGTATAATTGGGCGACCCTAGGCGTACCTTTTTTTCCTGGACGACCCTAGGCGGGCGTCTAGGCGCCCCTAGGTAAGCAAAACCTCACCCAGGAGAATTTTTCCCAAGTCGAGACAAGACCTTTCTAACCTACACGCCTAGGCCGCCTAGGCGTTCCAGTGACAACATAGATCCTTATTCATTATTAAAAAAGACATACGGATATGGTAAACCCATATCCGAACCGTATATGCTCCGACTGTACTCCTTGTTGCACCTATTTGAAAATGTTTGTATCCCATGTTTGTATCGTGTCGTCATCCTTATTCGTGTCGGTATTCATGCAACATAGCCCTCCCCATATTAAGTTGAAGTGCATTACCTCTATAGTTGCTACTAGTAGCAATACTCGTTGCAAGAAGTAGTGCTGCACTTTTGTTTGCTGGATATTGTTGGTGTTTTTGTCTTTGGACTAGTAAATATAGTCCCACATTGGCTACACCACCAAGTGGGTATCTCAATATAATACTTGGTATGTGACGAGATGTGCACATGGAGTGTGGTGGGACACATGGGTGCCATGGGGGTGTTTTATTAGGAGGAAAAATGATTACTCCTCAATGAAAGCTTTTAAGCTTTTTGTCATGCTCTTGGATATTATTCCATAGGAGTTAAGCTCCAAAGGGGCTTAGCGACTCGGACTCGGGCTCAAGGGTGCAAAGTGGTGCTTCGTTGGCGCAATTTGCACTTAGCACGTCAGCATCATCGCAAGGCGCTTGTGCGCTTTTGTTGCGCTCGTGCGCTCGTTTTATGTGCGAGTTTTATGCTCGGGTTGCATGCGCGTTTTGCATGAGCGGACGTTGAGCGGGTGCTGAACGAGTGCTGGACGGGAGCTGAGCGGGTGCTGAACGGATGTTGAGCGGGCTATGCATTGGGCTGCGATTGTGGAATATCAATTTTGTATATTGGCTTTTTAGTCCCACATCGGAAAGAAGAGGATGGGCTTCCATCATTCCTATATAAAGAGCCCCCTAGCCTCCTTTTAAGACACACCAAAAGTTAAGAAAGATGAGTCCAAAGGAGTCCGTTCGAGTCACACAAATAGGTGACTACGAGCATTTCGGAAGTTCTCTTGTGAAATTGTTGGCTCCTGTGAGCAGATCGTCGATTGAGGACGAATCTTGCTTTGAGCAACGGTGGTTTTTACCGCCCCAGCAAGAATAATTTTTTATTCTGTCTTCTCCTCTCTTTTTTTGGTTCGTTCTATCTGATTGCAACTGCGTTCTGCAAGGAAGAACAAAGGTAGTTTTCATTTTATTGTAACTCTGTTCTGTCCGTCTGCAACTGCGATTTCAAGAAAGAACGAGAAGTTCGGTTAATTCTGATTCTTTTGTAATCTTGAGAGCAAGTTGTAATCAGATTCCTTTTATAGTTCTTCGTGAAAATCGAGAATAGTCTGAGTGGAAACTTTTATGTGAACTTCTGATCTCGACCACGCGTTCTTCCATCTTTGGTTAAGCCTTGGGACTAACAATCTCAAAACAAGATCCGAGAAAGATGGAGAAGAACCGTGCGAAACTTCTCGACACTAGTTTTAACAAACTTGAGAAGTTTGACGAGGATTATTACAACGCAAGAGGAAGGTCTGCCTTACTCTTCAACTCGCAGAGGTGGAATACGTTCTGACAGAACCGGAGCCGGTTGTTCCAGACGGTGATGGTGCTACTGCAACTGCTAAACAGAACAAGTGGAGAAGAGACAACAACATTTGCAAGCTGCTGATTCTGAACTCTATGGAGGATACTCTGGCGGAGTCATACAGCAAGACGGACCATGCTAAGGTCGTCTAGTAGTCTCTAGACAAGCATTACAAGGCGGATAAGAACCGCAACAAGATTCATATGACTGAAAAGGTCTGGAACATGCAATTTGAGGACGATAAGACTATGTTGCCTCAAGTCAAGGAGTTTCTCAAGTTACGTCAAAAACTTAAGGATGATGGCATGCCCTTAATCGACGTCTTTGTCGTGGGGGGTATTGTGGCCAAGCTTCCGCCAAGATGGAGCAATTTTATCTCGGACATGCACCAGAAGAAGATGCAAGTTAGCCTTGATCAATTACTGCACAACATCCATGTTGAAGATGAGTTGAGGGCTCAAAACAAAGTGGACACGTTGTTCAAGCAATTGGCAAAAGTCAACTTGGTGCATGCGGACGACTCCAAGGGGAAGCAGAAGGCTTCTCACTACAAGAAGAAGGACTTCAACCATCTCAAGGTGAAGTCGGCTTCGTTCAAGTCGAAGCCAAAGCCCAAGTCAGATGTGACTTGCTTTAACTGTGGCAAGAAGGGCCACTATCGGAGAGACTGCAGATCCAAGCCCAAACAGACAGAGCAAGGTGAGCCTAACAAGGTTGTTATGATTCCGTAGGTTGTGACGGCTGGTGTTGACACTGACTGGTGGGTGGATACTGGCGCATCCTACCATGTTTGCTCGAAGGAGTTGTTTACTATCTACAAGCCTACATATGAGAAGGTTATGGTGGCAAACCAGGCAAAGTTGAAGTACTTGGGATCGGAACGGTGGTACTAAATCTGACTTCGGGGAAGTCACTGACGCTTCAGGATGTGAAGCACGTACCGGTAATAACCAAAAATCTGGTCTCAGAAAGTTTGCTCTACAACGCAGGCTTGAGGATGGATATCAATGTTGGACAGATGGTGATGTCGTACAAAGGAACATACTTCGGAAAAGTATTTTATACCGAAGGGATATTCAAAACTCAGCTTGTAACTCCTGCAAACAATATTAATACAATCTCTTCTTCTGGTTACTCCCTTAAGTTATGGCATAATAGACTAGGACATGTTCACTGTAAAAGAATAAACAAGATGTCTAGTCTAGGGCTTATCTCCAAATGTGGGGGTAAGGAGGTGGAGAAGTGTGAGGTCTGTGCGCAGACAAAGATCACAAAAAAATCGTTCAAACGGGTTAACCGAAGCACAGATCTTCTGGTGCACTTTGTCACGCCCCGATCTCGAAGGTCCCGACAACGCCCCCGCCAGACGCGTATCACTGCGCCGCGGCGCTCCTGCGGGGCGTATGCCGTTTTCCATCGAGGCGTGAGGCCGTGCAATCCTGGAATTGCGCTCGCACAAGGCAACATCGTTAAAGTTGTGGCTCTCATCGAACCGATCGAGTACGCAGCGGAGGGACAGTGTTGCAAACAATAATCCATCGAGTAAACGGGGCAAAGCTCAAGGCACGAGGTTCTCTGAATATAATGGTATCGTTCCATACATTATGTCCCTCTATACAAAAGCAGCTCAAAATATCTCGATAGGGCTCAAGGCATCGACACCAGATTTTTGGATCCTGAGGATGAGGCACGGCTATCGCTTCCTCGGACGATCCAGCACCTGCGAATAAGCAAACTGTTGGTGGGTTAGCACTTTGGAGAAAGCAATAGTGAGTATAAAATCAACGAATAGAAGAACATTCACTAAAACCAACACTAAGTAATTATGTTATAAAACATTACATTACTAGTGATCTTTCTAATTTTACCTAGGTTCGTTACATGCAGTACAAGAACGGAGTCATATTACTTCTTTTGGAAACTTCTTTGAAATCAGAGTTCATGTTCGATAGCATTCAAGCACACAAGACAAGCCAATTATTCTACCATCAGGTTGTGCGCAGCGTGTCTCGTGAGCTATACTCAAAGACTCTAGGGACAATGCACCATCTAGGAACTATCCTTCTATCAAGCAAACAAAATGAACTATCTATATGATTTCGGTCCCCGAAAAACTCAGGATCAGTAGCGGTAATCCAGCTAACTAATGACTCTTTTATCTGATGCTATTAGCAGCTGTGACTCATGGTTGCTCTTCACTAAAATACGCTTAAAATAGCAATCGGGACAGGTTCAGCTCTGCACTAATAACCATTGTCCGATCGATACGAATGCATAAAACACTATTAGAAAAACTCTATGATGCAGACGAAATGAACAAGCAGTTTATCTATCTCTTCTCTTCTATCTCTGTGCGGACAAGCCGCCATCTCTCTGATCAAGTTCAAGCACGAATTAGTTCTATCAAAGCACAAGCGATAAGAAAATATGTTCAAGTAATCTCTTACTCTTCTTATTAGCATGGCAAGGTTCTCTATTGACAAGCATTCAAGTTCTAGCTAAGCATACAGTTCTATTATTCATGCAACGGAAACAATAATCTTCTTAGCAACATGCATTATAAAACTCATATTCATTATTAAGGCGTGCAAGAATCAGAGAATGAAGTTATGCCCACTCACCTAGATCAGTTATCTTCTGGTTCAACAAGGAGTTCTTCAAGAAGGTATCATTTTTGAGTCAGCAAACCGATATCCCTTGTACATAATGCCAACGCGGAGCGGGGCACTACATGCTTACCTACCAAGAAAAAGTTTCGTCCTCGAAACTTTAAGAAGAAACTTTCGATATCCAGAGCAGCGATAGTTCTCATCCCTCACCATCCTCAATCGAAAACTCTAGCAATCTACAAGCACGAAATCACAACTCTCAAGCAATAAATCAAATCCAGAAAACTTGTGTGCATATCTTTGAGAATATCTATAGACTTATTATATGGAACGTTCTACGCAGCAACGATATCAATGGCAAGGAATCGTCATCAAGAACAGCAGCGAAATGGGCGTAATGCCAGAGGATCAAGTTGCTCTGATACCATTATGTCACACCCCGATTCTGAAGGTCCCAACAACGCCCCCACCGTGCACGAATTACAGCATCACGGCGCTTCTGCGGGACGTATGCCATTTTCCATCGAGGCGTGATGTCGTGCAAGCCTGGGATTGCGCTCGCACAAAGCAACATCGTTAAAGTTGTGGCTATCATCGAACCGATCGAGTACACAACGGAGCGACAGTATTGCAAACAATAATCCATCGAGTAAACGGGGCAAAACTCAAGACACGTCTCTGAATACAATGGCATCATTCCATACATTGTCCCTCTATACAAAAGCAGCTCAAAATATCTCGATACGGCTCAAGACATCGACACCAAATTTTCGGGTCCTGGGGATGAGGTACGGCTATCGCTTCCTCGGACGATTCAGCACCTGCGAACAAGCAAACTGTTGGTGGGTCAACACTTTGGAGAAAGTACTGGTGAGTATAAAATCAACTAACAGAAGCAACATTCACTAAAACCAACACTAAGTAATTATGTTATAAAATATTACATTACTAGTGATCTTTCTAATTTTATTTAGGTTCATTACATGTAGTACAGGAACGGAGTCATATTACTTCTTTTGGAAACATCTTTGAAATCAGAGTTCATGTTCGATAGCATTCAAGCACACAAGACAAGCCGATTATTCTACTATCACGGTGTGCGCAGCGTGTCTCGTGAGCTATACTCAAAGACTCTAGGGACAATGCACCATCTAGAAACTATCCTTCTATCAAGCAAACAAGATGAACTATCTATATGATTACGGTCCCCGAAAAACTAAGGATCAGTAGTGGTAATCCAGCTAACTAATGACTCTTTTATCTAATGATATTAGTAGCTGTGACTCATTGTTGCTCTTCACTAAAATACGCTCAAAATAGCAGTCGGGACCAAAGTTCAGCTCTGCACTAATAGCCATTGTCCGATCGATGCGAATGTATGAAACACTATCAAAAAAACTCTATAATGCAGACGAAATGAACAAGCAGGCCATCTATCTCTTCTCTTCTATCTCTGTGCGGACAAGCCGCCATCTCTCTGATCAAGTTCAAGCACGAAGTAGTTCTATCAAAGCACAAGCGATAAGGAAACATGTTCAAGCAATCTCTTACTCTTCTTATTAGCATGGCAAGGTTCTCTATTGACAAGCATTCAAGTTCTAGCTAAGCATGCAGTTCTATTATTCATTCAACAGAAACAATAATCTTCTTAGCAACATGCATTATAAAACTCTTATTCATTATTAAGGCATGCAAGAATCAGAGAATGAAGTTTTGCCCACTCACCTAGATCAGTCATCTTCTGGTTCAACAAGGAGCTCTTCAAGATGGTATCATTTTTGAGTCAGCAAACCGATATCTCTTGTACATAGTGCCAACGCGGAGCGGGACACTACACACTCAGATATATGTGACTTCAAACAGTTCTCCACAAAGGCCAGGATGAAGTATTTTATTACATTCATCGACGACTACTCGAAGTATGCGTTCGTCTATCTGCTCAAGTCAAAAGACGAAGCGTTCGAGAAGTTCAAGGAGTTCAGGGCTGAGGCTGAACGTCAAACAGGACAACAACTCAAGAGACTCAGAAGTGATCGATGCAGAGAGTATAGGTCTATTGAATTCACATTGTTCTGCAAAGAACATGGAATTGTCAATAAAACAACTGCTCCGTATTCTCCTCAATCCAATGGAGTAGCTTAAAGGAAGAATAGGACGTTGACAGAGATGATGAACTCAATATTGTTAACTGCAGGTCTTCCAAACTGCTTCTGAGGAGAAGCTGCGCTTATGGCTACGTTCATTCTAAACAGAGTGCCATACACAACTTTCGATGTCACTCCTCATGAACTCTGGTTCAAAGTCAGACCCAACTTGAATATCATTCTAGTGTGGGGGTGCCTGGCTTATGTGAAGCTTCCGGACTTGAAGATTCAGAAGCTGGGTACGTGGACTACCAAGACCATCTTCCTAGGATATGCTGAAAAGAGTGATGCTCGGAGGTTTCTTGATATTGAGTCAAATCATATCATCGAATCTCGCGACGCTGAATTTTTTGAAGATAAGTTTGCAAGGCACAAAAACATTGTTATCGCAGACATTCCAGAGAATAGTGTGAGTGCATAGGAGGACAACACTTCCAATAAAGATGTAGTCTAAGAAGAAGTCATTCCAGAAACAACGTTCGAACCATAACTCGCAGAGCCGGTGTCTAAGCGAGTAAGGAGACACAAGGACTTCAGAAATGATTTCGTCACCTATCATGTGGAAGCAGATCCACTTACCTATGATGAGACGATGAAGATCAGAGATGTTGCCTTCTGGAAGGAGGCTATCAATGATGAGTATAATTCAATAACCTCCAACAACACTTAGGTGTTGGTCGATCTACCTGAAGGAGCAAAACCGATCGGATGCAAGTGGATCTTCAAGAAGAAGATAAAGGCCGATGGAACTGTTGACAAATTCAAGGCAAGATTGGTAGCCAAGGGGTTTTCTCATAAGCAGGGGATCGACTACTTCGACATATATGCTCCAATAGTGCGGATGACGACCATCAGGATGTTGATTGCTCTAAGTGTAATTCACAAGCTAGTAATTCATCAGATGGATGTTAAGACAGCATTCCTGAATAGAGAATTGACCGAAGAGATTTACATGCAGCAACCAGAAGGATTTGTCATCAAAGGGTTTGAAGACAGTTTGCAAGTTGGTGAAATCATTATATGGTCTGAAGCAAGCTCCCAAGATGTGGCACGAGAAGTTTGATAAAGTCATAAGATCAAACGGCTACAGGGTCAGTGAAACAGACAAATGCGTTTACACTAAGTTCGCTGACGGGAGAGGAGTCATCGTTTGTCTATACGTGGACAACATGCTAATCCTGGGTACGGATCTAGCACATGTCACTGAGACAAAGAAGTTCCTCTCATCTAAGTTCAGTATGAAGTACTTAGGGAAAGCTGATATTATCCTGGAGATAAAGATCATCCGGACAGACACTGGAGTGGCGCTGCCACAGTCTCATTATATTGAGAAGATGCTCGCACACTATGGATATCAGGATCTTCCAGGGATCGATACTCCGTATAGGGAAGGTGAAGCCAAATCCAAGGAAAAGTGTCAGGCAGCTGGAGTACTCAAGCGTCATCGGGAGTCTGATGTATGCAACAACTGCCACAAGGCCTGACATAGCTTTTGCCGTGGGGATGCTGAGGCGGTTCACAAGCAATCCAAGAGTGGAGTACTAGAAAGCTGTGAAGAGAGTGATAAAATATCTCAAGAGGACTTAGAAGTATGCACTGCACTACAGCGGTTATCCGACAGTAGTGGAAGGCTTCAATGATGCAAACTGGTGTTCAGAAGTAGAGAGCGAAAGGTCCACAGGAGGATACGTCTTCTCCATGGGTGGAGCAGCTATATCGTGGAAGTCGAAGAAACAGACAATGTCCACTCATTCCTCGATGGAATCTGAGTTCTATGCACTGGCGGCTGCAGCAGATAAAGTAGAGTGGCTTCGGGAGCTCATGTATGATCTTCCAGTAGTGGGTACGCAGATTTTGGCGGTACCGATATACTGCGAGAACCAAGCGACTGCAGCGATGGTATCAAATGATCTCTTTAATGGTAAGAAGAGGACTATGCCACTGAGGCACAGGACAGTGAATGATCTTATCAAGATCGAAGTCATTGTCGTGATTTACGTTCGGAGCCAAAAAAATCTGGCCGATCCGTTCACCAAAGATCTTAAGCGCCAGCTAGTCGAGGATATAGCAATCAAGATGGGCTTGAAGATATTTTGATATTGTGTCTTTGTAATCCTACCATTTAATTTTATGCTAT
The DNA here is from genome assembly GCA_036927795.1 of Iris macrosiphon. Lineage (NCBI taxonomy): Eukaryota > Viridiplantae > Streptophyta > Magnoliopsida > Asparagales > Iridaceae > Iris > Iris macrosiphon. The sequence continues at coordinate 32,874,152 of JAYESA010000008.1, read as the reverse complement.
TAGTTCAAAGAAAAATCTACTAGGCATCTAGCTATTGGTTCAAGGGAGGATCATTGACTGGGAGAATATCAGAAACAGTAGGTAGTCCTTTAAGACATTGAGGGGTTACGGACCCAAAACCACTGTTGTCTACTAATTGTTCTTTTATGTAGAACAAGTCATGTGGGGGGATGGCTTAGATGCCTTAATGAGTTCTCAGGCATTTTGAATGTCTGGTGTGCTTAACAGGAAGCACGGTAGCACAGCACTACAAAGGAGCGTAAGGTCTCCATGCTACACTAGGTGACACCACCAAGAGGTTCCTCGGTAAGGGTAATGCCTCGGCTTCGCGAGCCATGCCACAGCAGCGTAGCACCGCACATAGGCAGGTAGCCTAATGTTGTAGAATGAACAGTGTAGGCAGCACTACAAAGAGGTCGGTGTCCTCATGTTATAGTGGTGTGACACCACAGAGGTAAAAGATGTAAATTCTGAGCTACGCGAGCCATGTCATAACGGCGTAACACCGCACAAAGAGGCCGGTGTCCTTATGTTATAGTGGTGTGACACCACAGAGGTAAAAGATGTAAATTCTGAGGTACGCGAGCCATGTCACAACGGCGTAACACCGCAAGGAAGCACAAGGCTTCATGCTGGATAGTTTAGCACTACAAAGAGGCTGAGACCTCATGCTACAGTGGCATGGCACCACGATGAGGTGTAGTCTCGGCTCTGGGCCATGTCATAGCAGAGTAGCACCGCAAGAAAGCTCGAGGCTTCATGCCAAGAACTCTTTAAAAGAACTCACCTAGAGTGTATGGAAAGAGATATAGGCCGTCTCTTGAGGAAAAACTTGTAGACGCCCAAAATACATACACCGAAACCAGGTGTGCACAGGACCTTTAATGTGCAACCGGAAGCACAGCTGATGTCATTGTGTGAGTGGGAAGAATTGCAGCTATGGTGCAGAATTCAAGGCTTAATCCATTCTTGTATCATACTGTTGTTTGACCCATACGGGAAGATTCAAGTCGAAGCGACATCTATCCTAATGTATGATGGACAGTCACTATGGGGAACGGTCAACCCATATATTGAGATATGTGGGAGATTGTTGGTGTTTTTGACTTTTGACTAGTGAAGATAGTCCCACATTAGCTACACCACCAAGTGGGTATCTCAATATAATACTTTATATGTGTTGAGGTGTGCACATGGAGTGTGGTGGGGCACATGGGTGCCATGTGGGGGTATTTTATTAGAAAAAAAAAGGATTTAACTCCTCAATGAAAGATTTTAAGCTTTTTGTCATGCTTTTGGATATTATTCCATAGGAGCTAAGCTCCAAAGGGGCTTAGTGACTCGGACTCGGGCTCAAGGGCGCAAAGTGGCGCTTTGTTGGCGCACTTTGCACTTAGCACGTCAATATTGTCGCAAGGCGCTTATGCGCTTTTGTTGCACTCGTGTGCTCGTTTTTTTGCGCGAGTCTTAAGCTCGGGTTGCATGCGCGTGTTTCATGAGCGGGCGTTGAGCGGGTGCTGAACGTGTGCTAGACGGGCGCTGAGCGGGCTATGCATTGGGCTGCGATTGTTAGATATCAATTTTGTATATTGGCTTTTTAGTCCTACATTCGAAAGAAGAGGAGGATGGGCTTCCATCATTCCCTATATAAAGAGCCCTCTAGCCTCCTTTTGAGACACACCAAAAGTTGAGAAAGAAGAGTCTAAAGGAGTCCATTCGAGTCACACAAAGAGATGATTATGAGCGTTCCAGAAGTTATCTTGTGAACTTGCTGGCTCCTGGGAGCAAATCGTTGATTGAGGACGAATCTTGCTTTGAGCAACGGTGGTCTTCACCGTCCCAGCAAGAATAATTTTTTATTCTGTCTTCTTCTCCTTTTTCTTCTTGGTTCATTCTATCTGATTACAACTGCGTTTTGCAAGAAAGAACGAAGGTAGTTTTCGTTTTATTGTAACTTTGTTTTGTCCGTCTGCAACTGCGATTGCAAGAAAGAACGAGAAGTTTGGTTAATTCTGATTCTTTTGTAATCTTAAGAGCAAGTTGTAATCAGATTCCTTTTATAGTTCTTCGTGGAAATCGAGAATAGTCAGAATGGAAAATTTTGTGTGAACCTCTGTTCTCGACCACGCATTCTTCCATCTTTGGTTAAGCCTCGGGACTAACACATATTGTAGCTCCAACTGCTTACTTCCAAATCGATCATAGTATAAGAATTTGTTATGGAGAACTTAAGATGGTACAAACATGTTTAAGAAATAAAGAAGGGAGCAGATCAAATTCATCTTTGGACGAGAGCAAAAAGAAATCTAAAAGGACTTATTTTTTTACACCAGATATTGACATTAAAAGTAATGATTTGACAAGATGGATTCAGAAGGTCAAAACCATACAGTTGAGATCTTGCTTGATGTCTACCACGGTAATGGGGTCAACCAAGCCTCCTTTCGTCAGAATGGGGTAAATTATGGAGCAGATGAAAACAACCACAAAACAATCAACTTAGTTCTTATAATTGGCTGCCAACCTCGCATTGACCATTGGTAGTGGTGCCAAATCCTTGCCAAGGTAGTTATGAGCAAGACAGTCTTGCCATAATAGCTAGAATTCCAGATGACAGTTAGGTAGACGTACCTTTTTTATTGTGAAGTTTAGTCACGCAACCAAGGAGCAACTCCTAGTTCCCCTGGAGTATAAAAAAGCCTAGAAGAGGTAAGATGATATGATTTGCTATAAGGAATTGTATTAATCTCTATGGCATGAGTCAAAGAGTGAAAAGGAATGATATTCCCATTGTTACAACAGTAATGTTAGAATTATATAATAATACCAACTTATATTCATTGATTTTTAAATGTGACTGAAGTTTGGGGGTAAATATCATTATCTAGTTATGCGGTCATTGTGGTCTTCTCACTGTCAGACGAATAGGCATTCTTTGAGACTTTCCTTTTTTGTTGCTTTTAATATGTTTTTCTTGTCATATGAACATGATACTTCCTTTCCTCATTGAATTATTACAACTGAATCAAATATTTAAAATTGTTAAACAATGGAACTTGTTCATGGTGAATATTATATCAACATAGTTATTTTTGGAAATAATTTCCAGTTTTGTAGCTCTTTTATCTGCTGAATAGAACTAAATATCAAGTGGGCATGCATCTCTCATATTGCAGCATTTTGCTGTTAATTTGTTTGAGGTTATTAATGAAAAGACATTACAATTTTTTGTTGTCTTCAGTTTGCAGGCCGGAGCAATCGACTTTTCTCTGGCTCATGGCCTCTAGTAATGCATTTTTAGATGATGTAAGAGTTAATCCAGAGATTATTGACCCTCACAAAGATGAAGATAATGTGGAAGTTATTGAAACCATGAGTGACCATATTCAGCATTCACCTAAATCAAATGTGGCTGCTTCTAGCAATGTTCGTGAACTTCTCGAATGTCCTGTTTGCTTGAATGCAATGTATCCCCCCATCCATCAGGTATTCTATCCTGTCCCATCTGCTATAGATTGTTCCCGTCTTCTCCCCCCTCTTTATTCCGATACCTATACCAGGTCAGCATTCTTTTGGAGGCTGAAAGCTGCGAAATTGTAACTCCAACGGGCAGAACATAGTTTCCAAACCTTCTAATGGAGTTAATGGTGTGTAACATAGTAATCAGTTGTACTTAGTTTATAATGGAGGATCAATCATGAACCCAGGCCGTTCAGTTGTCAGCCCACCCATTATCCAAATTATCAATCTAGAAAAGCTGAGGAATTTAATAAAATTTGAATTGTTTGTACTGATGCTAATGTTATAATATCTTGCCAACAAAACTTTTCCGTAGCAATAGACTTTCACTCGATTTTTGAAATCTGATTGAATGTTGGTTGTATATATGAGAAACTTCTGTTGTGTCTAATATTTTTCAAATGCATGGATCTCTGTGATAATTTTACTCCATATCAATGTAGAGATCTGTTTTGATTTGATTTCTGGAGAGGACATTTGCACTTTATGCTGTTTATACATATTGACATCTGAGGGTTGCTAGAAATATGGAAAATGTGTTGGTGGAAGGCACACAGTCCCCTTCCCACACTATCCCCAACATTTATTTCATACAATATGCATTATGCAGTACATAGTTTGTGAGTTGCACTCATTTATATTTGCAGGTTGTCCAGTTATATTTTGTTGAGTTTTGATCCTTGTTATCCATATAACCGAGGAGCTAGCTCTCTATCCAAATATGACATTTAATCTATGACAATCGATGTGTCATGACATTTTAGATCAGTATTAAGTCGAAAATGGCCTTCTGATGACATGCTAATGTTGTTCCTTTAGTGCTTTGAATTGCTTAGTGTAACTTAGGAAAAGCACTCTTTATGCCCATGCATGTTTTTTTAGTTTTAGAACTTCTAGAACCAATTTACTATCGAAACATGCACAAATATCAGTATAATAATATGTGTACAGATCTACTTCATGTGTCCTGTATTTCAAAATTTCCAAAACAAATGCTGCATTCCAAATCTGTATGGTGTCCGTTTCCTAATCATGTGTGTCCGTGCAATCTAGGTTTGTATTATATGTGCATACAAATGTTCCTTGTAAACTAATCATCAATTCTTGTCCCATCCCACTAATTTAATATCATGTTCTTGTCATCTATGAGAATTGGCTCAATGTTAGAAGTACAAGCATTAAGGAAATTATAAATGTTGCACAAATTGTCTATATATTTTATGTATTTAAATGAGATAGCCTTTAAAAATAAATCGGTATCGTATTTATCTATGCTACTTAATGTTATATGTTCCTTTTTGCGGTTCCAGTGCTCAAATGGACATACTCTCTGCTCTGGTTGCAAGCCAAGAGTGCACAATCGTTGTCCCACATGCAGGCATGAGCTGGGCAATATAAGATGTCTTGCGCTGGAGAAAGTTGCCGCTTCTCTCGAACTGCCTTGCAAGTATCAGAACTTCGGGTGTCTCGGTATCTATCCTTATTACTGCAAGCTAAAGCATGAATCGTTGTGTGTTTATCGGCCTTACAATTGCCCCTATGCTGGATCCGAGTGCACCATTGTAGGTGACATTCCCTATTTGGTGACTCACCTGAAAGACGATCATAAGGTTGACATGCATAGCGGAAGCACCTTCAACCACCGATATGTCAAATCAAATCCACATGAAGTCGAGAATGCAACCTGGATGCTGACGGTATAATTTTGAAACTAAATTATTTTGTTGTTTTATTGATACCTTTAGGTGAGATTGCATTCATAGACTCGTATAGGATGCAGCACGAGATAGACGAGCATGAGTTTTGGACTAGTCAACTTGCAAAATCCACGCAAGATATTTTGGTTGAGTAGTTAAGATATATTTGTTATGAAGAAATCTTCTTATAACTCCTTTACCAGCTTTGGATAGAGATTTTATTTTCTACTAGATTCAAGGTTCTAAACGGCGGTAAGCGGCTGCGCGGCGGAAAGAGTCCGCCTACTGCCTAGGCCGCCTAAGCGGTTGATACATTTTGGATATTTTTTTACTATTTTACTACAGTTTTTTGTATTATATACATATTTTAAGGATGTTTCATGCAAAACTATGTTGTAGAATAAAGATTTATTAAGTTTTAGACAAAACATAGGTCCATAATGCTTACAAAATCGTTTGGCCAAAACATCTTGTTAGGTATTGCTCCGCCTAGGTGCACACATACGCTGCCTACGTCGCCAAAACTCCGTTGGCCGCATACTCCACCTCCTACGAAAAAACGGTGCAGAGAGAGACCATCTAGGCGGTCGAGGCGGACGCCATTTAGAACAGTATAGATTAGGTTTTTTTTTTTTTTGTTATTTGTTTATCTTGAGGTTAGTTTGCATGTGAAGCTTATCTTTCTTAGGAATATTTGTTTTTTATTTAAATTATTTTGTGTTATCTTATGTTTATCTTGAAGATATAGTTGTATGGATATAAAAGAAGTAAAAGAATTCAAGGATGAATTGAGACAAATCTACTTTTGAGTTTGTATGATGCTATGTCTCAAGCGTAAATGACTCTAGAATAGCAATTAATAGCATAATTAAATCCTAGGTTCAATGCACTTGATGTTATGATTACAGAGACTTTGAATGCCTCAACCAAATAGAAGTAATATATGTCCTTGAACAACCCCACCAAAGAGTCATACATGATCCATCTCATTCGGGAATAGGTACACCCATCACTGGACCAAATGCATATGCAGCACAACATGTTATGGAGGGTCATAGAAATGTCATACACCCTATTAAGAGGCATAACACCGTAAATCCAGTTCTACCTGAGAGAGGAACTTAGAGCTAGGGTTCCCCATGATACCCGTGACGATTCCGACGAAGAATGTCGTCCAAGAGACCGAACATATATATTTCGAGGTGACGACATTACTAAGAAAGTAAAGGTAGAGGTCTCATCCTTTGACGGTTGCTATGACCCTAAGGACTTTAGTGAACCGCTAGGATATATTAGTCTTCTATTGAGAAGGACAAAGAACACTTAGATCGAGACCCTATAGGCACATGGATCAAAATGAAAGAGACCCTTTGTGAAAACTACCTGGCAAGATGCTATAGAGACCGTCTTATGGCCCAAGTGGCCAAAATTCGTCATTGTAGATTGTCAATATATGACTAGGTTCGACGAATTGATGTTTTCACTGTAAGATCGTCGAGGCATCCCCGAGTTATGCATTCGTGATTCAGTCTGGCTTAAGAGTCGAATTTAGGCGTAAAATTAGACCTTTGAGGGTGACTATTGTAGGAGATGCTTACTAAATAGGCCTCAAATTTGAGCAACATCAAAAGGATTTCAATTATAATTAGTCTTACCAATAAAAGGACCAACCTAAACGGCATTAAGAACAGTCTACCAAGCCACGTACAAGTGCCGTCAAGGAAAAGGAGAAAACTCTATTGGAGAGGGTAAGGGAACTGAGTGCTACAACTGTTAAGGTATTGGATACTTTGCTCATTAGTATCCATCTAGGAACTTGGGTAAGAAGTCAAATGACTTCAGGGATGACTCAGAGTTTGAACCTCGAAGACCCTCATATAGTTCAGGAAGGCGCTAGTAGATGTGAACTTGGCGTAATCCTATAGTACACAGTTACATGTGGTTAGGTGCATGCTCGCCATACCTGAAGGCGGGATAGACTGGTGACGTACTCATTTTCTTCGCCTTCATTGAAGTTAACAAGTTTTGTAAGCTCGTGATTGATGGAGGGAACTACGTCAACTATATTTCCAAGACGACCTTAGAGAAGATAGGGCTTAAGGCCGAAAATACCCCTAGCCTTGCAGTGTCACTTGAGTTGACAAGACTACACACTTTGTCACTCAAAGATGCTTAATCCCCGAACACTTTTCTTCGTCCTACGAAGATAGCACATGTTGTGACATTTTTCTTCGTCCTACGAAGATAGTATATGTTGTGACGTCCTTCCAATGAATATTGCACACATTTTATTGGGGGATACCATAGCTTTATGACCTAGACGACCAATTTGGAGAAGAGCAACATGTATATGTTTACTCACAAAGATAAAAAGGTCATTTATATCCATCTAATCCCAAGAAATTTTCAACTGGACCCAAACCCGAATAAGAAATGTCTAAGGCGAGCAAGAGAGTTGTTCACATGGCGAATAAGAGAAAGTTTATCCAAGAGATCAAGGAGGAGGGACTTGTATACGCTATTGTCGACGCTAGTCTTGTACCTACTATTGATATTGTGGAACACCCTCCCGAGATCCATTAGGTCTTAGCCAGTTATAGTGGCGTTATGTTCGAAGACCTATCTGACGAACTTCTTCCTTTGAGAGACATCCGACATGTCATATACTTAGTACTGGAGTCCACCTTATCCAACTTCCCTTATAATAGGATTAACCCTACAGAGCATGCTGAGCTTAGACCCCAAGTGGATGACTTGTTACAGAATGGATTTATCCGTGACAGCTCGAGTCCATGTGTTGTTTTTGTACTACTCACTCCCAAGAAAGATGACAATTAGAGGATGTGCATAGATATTTGTGCCTATCAACAAGATAACGGTCAAAGTATAGGTTATCCATTCCTAGATTTGACGATCTTTCTAACATAATGACATGCACTAGTATCTTTTTCAAGGTAGATACACACCGTGGTTATCACCAGATTCGCGTCGGTAAAGGTGATGAGTGCAAGACCGTATTTAAGATATCTTTTCCAAGATAGATCTACATAGTGGTTATTACCAGGTTCACGTCTGCGAAGGTGAAGAGTGGAAAATAGTGTTTAAAGATTAATGACGGGTTATATGAGTGGATGGTCATGCCTTGTGGTGTGTACTTTGTCCAATGTCCCTAGCACGTTTATGATGGTCACGACCTATATTTTGTGCCCCTTTTTAGGAATCTTTCTGCCTTTCCGGTTGTCTACTTTGACGATATTCTCGTGTTAAGTTGAACCCAAGACAAACATCTCTTTAATTTGTCACAAGTCTTAGATGTACTCCGAAAGGAAACGTTATTTGTCAACTTGAAAAGTTGTTCCTATATGACCTTATATGTCCGGTTCTTAGGGTTCGTCATGTCTAGAAAGGGTGTTCCAATGAACCCTGACAAGGTTAAGGTCATTAGGGACTGCTTGGCTCCTATGGCTATGTATGAGCTAGGATCTTTCATAGACTAGCAACATTTTTATAGGAGATTTGTCAAGAAATTAGTACCATTATGGCTCCTATTACTAATTGCCCTAAGAAATGGGAGCTCATATGGTCTAAAGCCGCTGAGAGAGCGTTCGCAAAAAAAAAAAAAAGTTGACCTCTCCCCATTCTTCATCTCCTTGATTTCTCAAAAGTCTTCGAAGTAACCTGTGACGTATCGGACGTAGGAGTAGGTTGTGTGTTGAGCTAAGAGGGCCATTTGATCGCTACCTCAGTGAAAAAGTGAAAAGTTAAATAAGGCTCGACAATGGTACTTAAACTATGACTCAAAGGTTTATGCTACCGTACAGAGTTTACGATATTGGTGTTACTATTTCTCCCAAAAGACTTTGTTTTGTTTTTGGACCATCAGGCCGTACGCTATTTGAGTTCTCAAAAGGAGCTAGGACCTCGATATGTTAAGTGGGTGGAATTCATTCGGGTATACCTTTTCTCTCAAGCATTTTGCAGATGCTAAGAATAAACCTGCTGAAACATTGAGTAGGAAATTGTATACAATACGATCGATGAGTACTCAAGGTATCCTACTTGTCGAGACTTTAGCGAAATATATGCTAAATTGTTTAGATATTCATCTACTTCTATTGATGGTTTAACTATAGTTGATTTCTTGTTTAGAGTTAACCACTTGTGTGTTCTCTATATTTCTTTCAAAGACTTTTTGACTTGGGAAATGCAGTTGGTGGTGTAGTGAGTAACTTATGATGCAATAAAACTATCCTTATGATTGAGGACAAATTTAATTGGCCGAGTCTCAAGCTTGATGTCGCTAGAGTAGGGGCACATTGATGTACTTATCAGATAGCAAAGGGTAGGCATAACACGTGCCTTTACACTCCTTTACCTATTCCCTCATCCTATGGCGAGACATTAGCATGACTTTATGTTAGCTTTGCTATGTACCTTATGGAAACATGAATGTATTTTTGTTGTAGTAGACCGTTTTTTCAAGATGGTTCATTTTATCCCCTGCAGTAAAACGAGTCAAGCTCCACATATAACGAGCTTATTCTTTAGGGATGTTTGGAGGTTACACGGGTTGCCTAAGACCATTTCTGATAGGGACGTTAGATTCATGAGCTACTTTTGAAAGACATTATGGAAAAAGCTCAACATAGTCTTTTAATTCTTGACTCCTTACCACCAACTGATGGATGACCAGACTGAAGTCGTCAATAGGAGACTAGACGATTTGTTGAGGTGTTTGGTTTGGTGACCACCTAGCTACTTGAGATCTTGTCTTATCGATAGCAGAGTTTGCATACAATAGTTCGGTCAATAGGTCCACAAGGTTGAGTCCATTTAAGGTTGCCAATATAGTCCAACTTAGGAAGCCTATAGATCTTTTACCCACACCGCTAAAATCCAGTATAGCGTGTTTGTCGAGACTTTTACACAACATATCTATGATCTATATATTGAGATTCGTAGAAGATTAGACATGAGCAATAATTTGTATAAATTGGCAGCTTGACGGTCACAGGAGATTGCAAGAATATGTTATTGGTGATGAGGTAGTTGTACGAGTGAGACCGGAGAGGTTCTCTCGTGGAACTGTGAAGTAATTGCATGCAAGAATGATGTCCTTACCTAGTTTTATGGACGATTTGCTCAAATGCATATGAGCTGGACATTCAACATTATATGGGGATAACCATGTATTCAATGTGGAGGATATAATGTCATTTCATGAGCCTATGGTATTTTAATGATTCTGACCCTGCAGATTTTCTCCAGGTTTATCCTCCACTAGTCTGGTACCATGCACGGACTAGTAGCACTGCCTCCACCACTATTACCACATTGGAAGTATATGAGATTTGAGATTGAGGATGTTATCGATGACGAGATAGTCTCCACTGCAGACGAAGGCTACCAATGCTTCTTAGTGCGTTGGCATGGACGATCAAAGTCTAACTGTTTGTGGCTTACTATGGATGAGCTCCAGAAACTAGACCTAGATGTATTAACAAAGTATCTTTACCTTCATTCACCAGGTGGTGAATCTTCTAAGACGAAGAGACTTATGGGGATCAAACTCGTCCAATAGGTGGCACGCGATAGACAATAATCCGAGTTTTTGGACTAGTTAAACTTGCAAATCTACGCAAGATATTTTGGTTGAGTTGAAAATAAGGTTCAAAGTATCGGTATCGGAATCGGTATCGGACCATTCCTATGAGTATGGGATCGGCGGTATCGGTAGTATCGGCGGTTTCGGATCGGAGTATCGGATTTTTTTGGTATCGGAATGCAAACAACTATTAGTAAATTATTAACATTTTAGAGAATATATTTTATACATTTATGCATAATTTAAAGTATTTCCAGTATTGTTTCTTAGTATTTTTGATATTGAATGAAATAGTAATCATCCTTGTCGATTGATTTATATGCGATAGATAATTTTTTCTCTTTTATATGTTTTTACAACCTTACTATGCTTTTACACCCTTCCTAATTGGTTTTTTAATTCAATATTTTTTGCCGAATTGACCGGAAAAGAGACCTCTAATGTCGGTATCGGTCAGTATCGGATATCGGTTGGTATCGGATCGGGACATGCCAAACTGTATCGGTATCGGCCGTATCGGATCGGTATCGGCCGATACTTTAAACTATGACTTGAAATATATTTATTGTGAAGAGATATTCTTCTAACACCTTTACCAGCTTTGGATATGAATTTATTTTCCACTAGATTAGGTGTTTATCTTTGTTATTATTTGTTTATATTGAGATTAGTTTTGGATATGAAGCTTATCTTTCTTAGGGTATTTGTTTATCCATTGAATCATTTTGTGTTTTTTTATGGTTGAGTTGTATGGCTATAAAAGGAGTAAAAGAATTATAGAAGAGACAGAATGAATGAGAATAAAATCTACTTTTAAACCCATATGTGAAAGCTCATCTTTTCTTAGGGTTATTTGTTTATCCATTGAATCATTTTGTGTTTTCTTATGGTTGAGTCGTATGGCTATAAAAGGGACAAAAAATTATAGAAGAGACAAAGAATAAATGAGAATAAAATCTCCTTTTAAACCCATATGTGAAACCAATGAGTTGAATGAGTTTTCTTCTCTCCTATTCTACCAAACATTCGCCGACATCTTCGATGAATGATCCGTTGTTTTGCTTGGAAGATCATTTAAGCAATCTCCTTTAATTGATGAGTAATTCTTTTCAATTGACAATGTTCAGAAGCCAAATAATAAACCAAGATGCCGAACCAATGTCAAAAACCGAAGTCAAATATGGATCAAGTATGTCGTTCTCGTGTACAAGGATGATTTCTTCCTTCACAACCAATTATGCACTATAACGTGAAGAGTCCAAACACGTGTTGAAGACGTCTTCCTCGTAGTTGGAGTTTGTGCCTTTCTCCAAAACTTGCGGCTGAGTTGCTCTCTTCCGAGTAAATCGTGCAAGTTAATTTCAGAGCCAATAACAATAACTAGGCTTCCTTTCGAGTAGATCGTGTAAGTTAATTTCAAAGCCACTAACAATAACTAGATTTTCTTCCACCATTTTTTATTTAATTAATATAAAGAACTTGCTATGTAATTAAATCTCCTACAAATTCTAATTGTAAGATTATATTGGTTGAAATTACATCCCCGTTCCTTGTCACATTTGACTAACGCCTTTCGTATCTCTAGGAACATTGAATGAAGAAGAAGAACACTAACCTTGAAACTCTCTGGAGACAATTAGGGTCTCTTTTGCATCCTTGGATCTGCAGAGACCTCCTTTAGAAGTAGTAGTGAAAATGGTTCAGGAAAGAATTATTCTTTCTGCTTTTATGACTTTGCTTGCTTTTCTGGAAGCCTTTGCTTTAATACTATGTTGTAAGGGTACGGATACGACAAGACACAATAAGGACATGGTGACAAGGACATGACCTCTATTTGGTCTTTTGTTGTATTTTGAGTGTCCGGATTGCGTCTGATATGTGTCGGACACGACATGACTTAGAATTTTGGAGTGTCCATGCTCCATATCTTTTATATGATCTTTTTTCTGTTAATAATTGCCAGGTATGCTGTAAGATCTTATTTTATGAAGGTCAATGTAGATTTTCTTCTTCTTCTTTTGAGAATTCTGTTAACATGCGTTTTTCATCAAGCCATGAATATTAGATAGAAAATGCATTTTGTTATTTTTCATCCGATCATGAATATTAGATTTTGGATAATGCACCACTACTTCTCAAGTTTTGTACTGCATTGTTTGTCAGGTTTTCAGTTGCTTCGGGCAGTATTTCTGCCTGCATTTCGAGGCATTTCAACTCGGCATGGCTCCTGTATACATAGCATTCTTGCGCTTCATGGGGGATGACAGTGAAGCCAACAACTACAGCTACACCCTCGAGGTTGGAGCCAACGGGCGCAAGATGGTCTGGCAAGGGGTCCCAAGAAGCATAAGGGACAGCCACAGGAAAGTCCGCGACAGCTACGACGGCCTCGTCATCCAGCGCAACATTGCACTGTTCTTCTCCGGCGGCGATCGCAAGGAACTGAAGCTGAGGGTCACTGGGAGAATATCGAAGGAACGATGAAAGATTGTAGCATGTTGTATCGTCGTTAGTCTCTGCTCGTGTGGTGTGTAGGTAGAGATAGATCATGTATCATGCAATGATGCATCAGAAATTTGCTATTGGAGAAAGCACTGTAACTTATTTGGAACTAATCAATACATAATTGTGTCATTGTTGCTTCCTGTGTAGAGTGTTTTCTTCATTTGTGTTTTCTTTTGTGTTTGTGAACTTGAACTTCGAACGATATGTGACCTTGGGGGAGCAGAATCTGTCATTGGAGAACAATGCTTTTTGTTCTTGTTATCAGTAAAATCTTCTCAGAGTAACCCCCATGCCAAAGAATGACCCATCAGAAATTATGGGTTAAAAAGGAGGCAACCAAAATCTCTTGGTGATATTGTGATGTTTGCACTTTCATTTTGGTAATACTAATACACAATTTCTACATATCACCTTCATGCCTGATGATACAATTCGAAGTAGCAGGCAGAGACAACACTAGTATATAAAGTTTAGCAGTTATTGATGAACCAAGCATATGATTGTATAGAAAATGAGCATGACCATCGACCATGAAACTTACTAATAATTATCCATGCAGTACCAATAGTCTCTGGAAATGAAATTCAATAAATCCTCTTTGCCTAAAAAAAACAAAGGTTTCCAAGGAAATTAAAGCACAGTTCTTTTCTAAACTTAGCCGAACCAATAGATCTGTAACAAAGCCTTTGTTGTTTCAAAACTTGAAGCAACCTCGGTTAGTTCATTATTTTGGGTCAGTGGAGTTTGGAGATGGAGATGGAGAAGAGAAGGGAAAAAAAGTAGGAAAAGATAGAATATGATAAAAGAGATTGTAAGGATTTTAAACCCTAGGTTGCATCTCATGTCTATTTATATTGATATGCAATACATCCACAATTACTATTATACCCTCATATGATAAATAACAAAATAAAAAAACTCGTAACACCCTCCCTCAAGCAGGAGCATATAGATCAGACATGCTTAGCTTGCTACATAAATCAGAAAATGGACCACGAGCAAGTGGTTTGGTGAGGATATCACCTAATTGATCCTCTAACCGAACTTAAGGAGTGATAATCTGTTTCTTTAGCAACAAATCACGAACAAAATGACAATCCACCTCGATATACTTCGTGCGGTCATGAAACACCGGATTACTTGCGATAAACATTGCCGACTGATTATCACAATACATCTCCATCGGAATAGGAATCATAATCCACATTTCATGAAGAAGATACTGCACCCACATCATCTCTTAAGCTGTATGAGCCAACGCACGGTACTCGGCCTCTGCACTAGAACGAGCCACAAAATTCTGCTTCTTACTACGCCACGTGACAAGATTACCACCCACAAACGTATAATAGCCAGAAATAGACCTCCTATCACTGCGATTGTCTGTCCAATCAGCATCACTGAACCCAGTCACCGTAAGCAACTGGGAAGGTTTGTACAACAAACCCTTTCTATGTGCACCCTTCAAGTATCGAAAAATGCAAGAGATAGCCTCCCAATGTGGTTGCTGAGAGACATGCATAAACTAACTACTCCAACTGCATATGTGATGTCTGGTCGAGTAACAGTAAGATATATAAGTTTGCCAACCAAACGTCTATAATATCCAACATCCTCAAATAACTCTCCCCTGTCAGCATCAAGCTTGTCATGATAATCCATAGGAGTCTCAACTGGCCGACACTCCAACATCCCAGTCTTGGAGAGCAAGTCTAGAACATACTTGCGTTGTGACAGATACACACCCTTCTTAGATCGAACAACCTCGATTCCAAGAAAATATTGAAGAAAACCAAAATCCTTAGTATGAAACTGACGACTAAAGTAGGCCTTCAAGTCCACAATCCCAGCATGATCACTCTCAAATATAATGATATCATCAACATAAACAATCAACACGATAATACCTACTGAGAAAGAACGACAAAATACTGAATGATCTGGTGTGGTGCGCCGAAAGCCATACTGAATGAGAACTGGACTGAACTTGTCAAACCAAGCACGAGGTGACTGTTTCAGTCCATATAATGCTTTCTTCAGTCGACATACGAGTTTTTCATTTTCTGCTACAATATATCCATGTGGTTGATCCATATAAACCTCCTCTTGTAAGTCACCATGCAAGAAATCATTCTTTATGTCCAGCTCATATATAGGCCATTGGTGATTAACCGCCACAGAAATAAGAATCCGAACTGAATTCAGCCGAGCCACTAGAGAGAAAGTCTCCATATAAACCACACCATATGTCTGAGTATATCCTTTGGCAACCAACCGTGCCTTGAGTCTCTCAACAGAACCATCAGGGTGATACTTAATAGTGTACACCCATCTACAACCCACTGTCTGCTTTCCAATATGAAGTGATGTAATCTTCCAAGTCTGATTTTGATGTAAAGCATACATCTCCTCATCTATTGCACTTTTTCAACCAGAAGATGACATAGCCTGCTTGTAAGTTTTGGGAATGAAAATAGAAGACAATGAAACAGCAAATGCATGAAAAGTTGATGAAGCACGGTGTAATGAAACATAGTTAGAAATGTGATGCTTATTCTTTGTGGTACAAATGCGTTTTCTTTTTCTGAGAGCAATAGCACTACCAAAAAAAGTCAAATTAGCGACGTAAAAAAACGTCGCTAAATGATCAATAAACGTCGCTAAATAAATTTAGCGACGTAATTAGCGAAGTTTTACAGAAGTCGCCTTTCAGCATGTCTCCAAACGTCGTTATACCGACGTTTTCTAGCGACGTAAATACGTCGCTAGATTAGCGACGTTTAGCGACTCAACGTCGCTAATTAGCGACGTGTTCATTTGTCGCTTTACGTCGCAAATTGGCGACGTATGTAGCGACTTTTATAGCGACGTTACTATGACCTGGCAATACTGCCATGTCAGCATGTTGTGACGTACAGCGACATTTTTAGCGACATTTTTTGCGACGTCATTAGCGACGTGTAGTAACATCGCAACTTAGCGACGTATTTAGCGATGTGTACGAACGTCGCTAAAAATGTCGCTAATGATACAGTAAAAAATAAAAAAATCAATACTGAATTATTTTCAAACTATTATTCCTGCAGTTTATTAATTCACAATATGTACAAATAGACCCGGAGCAACCCTCCGTTGAATTTACTGGGTTCGCCGACCCCTTGGATTGAACACTCCACATCGATAAATTAACATATATTTAATATGAATAATATAATAAATTTGAAGAAAATAAAACATTGAAATTAAAAACCTAATAAGGAGAAAATATCGTCGTAAAGAATACAGCAAATATCCATACAACTGAGTCTCATCCTAAATAATACAAATATCCAGCAAATATCCATGCAAATATCCATACTACTGCGGATCTGCAGGAGGATGACCACCGGTGCGCATGAAGGATAAGAACTGTCACGTCCCGATCTCCCACAGGCTAAATCGGTCGTCCCCGCTAGGCGAGAATGACCGCGCCAGCGCTCCCGCGGAACAATCACTTTGACCCATTCGGGCGTGATGTCGCACGAGCGTGAGCCACGCCCATGCAAGGTAGTGGTTCATTGGCTGGCGGTAAGAGTTCTAAGCCACAGAGTCGCACAGATTGTCCGAGTGCAGCGGAATTATGAACGCATAGGCGATCGGTAACAAGTTCACTGAGTCGACAATAGCGGAAGCATTGAATAACACAAGTTAAATTAGAACAAGCTCTTTATTAATATAATCAAGTGTTACAGGCGGCGCTTGGCCGAGATTACAAGTCGCTCAAGCCTCTCTCTCTGAAATAATATAAGAGTGCCAAGTGGCTACAATTTATGGAATAATTGTACAGGCGATATTCAGGCGATGTTCCAACATTATGTCTTGTATACATGCTTTTGTTCCGGACGCAGCGCCCCAAGGCTCCAGAGTGAACTCCACGCCTTAGCACGCACGAAGGAGGCATCCGTACCGAACGAGGTTCTCCCGCACCCTGCAAACAACCTGGTGGATTATCAGTACACGAATGCACTGGTGGGGAGGCTACTCGCCCGCTCGACAAATCCAAACACGTAATATAGGTTCCGTGCACCAACTATTATGTGGTCTTTCTAGTTGCCTTAGGATCAGTTTCATGCAAAGATTGAATAGCCTAACTTATGTGGCAGTGCATCGTACGATATGAGAGAAAATACGGCGAGACTTACCAACTTATATTTGACCTTCCCTGTCCAAGGCAAACAAGTTAATTCAAGCACGAGCATTCATAATAAAAACCAAGGCAATAGCATATACAACTCGAGTGTTGGTATATCTTGATCGTTCAGGTATTCAGTTGTTCTTTCGATGCGATGCAATGACTCGCACGTGGATAGCCGCTAAGCAAGGATGACTTATCTATATGAACGTCTGTCGCTGGCATAGCCATAAAGGACCATAGTCATTGACGATGAGGGGATGCAGCGAAAGTACGTGAGGCGCTACAAACTACCCCGTCAATTACGTGAGACTATAATGTTAGTTCCATCCGGATCAGAACGGTCCCAGTGTAACGCTCTGCTCCACGTCGGCGTTATGTATCAAGGTGAGTGGGCAGAACTTCGTTCTCTGATTCTTTCACGCCATAATAATAACCTGAGTTTTTGCTTACAATATTTTCATAAGAGAATGATAGAACCTGCCTTGCATGTTAATGAGCGAACTCACCTATCTTGTCTTTGAAACAAAGTCTGCTAAACGAGAATCCTGAATCGCTTGCTTAGAGTGCATAAACATGTTCACTATCGTCTATGCTTCGAGAGAACCATATTGTGCCTTAACGTGTTCAAGTGATAAGTCGGATTGCCCCGCAACAACGATTATATTCTGATGGTTCGTCTTGTCTGTATACTAGAGTTTATTTGATAGTGTTCCATGCATTCGCATGCGGTCGGACAATGGCTATTGGTGGAAAGCTGAACTGCATGTGTCACGGCTGCTACAGAGATAGTGGAAAGCAACCATGAGTCATAGCTGCCTCTAGCATCAGATAAAGAGTCATTGGTATGCTGTACAACCAGCTGCCGATCCTGAGATACTCGGGGACCGCCCTGCATATAGCTAAGTCATTGTATTGGCTTGGATAGATGACTGCCCCTAAGATCGTGCATCGTGTGTCTAGCTTTGCATCAGACCCTGGAGTCGTACGAGATACGCTGCGCACACCCTGGAACATGAACGATTGCTTGCTTGCATATTCAATATAAAACTCTGTTTCCAAACATGTTTCCAAACAATGTAATATGATTCTGCTAAGACAACTGCATGAAACGAACCTAGGTAAAACTAGAAAGATCACTAGTAATATAATATTTTATAACATGATTACTTAGTGCTTGGTTTGAGTGAATATTTGTTTCTGTTCAGTTGATTTATCTCACCAGTACTTGTATAAAGTGCTGACCCACCAACAGTTTACTTGCTTGCAGGTACTGAATCGTCCGAGGGAGAGATAGGCGTGCCACAGTCCCGAAGACCCAGAATCCTGGTTTCGATTGTTGCCCCGAGAATGCTATCGTATAAGGAGGCATAATGTATGGAACGAACGTGTGCCTTTGGTAAAGGAAACCCAAGTTGCCTCGATTGTCCCGAACACTCAGTTGGCTAAATGCATTACATTGTAACAAGTCCTTTTTCGCTGCTTACTCGATTGATGCGATGATAGCCAACTATCAACTTAAATGATTGGCCTTGCACGGGTGCAACCCCAGGCCCGTGCGGCATCACGTCCCCCGAAAGCTCGAACGGGCCATTCGCTTAGCTCCTTTCCTCCCTCGCACCCGCGGGACAGGCACGGTGATTCGCGTCCAGCGCACCGAGGCACGGTGATTCGTGCCCCGGTTTGTTAAATTCCGGCCGTACGGGGCGGAACAGGGCGGAGCGACGGCCCGGGCGGGACCAGGGCGTGACAGAATGGTATCAGAGCGAAATCGATTCTTCTGGCCCAAACCGTTGCTATGACTCTGAGTTATCGATATGGTATTGCAATAGAGCGTTCCATACAATAAGTCCATAGATATTCTCAAAGTACAAATGTTTTCTGAACTTGAATTGCTTGATTGTTTCGATTGAGTACGGCGAGGGACGGCACTATCGCTGCTCGGAATATCGAGAAGTTTATCCTTGAAGTTTCGAGGACGAAACTTTTTGTTGGTTGGTAAGTATGTAATGCCCCGCTCCGCTTCGACGTTATGTATCAAGGTGAGTGGGCAGAACTTCGTTCTCTGATTCTTGCATGCCTTAATAATAACCTGAGTTTTTGCTTGCAATGTTTTCATAAGAGAATGATAGAACCTGCCTTGCATGTTAATGAGCGAACTCACCTATCTTGTCTTTGAAACAAAGTCTGCTAAACGAGAATCCTGAATCGCTTGCTTAGAGTGCATGAACATGTTCACTATCATCTATGCTTCGAGAGAACCATACTGTGCCTGAACGTGTTCAAGTGATAAGTCAGATTGCCCCGCAACAACGATTGTATTCTGATGGTTCATCTCGTCTGCATACTAGAGTTTATTTGATAGTGTTCCATGCATTGGCATGCGGTCAGACAATGTCTATTGGTGGAAAATTGAACTGCATGTGTCACGGCTGCTACAGAGATAGTGGAAAGCAACCATGAGTCACAACTGCCTCTAGCATCAGATAAAGAGTCATTGGTATGCTGTACAACCAGCTGCCAATCCTGAGATACTCGGGGACCGTCCTGCATATAGCTAAGTCATTGTATTGGCTTGGATAGATGACTGCCCCTAAGATGGTGCATCGTGTATCTAGCTTTGCATCAGACCCTGGAGTCGCACGAGACACGTTGCGTACACCCTGGAACATGAACGATTGCTTGCTTGCATATTCAATATGAAACTCTGTTTCCAAACATGTTTCCAAATAATATAATATGACTCTGCTAAGACAACTGCATGAAACGAACCTAGGTAAAACTAGAAAGATCACTAGTAATGTAATATTTTATAACATGATTACTTAGTGCTTGGTTTGAGTGAATGTTTGTTTCTGTTCAGTTGATTTATCTCACCAGTACTTGTATAAAGTGCTGACCCACCAACAGTTTACTTGCTTGCAGGTACTGGATCGTCCGAGGGAGCGATAGGCGTGCCACAGTCCCGAAGACCCGGAATCCTGGTTTCGATTGTTGCCCCGAGAATGCTATCGTATAAGGAGGCATAATGTATGGAACGAACGTGTGCCTTTGCTAAAGGAAACCCAAGTTGCCTCGATTGTCCCGAACACTCACTTGGCTAAATGCATTGCATTGCAACAAGTCCCTTTCCGCTGCTTACTCGATTGATGCGATGATAGCCAACTATCAACTTAAATGATTGGCCTTGCACGGGCGCAACCCCAGGCCCGTGCGGCATCACGTCCCCCGAAATCTCGAACGGGCCATTCGCTTAGCTCCCTTCCTCCCTTGCACCCGCGGGACGGGCGCGGTGATTCGCATCCGGCGCACCGAGGCACGGTGATTCGTGCCCTGGTTCGTTAAATTCTAGCCGTACGGGGCGAGGCAGGGCTGAGCGGCGGCCCGGGCGGGACCGAGGCGTGACACCCAGTGCCCCGGTACCGCCCGTGAAACGATGCCTCATTTCCGAGTTGTCCGCGACATGCAGGTCAGGGTCTTTCCAAATCCACAACTTGATATGATAATCCATGATTCTTGTTCTGAATCGAGCGTTTGCTCCAACAGCTGTGATTCTTGGATTCGTTGACATGATTCTCGTTCAGAGTTAAACTTGATATGATTATCATTCAGTTGTAACGTGACAGGATTCTCGTTCAGTATTCACTTGCCTTGATGCATGCCCCTGGTTTGGGAATTGCCTTGGTGACCTAACGGTCCCGGATACTTGCAGGTTCAATTGCACAGAAGAGCTATTTGATAGTCTCCTGGCTAACTAGAATACATACACGGTATGAATAACGTTAGACATTTGTAAGCAAGCAAGCGTGCATTTCTAAGGAAACTTAAGCAAACACGTTGGCTCGGGCCCGAAGGTAACCCGAGAGGTGAAACCGTAAGGTACTTTCTGAGCGACATTATCTAGGGTAGCATGCGAGGGTCTGAATATAAGCAATATTTTATTTCCATGTTCTAACACAAGCAATACAAGTTGGGATTATTCCCTTAGCTAGGTGCATTGGATTCTTATTAGCATGCAGGGGTGATTCACCTAGCGACTAGCATGTATCGTTCCATATTTTATATGTGCTGGCTAAACAAAGACAAGTTTACCGTAGCCACCCACCTTAGCGATGATTCGCCTCGGTTGAGCGATACGTCAAGCGAGACTCTGAAAGCCTAAGCCGAATTCATGTAGGGACAAGTCTGGATATCCTTTGCCTCAAACGAGTATTCTCGCCTGAGCAAAGCGGGTCAAGACATTACACTTTTGCCGTTTGAATCGGCAGTCCACTTGAACGGAATGGGGTGTTACAAGAACAGATCATACTGCTCCCGTAAAATTGACACCGATGTCGATGGAGAAGGTAGTGACGTCGGTGGAGTCTGTATCGATGTAGGCGCACCAGAAGGACGTATCCGCTCCAACTCTGTGAGTCGCTGGTTGTAAGAATCCATGGTAGATAACAGTCTCGTACTGCTATGAACCATTGAATCATGCATCATCGTCAACCTCTCGTCCATGGATAGCTGTGATGCCTGCAGCTCCGTCACGCTACGCTTTATCGAGGCTCTAAGATCATTTGTCAAATCTCGGAGCTCTGTGATGCTGCGGTCGAGCATATCAAATCATGCGATGAGCGTCGGATCATCCGTCTGTGGTTGGGACCGAGGCTGCTCCTCTATCCTTCGCAGCAACTCATCACGGAGAGACGCAATCTGACGGTCAATGGTCTCCTGGACTCTGGCTGATGACTGCGAAGGTTGTGGGGAATGCGCACTTGTCGGGGAGGCCTTAGATGACTGCATCACAACCAGGGCGTCATAGGATCCTGTACCGTAGTACGTACCCCTCTGGAGACCACCAGCGGCGGTCACCCATAGCTCGTCCGCCGACGGAGCTGGAGCAGGCTGCAAGGAAGTACCAGCCTCTCCAGCTGTAGGTGCACTAGCAGTCGCCCGCTCACGCAGCCTAAGATACTCGACTTAGAAAAGTTTGGATACTCGATAATTGCCTAAGTTATATTAAAATTAACACTAAGTAAAGTAATACTTACATAGGTCTACGAGGCCCTCTCATCAATGAGATTTTCGTCCTTTCGATGGGTGGCCAAGAAGACGGTCACCATGTTTGCATCCTCACCCCTCTGTACATGTTAAAAATATATTATTTAGTACTAAAACTAAATATTTTTTTCTACTACCATTTTATCGTACTTATATTAAAATAATATATCTGAAATAAAAAATATACCAAACGACAAAAATGTTCCGTCATCGGAATCGAGCCACCACACCACTTTGCAGCATTCCGCCTAGCCGCCTTGGCCTTCTCAGATCTTTCCTTGTACCTCGGATCGTTGAATCTAGCCCTCATCGCAGTCTACTGCTCAGACGTGATCCAACCTTTGATCGGTTTTCCAGCACGATTACGAGCCTTCTGATCATCTAGAGCATCACAGATAAGCTTGGCGACAACGGCAGGAAACATCCGCTCGATCAACTCGGCCCAATGCGGAGGATAGAAATATGTTTGCTACAATTAATAATTTAGTAAGTGATCACAGATAAGTTATATAATATGCATAAATTAGAGAATTTATATAATATATTTTTACCTTGAAGTGCGCAAACCAGAACGACTTTCTCTCCTCCGGAGCTTCAGAGTAGTTGATCCAAGGGCCACCATAGTTGTTCCTCAGAAAGAGGCCCAAGTGTCTATGAACCGACGATGGACGATATATATACAGAGATAATTATTTTGATCAAAAAAAGTCAATATATGATGAATAAAGAAATACACGATATATATGATGCTAAACCATTTAATTGACTTACTTTGTACCGTTGGCCCAAATCTATGTCCTCGTCTCCTCCGGAGGTGCGCATGGAGGATCTAGCTGATGCTGGGACAACGTTGGCACGACCTCCTCCACATGCTCATCTGTCTCCATGGTACCGTCAGCAGGAGGAACGCTGGACGAGGGAGTACTATCAGGCCTAGAACTACTCGTCCCAGGAGTGATGTCACGTAACGTCATCGTAGTCGGAGATGTGACTGATCGATATACTGGAGTACTGGGCGACGATGATCCAGAACCAACAGTTGGCAGTACCGAAGGAGCACTCTGTCTACCTCGGGACCTGTCGAAGCCTCTGCATCGTTACGTCATACCTGATAACATCATATAATGAATAAAGAAATACACAAATATATATACTACATTCTACAGTCAAAATGTTATGCATATCTCACAACATTCATAGAATTGTACAGTAAATAACTAGTGGTGTCACAAGTCTAAATGGATAATACATTCTACAGTACAAAATATAATACATATATTCGTCAAAATAGTACATTCTACAGTCAAAATATAGTATATTCTACAGGAAAAATATTTTATTTTCAATCATTTTTACTTTCATCTTGTTCGCCTTCCTCGTCCTCCTCTTCCTCTTCCTCCTCCTCGTCTTCACTTTCATCTACTTCGTCTTCGTCTTCCATTTCAGATAATTCTATATCTTCTATATTATTACTCGTATAATGAGTAACTTCCGTTGAGTCCACATCTACAATATTTGTTACAAGAGGTAGCTCGTCCTCCTGATAAGCTATTTCGTCAATGTCAAAGATATTTCTAGCTTTAGTCTTGCATACTGTCCACCAATCCGACCTCGTTGTCCCCCGTCTAGGATAAGTTGTGAAGTATACAAGCTGAGCCTGACTTGATAGGATAAATAGTTCATAGCCTTGATATCTACGCTTGTAGTTTATATCCATAAGGCCATGCTTGTCAATTTTCCAACCTTGATCTTGAATCAGATCGAACCATTCACACTTGAATAGCACGATATTAGCAGGTTCTGTTCCATAATTATATGTCAACTCCACAATCTCTCGTAAGATGCCAAAGAAATTATTGCCTGGATCGACGTCTTTGTAGTTCGAAGATTTGATACACAAACAACTATTTTTCGTGGAATCAAGATCCAGAAAGCTGGCTCTGATAGGAGCATTTATTGACTTGAACCTAAACCCATTCACACAGAAACTTGGCTATATTTTAATGGCAGTAATTGGTCCCTTGGCTAGAGTTCTAATAGATTCAGCCTCGGTTGTTATTAGACGATCAACATAAATACGAAAGTAGCGATAGTAAGTTATTTATTTTGCAAGTGCATAAATAAAAAGTAATTACCAAGCTCCTTACATATTGTCACGCCCCAGTCCCAAAACACCTTGGGACCGGACGCGTGATAATGGCCAGCAGTACGCACCGATGGACCAACTCAATATAATGGATCCATCAGGGCATACTTAAGCTGTAAAACAAGTCTACGACAATCATGGTACAACTAATCTCATCCATACAAGAAATAAAATATGATCCACAGAATAATAAAGAATGTAAATCATCATCTAGTCTCACAAAGTACTTCGGGGAACAACCCGAAAAATATCTAGTACAATGGTTCATCTGACCAGAATATAAAAGACTGAAATAAATAATAAAAGCTGAGCATAAACATGGATGCTCAAGAGAAGTCTTCGGCTAAGACCTCGCCCTCGGATGGTGGTACTGCTCCTGGATCAGCTCCTGCTCCGGTCCCGTAGATCTCGGGATAAACCTCGTCTGCAAAATCTGGGGACAAAAATCCGGATCCAGGTCCTCAGGGGACATAGCAAAGTACAAGAAAGCTCATGCCAATAAATAATTAAACAGTGCAGCAAATAAATAACTAAATGAAGCAGTGGGGTAAATATGTAACCATCTAAGTGAAAATGCAAGTGAGAGCATCACTAGTCTCAGGCTGAGCCACTACAAGCTCTGTGTCGGGGAGCCGGGAGCGGTAATAACCGGTAGTGGGTCTAGCTCTGCTACGAGAGTCTACGACCTCTCAATAATAGAAGATATATATATGTAACAGCCTGTAGCCTGTGTGTCTCTCCCCACCCAATGTAACCACGCATATCATGACCATAACGTCTCATGCCCATGTCAAGCGCGATCATAGCTAAATGCAACCAGTCATATAGTATCTAATAATATAATATCCATGTCCTGTATCCTATATAGAATCACCGCGAATATCTCGGGAAAATCCTGTCTCATGAATAGTGTCAAGTGTCCTGGGTCATAGGGTACTTGATAAGACAAGTACGAGAATATAAAGTGACACGGATGTCCATCTCTAGATGACCGTACCCAACACTACGTACAGTGTCGGCACCCGACTGATAATCGGACGCTAAGTACGTCACACGGTCCTAGGTTGAGCATGCACAGAAATATGATAAAACAAGGAAAATATATATAAAGACTGCAAAGTTTGGCAAGGTACACTTGCCTGATGTCTGGGTATCAACAACTGTCCCTGTATCAATGGATCCGGTAGGTACTACTCCAAAAGCTGTAACAAACATCACCAATAGTCTCAGAAGGTGCCAAATAGCTAGAAATGCCTGTCCTTACGTCCAATTTGGACACAGGGGCAAAAAGTTTATTTTCGGATTAAAGCGGGGTCCACATGTTGGCCACTTTGCACTAAAAAGCGTGTCAGGGTCAAAGGTCTCCAAATTCTGCAAACTCAGTGTCTACAAGTCAGGAACGATGATACGAACCCAACGGAACTTCCAAAATTGGATTTTGATGAGCCGATCTCAAAATCACCCGTCAAGTGGAGCCTGTGGGGCCCACGATACGTGATTTTGTCAACGTTCTCGGAATCGGACCAAACTTGGGTCATAGGACCAGCATATTGCTACGAGTCCGATGGCACAAGTTTTGTCTCGATCCGACGTATGTACACAAAGTTACAGCACGTTCCAGAAAGGACAGATACGAGGTGTCGGCGGCGGATACGCGTTGATTCCGGGGTGCACGCACCTCCGAATCGACTTTTGTGAAATCCCACACGACCGTATCAACGTCGCGCACAGTTCGGTAAAGACCGCGTGCGACCAAGTCATCCCGTCTGGCAGGGCGACTCAGTTCTGGGGTAAAACGGGGCATTGTTTTTCCTGTTTTTGGATCGCGGTGTGCGATCACCACAGGACGCGATGCTCCGAGCGAATTGCACGGGCACCGAGAGGGTTACACAGTCTACGCGTAGCAACTGACGGAATTAAAATTGGAGTTGCGATGAGGGTGAAAACAGTACCTGAACCGAGCTCCAAAATCTGAGTTCTGCGTGTCCGAGGGTCGACTCGTCTCCTGGATCAGAGTTTCTGCGTCCTCGTGTCCGAGGCGAGTCAGAACTTAGGGCTCTGTCTGCGGATGGCTTTGTCGGGGGTCAGCCTCGAGGTCGGCTAGGACTTCGGTGATCAGCCGCTGACGGAGGCTCCGCTCTGCACAGTCGGCTAGGGCTTCCGCGCTTGGGACGATCGGGTGGAGGGATGGCTGAGTCGAGGTGGTGAGGGGAGCCGGCACTGGGTTCAGTCGAAGGAGGCGGTGGCTAAGGGCTCTACGCGGGGGGATCGTCGACCGAGAGTCGTCGACCTAACTGCTGGGTTCGCGGCGGAGGACGGAGAAGGGGGAGTCTGTCTGGGTGAACTCGGCGGCGGGGTTTTAGGTGATGGGAAGCGGCGGCGTCGCGGATCAGCTACTGGGCGGAGCAGCCAGGTGATCGTCGGCGACTTGATGGCGGCGGAAGCTTAGGGTTTAGGGGATGGCGAGGCACGGACGCCGAGGAGGCACTATATAGGCTGCTACAGGAGCCTTCGGCGGAGAAATCCTAGGGTTTCCACACGGTTTGGATCCGGGTCGGGTTCGGCTTGGATCCAACCCGACCCGAACGCTGGGTTTGGTTTGGTCTAGCCTGGATCTTGTTCAACTTGGGTCTGGTTCACTCTCTATAGCTTTTGGTCCTCGATTCGTTGCTCCGGTGTCCAATAAATTCACCGAAAAATGCCATGCGTCCGGTTCTCCATTATACACAATAAATTTTTACTTTCAGAATAATTTAACACCCATAAACTGCCCATAAAATTCTTTAACTCCTAAACACCTCGGTTCTTCATCCAAAATCCCAAAAACATCCGGGAAAATTATATTAAAAATTATCTGAAAAATAGGGTGTTTACAATCTTCCCTCCTTAAAAGGATTGCGTCCTCGCAATCAAAGAATAAACTACTCAAGAAAGAGTTATGGAAATACAAGGTTGCTTAGTTTATAACTGTCTCCTCAAACAGGTGGGGGTAATACTGGCGCATACTATCTTCTCGTTCCCAAGTCGATTCTCCAGGGGAATGATGTTTCCATGCTACTCGGACCAGTCTGATTGTCTGTCCTCGCAATGTCTTCTCACTGACGTCGAGAATGCCAACCGGTTGTTCTTCATATCTCAAGCTTGGGCCCACTGCGATCTCTGAATGATCGACTACGTGACTTGGGTCGGTCACGTACCTGCGCAGCTGTGAGACGTGGAATACGTCATGCACTCCCTCTAAGGATAGAGGTAATGCAAGCCGATAAGCCACCTCACCAATACGCTCGAGGATGTCAAATGGCCCAATATACCTTGGGCTCAGCTTGCCTCTGCTCCCGAATCTGATAGTACCACGAGTAGGCAAAATCTTCAAGAATACGTGATCTCCTTCTTTGAACTCTAGGGGACGTCTGTGCGTATCTGCCCAATGCTTCTGTCGGTCCTGAGCTGCTCGTAGATGATTCTGAATCTGCTTCACCTTCTCCACTGTTTGTGTGACCAATTCTGGTCCCAGTATCTGACGTTCACCGACGTCACTCTAGCATGTAGGTGACCTGCACTTCCTTCCGTATAAAGCTTCAAATGGTGCCATCTGAATGCTGGCCTGATAACTGTTGTTGTAGGAGAACTCTACTAAGTGCAAATGATCTTCCCAAGATCCTCCAAAGTCTAGCATACATGATCGCAATATGTCCTCCAATATCTGAATGGTGCGCTCCGATTGGCCATCTGTCTGCGGGTGGTACACCGTGCTGAACTTGAGTCTGGTGCCCAGACTCTCTTGCATGCTTCTCCAGAAATGAGATATAAATCTCGAATCTCGATCCGATACAATACTAACAGGCACTCCATGTAATTTGACAATTTGTCGCATATACATGTCGGCTAGTACCTCTGTAGACTGCCCAACTCTAAATGGCAAGAAGTGTGCCGATTTAGTGAGTCGGTCCACAATAACCCATACTGCATCTCTTTCGCTGGGGCTCCTTGGGAATCCTGTGACAAAATCTTTCGTGATGTGCTCCCACTTCCATTCTGGTATAGGAAGCGGCTGTAACATACCTGCAGTCATCTGATGTTCTGCCTTCACTTGCTGGCAGACTAAGTATTTGGCCACAAATCTTGCGATCTCTCTCTTCATCCCATGCCACCAGTAGTATTGTCTCAAGTCTCGATACATCTTGGTTCCTCCTGGGTGAACAGAGTACATAGAGCTATGTGCTTCAGTCATTAGCTCCTGTCTCAATTCTCCATTTGGAACATACAGGCGGTTTCCAAACCTCAATGTTCCGTCTTCGTGGATGCGAAGTCCTGTCTGCAGGCCAGCTTCTGTCCTCTCCTTGAGTCTTCGGAATCTAGCATCGGTAGGCAATGCCTCTTTAATCTTCTCTACGAGTGATGACTGAATCTCAAGATTAGCCATCAATCCATTCTGTCCCGGTAAGACGACCTCTATCTGTAGCTCCTGTAAATCTCTCAATAACTCGGGCTACATCGTCAAGAAATAAGCCATAGGCTTCCTGCTGAGTGCGTCTGCAACGACATTCGCCTTTCCCGGATGATACTGCAGATCTATGTCGAAATCTACCATCAGTTCCAGCCAGCGTCTCTGTCTCATGTTAAGCTCCTTCTGAGTATACACATACTTCAGACTCTTGTGATCAGTAAAGATTTCGACCCTCTCTCCATAAAGATAGTGCCTCCATATCTTTAATGCAAATATAACTGCTGCTAGCTCCAGATCATGTGTTGGATAGTTCTTCTCGTGGACCTTCAACTGTCTCGACGCATAAGCAATGACTTTGCCATGTTGCATCAAAACACATCCTAGTCCGCTGCCTGATGCATCACTGTAAACAACAAAACCTCCTGACCCTGAAGGAAGAGTCAAGACAGGTGCTGTTGTTAATCTTCTCTTCAGTTCTTCAAAAGCCTTCTGGCAGTCTTCTGTCCATATAAACTCCTGGTCCTTACGTGTAAGCTTCGTCATCGGTTCTGCAATCCTCGAGAAATTCTCTACAAACCTTCGGTAATATCCCGCAAGTCCGAGAAAACTTCTCACCTCTGCAACTGATGTGGGTGTAGGCCAAGTCTCTATTGCCGCAACTTTCTCTGGATCTACTGAAAGTCCTTCTCCTGATATGATGTGTCCCAAGAAAGGTACTTTGTCCATACAGAACTTACACTTACTAAGTTTAGCATATAACTTCTCCTGCCTCAAGGTCTCTAACACGATTCTAAGATGTTCCTCGTGCTCTTCATGGTTCTTGGAATATATGAGAATGTCATCAATGAACACCACTACGAATTTATCCAAGAACTGATGGAAGACTCTGTTCATTAAGCTCATAAACACTGCTGGTGCGTTGGTTAAACCAAACGGCATCACCAAGAACTCATAATGCCCATACTTCGTCCTGAAAGATGTCTTCGGGATGTCTTCCTTCCTCACCTTGATCTGATGATAGCCAGATCTAAGGTCAATCTTCGAGAATACCCTTGCACCACTCAATTGATCGAATAGATCATCAATGCGTGGTAAGGGATACCTGTTCTTGATGGTGACAGCATTTAGTGCCCGGTAATCAATGCACAATCGTACTGTTCCATCCTTCTTCGGCACAAATAATATGGGTGCTCTCCAAGGTGAAATGCTGGGCCAAATGAATCCCTTCTCCAAAAGATCATCAACCTGTTCTTTCAACTCCACTAACTCCTTAGGTGCTAGCCGATAAACTGATGAAGTGATAGGCTCTGCTCCTGGGGTTAAGTCTATTATGAATTCTATTTCCCGATCAGGTGGTAAACCTGGAAGGTCATCAGGAAATACATCCACAAACTCAGAGATGACTCTTGGGTAACCTGTCTCCTCTTCAACAGATAATACTCGAAGAGTAGGCTGAACTCCTTGCTCTACTGCTCCTCGAAGAAACTCAAATTCTGGATGTCCAGGCGGTCTAAAATATAATCCGCCCAAGTCGGCAATCAAGAGTCGCATGGTACTGACTTAACCAGTCCATACCAAGTACGACATCATAGTCCGGCATAGAAAAGATCAGAAATTGAGCTCGCATTTCTCGGCCACCTACGACTACTGAACATGATCTACAGACGTCACTAACCGGAATAATTCCACCTCCCGTAAGAATCCTCTTCATCTTCGGGAGGGGTGCAGTAGCTACTCTATGGGTGGCAACAAAGCTAGCTGCTATAAATGAATGCGATGCTCCAGAATCAAATAATGCTACAGCTGGTAATGAAGCTACTAAAATAGTACCTGCGATGACCTCGCCTGCTGTAGCCTCCTGCTCAACAGCTAAGGTGAATGCCTGGCCTCGACCTTGTGCTGGTCCTCTCTGCTGCTGCTGTTGCTGAAATAGGGCTGCCTGCGGTGCCAGTGGTGGTCTCTGCTGGTAGCCTCCTGTAGCTGGTGGTCTGACTCCTCCAGCTCCTGTCTGCTGTGCCCCTACTGCTCCTGTAGCTGGTCGTGGTGCAGGTAAAGCTAGTCTCTGTGCTCCGTCTCTGCGTTCAGAACAGTCCCTAGAAAAGTGCTGGTTGGATCCGCAGCTCAGACATAGTCCCAACTTACGTCTGTACTCCTTCTCAATGTGTCCTACTTTGTCGCAGTGGTGACAAGTAGGAAGAGGTCTGTCCCTATTTGCTGATCTCTCCGGTATACTCCTCTGGAATCGTTTCGCAGAATCCCCTGGTGCTGTCTTGGATGGTGCGGATGGGTTTGGCCTTTTCAGATTCGATTCCCTTCTAGTGACGCGCTCCATGCGTCTTGCTGCTGCAAGGACCTTAGTATAAGATGTAGGTGCGACTGAGCCAATCAATCTCTGAAGCTCGAACTTCAGTCCATCAAAGAACTTTTCAGCTTTCTCCTCCTCTGTCGAGATCAATGTCGGAGCGAAGCAACTTAGGCGTATAAACTCCGCGTTGTATTCCTCTACTGTCATACTGCCTTGGATGAGGCGGTTGAACTTGTCTCTGAGCTCTGATCGTGCAACTGTCGGAATGTACATCTCTTGGAAGAGTCTGGAGAACTCTTCCCAAGTGACTCGGTCCTGTCCGAGCCTTCTTTCTTCTGCTAACCACCAGTGGTGCGCATTATCAGTTAACTGCATTCTGACTGCAGTCATCCACTTCTCTCTTGGAAGTTCAGCGGCTTCCAGCTGATGCTGAATGTTTGTGAGCCACTCATGAACTTCCGTTGGCCCTTCTTTACCAGAAAATATGCGAGGCTTGAGATGACGGAAGTCGGTGATAGATCCCGTCGATGTTCGCCTCGCTGGCGGATTTGCCTGCTCCAATGCGGATACCAGGCTGGTCCTCAGATACTCGGCCTCCTGCCGATGGGCCTCTTGCTGAATCTGCTGCTGGGCCTGCATCATGGCATACATCATCTGGAACATCTGTTGCCCGTCCATAGCTTGTCCTGGCGGGAAAGCTGGCATCTGGGGAGTGAACTGTGGTGGAGGTGGGATATCATCTCTCCGGAACCTTGGATTAGGCTGACTGATTTGATCGCTCTGCGATGCTTGTCCTCCACTTCCAGGGGTCACTCCATCTCCATAAGTAACCACAGCGTCGTGTGGCGTATCCAAAGGAATCTCATCTCCGTTCCTGGGATCCATTTATCTGCAATCAAAATATAACTGTAAGAACGCTCAGAGGAATCAATACAGGATGCAATTCAAGCAACAATTTCGAGTTCGATATAGAGTTCAACAAATGGTTAAATAATGGATGAGATCCTATGATTTATACTATCCTTAGGGCAGGCTGGTTCGGTCCCTAAGTTGAAACCGAACTATTTAGTCGTAGACCTGTATGGGCCACCACAAAAACTATGTCACGCCCCAGTCCCAAAACACCTTGGGACCGGACGCGTGATAATGGCCAGCAGTACGCACCGATGGACCAACTCAATATAATGGATCCATCAGGGCATACTTAAGCTGTAAAACAAGTCTACGACAATCATGGTACAACTAATCTCATCCATACAAGATATAAAATATGATCCACAGAATAATAAAGAATGTAAATCATCATCTAGTCTCACAAAGTACTTCGGGAAACAATCCGAAAAATATCTAGTACAATGGTTCATCTGACCAGAATATAAAAGACTGAAATAAATAATAAAAGCTGAGCATAAACATGGATGCTCAAGAGAAGTCTTCGGCTAAGACCTCGCCCTCGGATGGTGGTACTGCTCCTGGATCAGCTCCTGCTCCGGTCCCGTAGATCTCGGGATAAACCTCGTCTGCAAAATCTGGGGACAAAAATCCGGATCCAGGTCCTCAGGGGACATAGCAAGGTACAAGAAAGCTCATGCCAATAAATAATTAAACAGTGCAGCAAATAAATAACTAAATGAAGCAGTAGGGTAAATATGTAACCATCTAAGTGAAAATGCAAGTGAGAGCATCACTAGTCTCAGGCTGAGCCACTACAAGCTCTGTGTCGGGGAGCCGGTAGCGGTAATAACCGGTAGGGGGTCTAGCTCTGCTACGAGAGTCTACGACCTCTCAATAATAGAAGATATATATATGTAACAGCCTGTAGCCTGTGTGTCTCTCCCCACCCAATGTAACCACGCATATCATGACCATAACGTCTCATGCCCATGTCAAGCGCGATCATAGCTAAATGCAACCAGTCATATAGTATCTAATAATATAATGTCCATGTCCTGTATCCTATACAGAATCACCGCGAATATCTCGGGAAAATCCTGTCTCATGAATAGTGTCAAGTGTCCTGGGTCATAGGGTACTTGATAAGACAAGTACGAGAATATAAAGTGACACGGATGTCCATCTCTAGATGACCGTACCCAACACTGCGTACAGTGTCGGCACCCGACTGATAATCGGACGCTAAGTACGTCACACGGTCCTAGGTTGAGCATGCACAGAAATATGATAAAGCAAGGAAAATATATATAAAGACTGCAAAGTTTGGCAAGGTACACTTGCATGATGTCTGGGTATCAACAACTGTCCCTGTATCAATGGATCCGGTAGGTACTACTCCAAAAGCTGTAACAAACATCACCAATAGTCTCAGAAGGTGCCAAATAGCTAGAAATGCCTGTCCTTACGTCCAATTTGGACACAGGGGCAAAAAGGTCATTTTCGGATTAAAGCGGGGTCCACATGTGGGCCACTTTGCACTGAAAAGCGTGTCAGGGTCAAAAGTCTCCAAATTCTGCAAACTCAGTGTCTACAAGTCAGGAACGATGATACGAACCCAACGGAACTTCCAAAATTGGATTCCGATGAGCCGATCTCAAAATCACCCGTCAAGTGGAGCCTGTGGGGCCCACGATACGTGATTTTGTCAACGTTCTCAGAATCGGACCAAACTTGGGTCATAGGACCAGCATATTGCTACGAGTCCGATGGCGCAAGTTTCGTCTCGATCCGACGTGTGTACATAAAGTTACAGCGCGTTCCAGAAAGGACGGATACGGGGTGTCGTCGGCAGATACGCGTTGATTCCGGGGTGCACGCACCTCCGAATCGACTTCTGTGAAATTCCACACGACCGTATCAACGTCGCGCACAGTTCGGTAAAGACCGCGTGCGACCAAGTCATCCCGTCTGGCGGGGCGACTCAGTTCTGGGGTGAAACGGGGCGTTGTTTTTCCTATTTTTGGATAGCGGTGTGCGATCACCACAGGACGCGATGCTCCGAGCGAATTACACGGGCACCGAGAGGGTTACATAGTCTACGCGTAGCAACTGACAGAATTGAAATTATAGTTGCGATGAGGGTGAAAACAGTACCTGAACCGAGCTCCAAAATCTGAGTTCTGCGTGTCCGAGGGTCGACTCGTCTCCTGGATCAGAGTTTCTGCGTCCTCGTGTCCGAGGCGAGTCAGAACTTAGGGCTCTATCTGCGAATGGCTTCGCCGGGGGTCAGCCTCGAGGTCGACTAGGACTTCGGTAATCAGCCGCTGACGGAGGCTCCGCTCTGCACAGTCGGCTAGGGCTTCCGCGCTTGGGACGATCGGGTGGAGGGATGGCTGAGTCGAGGTGGTGAGGGGAGCCGGCACTGGGTTCAGTCGAAGGAGGCGGTGGCTAAGG
Organism: Iris macrosiphon; assembly: GCA_036927795.1. Taxonomy (NCBI): domain Eukaryota; kingdom Viridiplantae; phylum Streptophyta; class Magnoliopsida; order Asparagales; family Iridaceae; genus Iris; species Iris macrosiphon. The sequence goes on along the minus strand of JAYESA010000008.1, from coordinate 32,839,363 downwards.
GCTCTACGCGGGGGGGTCGTCGACCGAGAGTCGTCGACCTAACTGCTGGGTTCGCGGCGGAGGACGGAGAAGGGGGAGTCGGTCTGGGCGAACTCGACGGCGGGGTTTTAGGTGATGGGAAGCGGCGGCGTCGCGGATCAGCTACTGGGCGGAGCAGCCAGGTGATCGTCGGCGACTTGATGGCGGCGGAAGCTTAGGGTTTAGGGGATGGCGAGGCACGGACGTCGAGGAGGCACTATATAGGCTGCTACAGGAGCCTTCGGCGGAGAAATCCTAGGGTTTCCACACGGTTTGGATCCGGGTCGGGTTCGGCTTGGATCCAACCCGACCCGAACGCTGGGTTTGGTTTGGTCTAGCCTGGATCTTGTTCAACTTGGGTCTGGTTCACTCTCTATAGCTTTTGGTCCTCGATTCGTTGCTCCGGTGTCCAATAAATTCACCGAAAAATGCCATGCGTCCGGTTCTCCATTATACACAATAAATTTTTACTTTCAGAATAATTTAACATCCATAAACTGCCCGTAAAATTCTTTAACTCCTAAACACCTCGGTTCTTCATCCAAAATCCCGAAAACATCCGGGAAAATTATATTAAAAATTATCTGAAAAATAGGGTGTTTACACATATGCGCTCAACCAAGAAAGAAAATGTCATATCATTTCTTGTTCTACTTCTTCATCTGTTATGTAGGGTCTAATCGACCTCAACTCATCATTATATGTGCTGAAAAATAATGAAGCAACTGCTGATTAGTAGCATAATAGTAGCCTATACTATTACATTGAGATGATATAAACGTGGACGTATTAATTACTTACCCCTCTAGCTTCTCCACTTCATTCTCGTCACAATTGAGTAATATATACAACTGAGCAGCCCTTAGCTCGTCGTCATTCAAATATCTCTTCTTTATTTTCCCTGAAGGCTTTCCGGACGCAGTGAATACTTTGAGTATTGCATTATTAGATTCCTGATATCCGTCGTCGTTTCTCGGAGCTCTCGTTCTATTAGTAGCAACATGAGGTTTGAAATACGCCGAGCAAAAGTTTGTAATCACCTCGAGAATATAAGCTTCACAAATGGAGCTCTCAACCCGTGCCTTATTTTTTACCTTTCTCTTTAGGTGATTCAGATGCCGCTCGAAGGGGTACATCTACCGATAATCGACAGGACCACCAACATGTGCCTCATAGGAAAGATGAATTGACAAAAGCTCCATTGAGTCGAAGAATCCAGGAGAAAATACCTTCTCGAGCTTACATAGTGTTACCACAATGTCCTTCTTTTGCTTTTCTAGACAATCGACGAGCAACTTAGTAGAACAAAGATCTCTGAAGAATATGCCGAGCTCTGTCAATGGATCCCAAACGACCTGCGGTAAGAATTCCTGAAATGCAATCAGAATTAACCTCTCCATGAATACGTGACAATCATGGCTCTTTATACCCGCCAGTTTGTTCTCCTTGAGGTCGACGCATCTTCTCAAGTTCGACACGTACCCGTATAAAAACTTTAGACCCTGAATCCACCTACAAAGTCTCCCTTTATCCTCTTTCTCTAATAAAAAAACTGACTTAGGCTGCTTTAATTTTCTATTCCCCTCCTCTATCAAATGCAACGCAGGATGTCTACATATTTCTTCTAAGTCCAACTTGGCCTTCGGATTGTCTTTCGTCCTCCTCTTTACCTCCATTACAGTATTAATTATGTTATCAAACACATTTTTCTCGATATGCATGACATTAAGGTTATGTCTGATCAGATTGGTGATCCAATATGGCAGATCCCAGAATATACTCCTCTTCGTCCAATTATGGGTGCGACCAAATCCGTCACACTTGTACCCCTTAGCGGGCTCTTCGATGGCACTTGGTAAATCTTTTATCTCTTCCCATATCGTGTATCCGGGCCACCTTGGCGGAGGAATGGTCTTCTCCACAACGCCCACAAGAAAAGCATTCATGTTCTTCCGGTACGGATGATCCTTCGGCAGAAATTGTCGATGACAATCGAAGAAGCACGGTTTGCCTCCGTGTTTCAAACGGAAAGCCTTAGTACGGTCCATACAATACGGACATGAGAGACGACCATGAGTGCTCCATCTCGATAACATTCCATAAGCTAGAAAGTCGTTGATGGTCCACATAAGTGATGCCCTCATCTGAAAATTCTGCTTTCTAGAAACATTATACGTGTTGGCACCTACTTCCGACAGCTGATTCAACTCATCTATCAAAGGCTGTAAATACACATCGATGTTCCTCTTTGGATTGTTCGGACCCAAAATAATAACGGTTAGGAACATTTACGGAGTCTTCATGCACATCCAAGGCGGTAGATTGTACGGAGTGACGATCACAGGCCAACATGAATACTGGGAGCCCAAAAGTCCGAATGGGGTAAAATCGTCAGAGGAGAGCCCAAATCTGACATTACGAGGATCCGAAGCAAAATCTGGATACTCTCGATCAAAGTGCTTCCATGCTTCTCTATCGGATGGATGATCCAATACTCCTTCGATCTGTTTCCGCCCGTGCCAACTCATATTTTCTGCAGTTTCGTTAACCATAAACAACCTCTGCAACCGCGGCGTCAAAGGCAAGTAGTGCATCGAATCGGTAGGCTTTCTTGCACCGACAGACTTTTCTCTACCAGTGGCCTTGTAGCGATTAGTACCAAAGAATCTGCACGCATCTTCATCCTTGTCGTCTTTGTAGTACAACATGCACCCATTGCAACATGCATCAATTTTCTCGTATCCCATCCAGAGCGATCTCACCATCCTCGTAGATCAGTAGAAGTCTTTAGGAAACTTTGTACCCTCGGGCAAGATCTCTATAATCAAATCGATCAGTCGATTATAGCATTCTTGCGACATGTTAAAATCGGACTTGATGCTCAACAATTTTGTAACCACCTTCAACGGTGAATGATCCTCACAACCAGGATATAATGGAGTCCTTGCATTCTCCAGCAACTCCATAAACTTTACAGCATCGGCATTCGGTGCCTCCTCAGCTGTATCATGATTGTCCGGATTGAAACGAGGCCCCGCCGTATCAAAAACCATGTTCACCCACCCTTCGTCATAAGCAGCGTGGTCGTGGACATCCATATACGTATCCACATATGGCTCCGACTCCGATGCTAGAGACACAAGTTCTCCGTGCGCGGTCCACTGATAGTAATTCGGCGTGAAGCCCTTCGAGTACAAATGATATGTGACTTCCACTTATGATGATATTTCAAGTTACGATATCTCACACACGGACACTTAATTTTGGTACCGTCCATGAACTGAGGGAACGCCTTGGCGAACTGCAGGAACTGTTGTACACCCTCAATGAATTCATCCCGTACACCGTACATGTCATCAGGATGATGGTTGTACATCCACGAACGATGACGCAGATAGTAATTCATATTCATTTCTAGATACTTCTGCAAAAATGATAGTATGTGTCCTATAAATTGTTAAATACATTATGATTCTCTGGAGGAAGGTAAGAACTACTCTAACTTGATACACAATGCCTTATGTGTGTGTGTGTGTGTGTGTGTGTGTGTGTGTGTGTGCATATGGTTGTTTGAGTGATTAAGTGAGCTCGGGTCACTAGGGAGAGCAGTTCACAGTGCAGCAGTGAGGAATCAGTGTGCCAATTCTGTGCTAGCAGCTAGCTATATGTATATGTATATGTATATAGATATAGATATAGATATCTAAGTATCTACTTGTATTGCTCATGTGTTATATATATATATATATATATATATATATATATATATATATATATATATATATATATATATAGTTGTGTCTCTAAGTGGTTACATATATATGTATATAGATATATATAGGAGTAGTTATATGTGCTTGTGAGTGTGTGTGTGTGTGTGTGTGTGTGTGTGTGTGTGTGTGTGTGTGTGTGTGTGTGTGGAGAGGTTCGGGCACTGCAGGTAGTACAGTGCACAGGAAACAGCAAGCACAACAGAGGAGCAGCAAGCAGAGTAGGCTCGGGCAGTGCATCAGCTGCCTCTTCAATGCAGAAATGCACTGCAGCAAGGCCAAAGTAGTGCAGCCATATGTATCAGCATTTTAGCACTGAAACATCATTTCAGTGGCAGCAACATTGAGCAACTACCCGAGCTACACCAGCAGCAATGCAGCAAGGCCCTTCGAGCACACAGCAAGCAGTACAACATTACAGCAACAACAAGCAACATTGTGTTGCACCAACATTAGCTTCCTTTTGTAGCACTGGAAGAACCAAGATCCCAGGTCAAAAATCATAACCCTAACCCCAGGTCAAAAACCCTAACCCCAGGTCAAAAACCCTAACCCCTGGTCAAAAATCCTAACCCTAATCGTAATCCTAGGTCCTGATCCCAGGTCGTGTCAGTTTTGGGTTAGGGTTAGTATCATGTGTGTGTGTGTGTCATATCTGTGTCAGTGTCTGTCACGTGTGTGTCGTGTCTGTGTCTGTGTCATGCCGTGTCTTGAGAGAGAGAGAGAGTTAGGGTTTATCTAGAAGAGGAGGAGGGGGATGTCGGAGTAGGGCGTTGTGGAGGATGCCGGTTGCCGGAGAGGGGGGGAAAGCCACGGGTTTGAGAATTTTCAAAAAATTCGACAGATGGGGGGAATCAAAACCGATCCCTAATTAACAAAATTTTAGCGACGTTTAGCGACGTCAAATAAACATATCGCTAATAGAAATGTTTTGCGACGTCACAAAAGTCGCTAAACACGTCGCTAAATATTAAAAATATAAACGTTGCTAAATATGAGGTTAAACGTCGCTAAATTATAAATTTCAGCGACGTTTAGCGACCTTAGATAACTTATAGCGACTATTCTTTTAAAAAAATAAATTATAGTCGCTAAACGTTGCCAAACAGCGACGCATAGCGACGTTTATATTTTGAGTCGCTGATAACTTTAATATTTTAACTTTACGTCGCTAAAAACGTCTCTAATCCCGCAATTTTTAGTAGTGTAGGAAGATCATCTTTATCTGTGGTGATGGGAACAGAAACCTCAGGCACGAAAGATGATTGGTTGAGGGCTGAATTTTGTAGAACTACTGGTCTGTCCTTGGATCTCTGATAAACCTGTAAATGAGAAATGGAGACAAAAATTGATTCAAGAATGACCGAAAGTGGTATGGAAGATATCAAATCTGTTGTAAAAGGAATACAACGGTCTCCTGAAGGAAAGAAAGGGGTAGACTCAAAGAATGTAACATCCGCACTGACATAATATTTGCGTGATTGTGGACTGTAACAACGATAACCTTTTTTAGTACGGGGATAACCAATAAAGATACACTTCAGAGATCTAGGAGCCAACTTATCTCGATTAGGTTCCAAGTTATGAATAAAAGCGACACACCCAAACACTCGAGGAGATAAGAAAAAAGGTGCGACATCTGTATATAATATGGCAAATGGAACTTTGTTATTTAATACAGATGATAGCATGAGATTAATTAGATAACATGCAATAAGAATGACATCTGCCCAATACTGTTTAGGGACATGCTTATTGAACATGAAAGTTCGAGCCACATCTAAAATGTATCGATATTTTTGTTCGGCTATACCATTTTGTTGAGAGCTGTGGACACAACTGGTTTGATGAATTATGTCACGCCCCGATTCTGTGGAATCGATAGTTGTCCCCCCAAGGCTAAGTATTTAATTTTGCATAGCGAGCACATATTCAGAGTACGCAGATAAATTGAAACACAGATTGAAGCATGGAAAAGTTCTCTTTTTATTGATAATATGAACATCTATTACAAACTCCTGAACTGAGTCATAAGGTTGCCTCTCGGGCTTACAAAAGTGTTGACACAAAATGAGATAGTTGTCATGTACATTACATCCTTTTACTAAAACTCAAAATATAAGACCTCCTGGTAGAATGACGGCCTTCCCACGAAGCTGCATGATTGCTTGGGTTGCTAGATTCTTGCTCAAAATGCTTTAAAAGAGGGCACGGATCAAGGCGTGCCTACAGCTAGACTGGATTGGGGGATTGACTTCGGCTCCTCGCTCGGCTCTCCTTAGTGCGGGGAACCTGTTTCAACGAGGGTCAGTACATCAAAATATACTGGTGAAGGCAAGCTAACCCAACTATACCAATCAACGTATTGTTTATATGAAGCATGCATATTATTTGTGGTCTTTCTATCTTGTCTTAGTTTATTTTACAGCAAGCAATAGATATAAAAATTAATGAAATACTTGCCACCGCTCGGTGACATTTACCTTTCCGTCTGAACTAACTGCACAATACTTACCATGTCCTTCCCTGCCAAGAAGACACAAGTTAGTTTACAACAGGTTTAAATATACGAAGGGATCACTGCATTGATGCCATAAGGGACGGTTCTAGTCTGGGGCGGAATGACTTGCAACGCAAGGATCAGGGCATCGCAGGCCATTCCGTCCGATGTAGGAGACTATCAGGAGTTCCGTCTGGATCAGATCGGTGCCAGTGCCCCAGCGACCATCCGCAGGAACTAAGACCTTGTGCACAAGTTGTCCGTGATCAACGTAGTACTCTAAGTTAGCATTTGAGGCAAATTAAGATAATATCAGGCGTTGGACAATAACAGGGCAAGATCTACTTTTGTATAGTCTTCTTGTTCAGTTTATTGCATTCAGGATAAGTTCTATACATAGCACAATTTAAGAAGAAGTATATATTCTATCTTGTATTTATGCATATGATAAATATTCCAAACGAACAAGTATGTAAATGAGTAACCGTTCACAAGTTTGATTGACAAGCATAATATCTCAAGTCTGTTTCCTTATTATCTTGAAGTCTTTTTAGTTATTACTTGGTATCGTTTGATCGGGGCAAGCAAGAATACAAGATTTTAGGTGTAAAGACTGGAAGAAGGGCCAGCTAATCGGGATGGTAGCCACTCACAAGTTTGTTGGAAGGAAGAGGGAAAGAGGTGCTTCAGGAGTCCGTTCGAGCGTTGCCTATTGGTGGTTCACCTGCATTGCCACGAACAGCTGATCAATACCTCTTCCACTCTTTCCAATATCGAAATTGAAGTGCAGTTCAACGGATGAAAACAATGAAATCCATCAAAACCGTTCAAAAAAACTCAAGCAAATCCGAAAACCAACTCAAGGCACGAAAGCAACAAGCGACAGCGAAAACTAGGCAGCAAAAGATGCAGCGGAGAGGTCCCTCCTGACTCTGCCGCTAAGTCGATCCCGGGGGCACAGTCCACTGAATATGGGAATCGATTCCGAAGAAGCAAGTCCATAAAGAGGATGGGTTCTTGTTTCAATCTATCCCGATCGAACGATACTGTCTTGTATTTCTTAGTCGCGCTCCCCGAATAGGGGGAACTGGGCACCACGTCCTACCCAACTAATTGGAAGTTTCGTCCCGAAACTTAGAAATAGAACCTACCACTAGGAAATAATGAGGGGAACCTTTTCCTCATCTCAGATTCAAGTTCCCAAGTGGATTCTTCGACAGAGTGATTTCGCCAAAGCATGCGTACGAGAGGAACTGAACGACTTCGGAGCAGCTTTTCTTTTCTATCCAAAATTTGCACAGGTTGTTCTACATACGTCAAGTCTGCCTGAAGGTTCAGCTGATACAGACCTATCACATGGCTCGGGTCGTACACATACTTCCTAAGTTGGGAAATATGGAAAATATCATGTACTTCGGATAGGGATGGCGGTAGAGCAATCTAGTATGCAACTGAGGCAACTCGCTTTAGTATTTCGAACGGACCGACGAATCTCGAACTTAGCTTCCCCTTTGCTCCGAATCTGGTGACTCCTCACATGGATGAGACTTTGAGAAATACCCGGTCGCCTTCATGAAATTCAAGTGGTCGTCGATGTATATCCGCGTAGCTCTTTTGGCAGCTTTGAGCTACCTTTAGTCTTTCCCGAATCAAGTGAACCTTTTGGACAGTCTGTTCCACAAGCTCAGGGCCAAGGATCTGCCGTTCACCAACTTTGTCCTAACAGATCGGGGATCTGCACTTCCGCCCATACAACGCCTTATACGGCACCATCTGAATGCTGGATTGGAAATTGTTGTTGTATGCAAATTCAACCAACGGTAGATGCAGGTCCCAACTAGTCTTCAAATCCAAGGCGCAGAGTCGCAGCATGTCTTCGAGGATTTGGTTGACATGTTCCGTTTGGCCGTCGGTCTGTGGATGATAGGAGGAGCTGAACTTCAACTTCGTCCACATTGCTGACTGCAGACTTTCCCAGAAATGCGATATGAATCGACCATCTCGATCGGAGACTATGGATACGGGCACGCAGTGGAGTCGAACGATTTCGTTGAGATATATCTGAGCCAAGCGGTCGGCACTCCAAGTAGACTTGATAGGCAGAAAATGAGCAGACTTGGTGAGGCGATCGACAATGACCCAAACAGCATCATTCCCCCGTTGTGTCCTTGGAAAGCCAATAATGAAATCCATTGTTATATGTTCCCATTTCCACTTCGGAATAGCAAGGTTCTGCAGCTCTCCGCCCGGTTTCTGGTGCTCGACCTTTACTCTCTGACAAGCCATGCAATGCGACACGAATAGCGCCGTATCTCGTTTCAAGCCGTGCCACCAAAACGTCGTATGGAGATCTCGATACATCTTTGTGCTACCCGGATGAGAAGTATAACTAGCATAATGTGCTTCAGTGAGTATCTCTCGTCTGAGGGTCGCATCGTCAGGAACGCACAGTCTTCCCTTCACTCGGAGCATCATGTCCGCACCTACCGCAAAGTCGGATGCCTTTCCTGCTGAGATAAGACCATGCATCTTTTGCAGGAACAGGTCATCCTTCTGAGCGGCCTTAACCTTTTGTAACAAGTCGGGTTCGAGGCACAGTTGTGCCACTTGCGCCCACTTTTTGTATATGATTTTTAGAGTAATGCCCAAGGATTCAAGATCTCGACGCAGCCTGTCATCAATAGCCAAACTTCCTACAAACACTCGACTCAGTGCATCAGCTACCACATTTCCCTTACCAGGCGTGTATCTGATCATGAGATCAAAGTCGCTAAGGAGTTCAAGCCAACGCCGATGTCGAAGATTCAAATCCCTTTGTGTATACAAATATTTCAAGCTCTTATGGTCCGTGTAGATTTCACACGGTACACCATAAAGTTAGTGACGCCACAGCTTCAGTACGAACACTACTGTGGCAAGTTCGAGATCATACGTTGGGTAGTTCATCTCGTGAGGCTTTAGCTGCCTCGACGCAAAGGCTATCACTTTATCCCTTTGCATCAAGACACATCCCAGTCCTTTACCTGACGCATTACTGTATATTTTGAAATCATCTGGTCCGTTCGGCAGAGTAAGGATCGGGGCAGAGACGAGGCGCTGTCTTAACTCCGTAAACGAAGCTTCACAGTCGTCCGTACAAGTAAACTTTACACCTTTACGAGTGAGCTGAGTCAGGGGCGAAGCAATTTTTGTAAAGTCTCGTATAAATCTGCGGTAGTAGCCTGCCAGTCCAAGGAAACTTCGGATATCGCTAGCTGACTCCGGCCATTTCCACTGCGTAATAGCTTCCACCTTCCTTAGGTCTACTGAAATACCTTGTGAAGAGATAATGTGCCCTAAAAAGGATATGCTATCCAGCCAGAATTCATATTTACTCAATTTTGTATACAACTTGTTGTTTCGAATGGTTTGTAGCACCATCCGCAGGTGTCCTGCGTGCTCATCCCTAGTCTTCGAGTACACCAAGATGTCATCGATAAAAACCACCACGAATTTATCGATGAAGGGCCGAAATACACGATTCATCATGTCCATGAATGCAGTAGGCGCATGCATCAGTCCAAACGGTATGACAGAAAATTCATAGTGCCCGTATCAGGTTCGAAAGGCAGTCTTCGGCATGTCTTCTGTCTTAATCTTCAGCTGGTGGTAGCCCGAGCGAAGATCAACATTTGAAAATACCGTTGCCCCCTGTAGCTGATTAAACAAGTCATCTATCCGTGGCAGAGGATATTTGTTCCTCATAGTGACCTTGTTCAGTTCCCTGTAATCGATGCAGAGGCGTAGTGTTCCATCCTTCTTCTTCACGAAGAGCATAGGCGCACCCCAAGAAGACACACTTGGACGGATAAACCCATGATCTAGTAACTCTTGAAGCTGACACTTTAATTCTTTTAGTTCTACAGGGGTCATTCTGTACGGAGGTTTAGAGATCGGATGTGTGTTCGGGAAGGTGTCTATGGTGAATTCTATCTCTCGGTCTGGTGGCATGCCGGGTAGTTTGCTCGAAAACACATCGGGGAACTCTGCCTCAACGAAATTAGACTCGACGTTTGCGTAGTTCTGCCGTATGTCCCGAACCGACGCTAAGAATCCCTCGCAGCCTGAGTGTAGCATTCGTCGAGCAGATGTTGCAAAAATTACCATGCAGGCCCTGGTCGCATCAGTTGCCGGACTACTCGTGTAGCAGAATTCGGGTTCTCCAGGCAAGCGAAAAACGACTCGTTTCTCTGCACACTCTATAGTTGCCGCGCAGGCGCCAAGCCGATCCATTCCCAAAATAATATCGTAGTCCCGAATATCTAAATCTAAAACATCGAGAGATACCTTCCTTCCTCCAGTACAGATGTAGCCACCTTGGCATACTGAACGGACAGGTATTTTCGTACCAGAGGGGGTGCTAACACTTAAATCTAAATGCAACGGAGTTATTTCTATATTGTTCTCCGCAGCAAAGTTTATAGATATAAAGCTATGCGTTGCACCAGAATCAAATAGTACACGAGCAGGTATGTTATTGAAAAGTAAATTACCTGACACGACGGTGTCTGAAGCTAGAGCTTCTTCCCGTGTCATGGTATAGACCCGGCCTTGAGCTTGGCGGCGCTCTTGCTGAGGCGCAGCTCGATTGGCCTGGTTTACAGCAGCCTGATTTGGTTGTTGAGGAAGGCAATCAGAAAGCGGTCAAGTATCAATCTGATGTGTTGCATCGCCACAGCGGAGGCATGTACCTAGCTTCTTGCGACATTCTTTTTCAATGTGCCCCTATTTGTTGCAGTAGTGGCATCGCGGCCCCGTGTTTCCTCTCTGATTACCGCCGTTATTTGGACGCTTTACAGCGGTGTTTCCTCTATCGTTGCTTTGGCGTTTGTGATTGGAGGTATGCACAGCGCCAGCAGGAACGTGAGGATACTGCGGTTCGAGGAAAAGGGCGTGATTAAGGACTTCCCGCATTGTCTGGTACTGTGGAACGACTACATGCGCATGTATAGCAGGACGTAGACCTCCTTCGAATCGTCTGGCAAACTTATCAAGCTTGTTGAACTCAGTAGAATACTATTTGACTGTCATGCTGCCCTGCCGCAGTTGCACAAACTCATTTTTCTTCTGACGACGTACAGGCGGGGTATAAACTCCTCCTCAAATGCGCCACGGAAGGTGTCTCATGCTATCGCCTCCCCTCCATTATCAATTGGAAGAGATCGTCGATGCACGTCCCACCAATCGTGCGCATTGAGGCGAAGCTGCAGTTGAGCACATGCGACGCACTTTTCTTTAGGTACTTCTAAGAGGGAGAAATGGTCTTCAAGTTTGGCAAGCCAATATAGGGCCACGATTGGGTCCTCAGTCCCCTTGAATGACGTGTTGCAGACTTTCTTGAAGTCACCAAAGTCGAAGGCAGTCACATCCTTCTTTCTCGGAGTCTGAGTTGTCTCGACTTCAAGTGCTGGTTGTTCCACCGGAGTCACTGTTATTGCTGCGGACTGGTTGTGTCACGCCCCGATTCCGTGGAACCGATATTCGTTCCCCGGGCATGACCACCGTGCGGGCCTAGGTTGCGCACTGCACAAGGCTAAGTATTTTTGTTTTGCATAGCGAGCACATATTTAGAGTACGCAGATAAATTGAAACACAGATTGAAGCATGGAAAAGTTCTCTTTTATTGATAATATGAACATCTATTACAAACTCTTGAACTGAGTCAAAAGGTTGCCTCTATGGGCTTACAAATGTGTTGACACAAAATGAGATAGTAGTCATGTATATTACATCCCTTACTAAAACTCAAAATATAGGACCTCCGGTTGGAACGATGGCCTTCCCACGAAGCTGCATATTTGCTTGGGTTGACAGCTTCTATCTTCAAAATACTTCAAAAGGTGGCACGGATCAAGGCGTGCCTACAGCTGGACTGGATTGGGGGATTAATTTCTGCTCCTCGCTTGGTTCTCCTTAGCGCGGGAAACCTGTTTCAACGAGGGTCAGTACATCAAAACGTACTGGTAAAGGCAAGCTAACCCAACTATACCAATCAACACGTTATTTTAATGAAGCATGCATAATTTTTGTGATCTTTCTATCTTGCCTTAGTTTATTTTACAGCAAGCAATAGATATAGAAATCAATGAAATAACCTACCACCGTTTGGTGACATTTACCTTTCCGTTTGAACCACCTGCACAATACTTACCATGTCCTTCCCTGCCAAGAAGACACAAGTTAGTTTGCAGCAGGTTTAAAATATACGTGGGGATCACTGGCTTGATGCCATATTGGACGATATAGTCTATGGACAAGGATGGTATGCAACGAAGCACTGGAGGCGCTGCATAATCCTGTCCGGGACATAAGACTATCATGAAGTTCCGTCCGGATCGGATCGGTGCCAGTGCCCCAGCAACCGTCCGCAGGAACCCAAAGGCCTTGTGCACAAGTTGTCCGTGATCAAACGGCGTTTGTTTTGAGTTTAACCATTTATGTAGCTGAGGCAATGAAATCAGGAGATAGGTAGCATTGTATGGTTTATTTTGCATAGTCTCCCTGATCAATTGTTGCATGGCAAGGATTGTTCTACATATAGCACATATATAGAAGTAGACATTCTAACTTATATTTATGCATATGATGAACATTCCAAACGAACAAGCATGTAAGTAAGTAACCGTTCACAGGTTTCATTTGACAAGCATAATTTCTCAAGTCTATTCCCTTATTATCTTGAAGTCTTTTAGTTATTACTTGGTATCGTTTGATCGGGGCAAGCACGAATACAAGATTTTATATGTGAAGACTGGACGAAGGGCCAGCTAATCGGGATGGTAGCCACTCACTTAGTAGTTGGAAGGAAGAAGGAAAAGGTGCTTCAGGAGTCCGTTCGAGCGGTGCCTACTGCTGGTTCACCTGCATTGCCACGAACAGCTGATCAATACCTCTTCCACCCTTCCAATATCGGAATTGAAGTACAGTTTAACGAACAAAAGCAATGAAATCCATCGAAACCATTTAAGAAAGCTCAAGCAAATCCGAAAACCAACTTAAGACACGAAAGCAACAAGCGACAGCGAAAACTAGGCAGCAAAAGATGCAGTGGAGAGGTCCCTCCTGACTCTGCCGCTAAGTCGATCCCGGGGGCACGGTCCACTAAATATGGGAATCAATTCCAAAGAAGCAAATCCATAAAGAGGATGGGTTCTTGTTTCAATCTATCCCGATCGAACAATATCGTCTTGTATTTCTTAGCCGCGCTCCCCGAATAGGGGGAACGGGACACCACATCCTACCCAACTAATTGGAAGTTTCGTCCCGAAACTTAAGGAATAGAACCTACCACTAGGAAATAATGAGGGGAACCTTTCTCTCATCTCGGATTCAAGTTCCCAAGTAGATTCTTCGACAAAGTAATTTCTCCAAAGTACGCACACGAGAGGAACCGAACGACTCCGAAGCAGCTTTTTTTTCCTATCCAAAATTTGCACAGGTTGTGATATATACGTCAAGTCGGCCTGAAGGTTCAGTTGTTCAAGGTCTACCACGTGGCTCGGGTCGTACACATATTTTCTAAGTTGAGAAACATGAAAAATATCGTGTACATCAGATAGGGATGGTGGTAGGGCAATCTGATATGCAACTGAGGTAACTCGCTTTAGTATTTCGAACGGACCGACAAATCTCGGACTTAGCTTCCCTTTTGCTCCGAATCTGGTGACTCCTCGCATGGGCGAGACTTTTGAGAAATACTCGGTCGCCTTCTAGAAACTCAAGTGGTCGTCGATGTATATACGCGTAGCTCTTTTAACGGCTTTGAGCTACCTTTAGTCTTTTCCGAATCAAGCGAACCTTTTGGACGGTCTGTTCCACAAGCTCAGGGCCAAGGATCTGTCGTTTACCAACTTCGTCCCAACAGATCGGGGATCTGCACTTTCGCCCATACAATGCCTCATACGGCGCCATCTGAATGCTTGATTGATAACTATTGTTGTAAGCGAATTCGGCTAACGGTAGGTGTCAGTCCCAACTTGTCTTCAAATCCAAGGCGCAGAGTCGCAGCATGTCTTCTATGATCTGGTTGACACATTCTGTTTGGCCGTCGGTCTGTGGATGGTAGGCGGAGCTAAACTTCAACTTCGTCCCCATCGCTGACTACAGGCTTACCCAGAAACGCGATATAAATCGACCAACTCTGTCAGAGACTATTGATACGGGCACGCCATAGAGCCGAACGATTTCGTTGAGATATATCTGAGCCAAGCGGTCGGCACTCCAAGTAGATTTGATAGGCAGAAAATGAGCATTCTTGGTTAGGCGATCGACAATGACCCAAATAGCATCATTCCCCTGTTGCGTCCTTAGCAAGCCAACAATGAAATCCATTGTTATATATTCCCATTTTCACTCCGGAATAGCAAGGTTTTGCAGCTCTTCGCCCAATTTCTGGTGCTCGGCCTTTACCCTCTGACAAGCCATGCAATGCGACACGAACAGCGCCATATCCCGTTTTAAGCCGTCCCACCAGAATGTCATTCGGAGATCCCGATACATCTTTGTGCTACCTGGATGAGAAGTATAACTAGCATAATGAGCTTCAGTGAGGATCTTTTTTCTGAGGGCCGCATCGTTCGGAACGCACAGTCTTCCCTTCACTCGGAGCATCCTATCCGTGCCTACCGTAAAGTCGGATGCCTTTCCTGCTGAGATAAGAGCATGAATCTTTTGCAGGAACGGATCATCCTTCTGAGCGGCCTTAACCTTTTGTAACAAGTCGGGTTCGAGGCGCAATTGTGCCACTTGCGCCCACTTTTTTGTATCTGATTTTTAGAGTAATGCCCAAGGATTCAAGATCTCGGTGCAGCCTATCATCAATAGCTAAACTCCCAACGAACACTCGACTCAGTGCGTCAGCTACTACGTTTCCTTTGCTAGGTGTATATCTGACCATCAAGTTGAAATCGCTAAGGAGTTCTAGCCATCGCCGCTGCTGAAGATTCAAATCCTTTTGTGTGTACAGATATTTCAAACTCTTATGGTCCGTGTAGATCTCACACGGTACACCATAAAGGTAGTGGCGCCACAGCTTCAGTGCAAACACTACCGCAGCCAGTTCTAAGTCATACATCGGATAGTTCTTCTCGTGAGGCTTTAACTGCCTTGACGCATAGGCTATCAATTTATCCCTTTGCATCAGGACACATTCAGCCCTTTACCTGAAGCATCGCTGTAAATTTTGAAATTATCCGGTTCGTTCGGCAGAGTGAGGATTGGGGCAGAGACGAGGTGCTGCTTTAACTCCGTAAACGAAGCTTCACAATCGTTCGACCAAGTAAACTTTGCACCTTTTCGTGTGAGCTGAGTTAAGGGCGAAGCAATTTTAGCAAAATTTTGTATAAACCTGCGGTAGTAGCCTGCCACTCCAAGGAAACTTCGGATATCGCTAGCTGACTCCAGTCGTTTCTATTGCATGATAGCTTCCACCTGCCTTGGGTCTACTGAAATGCCTTATGAAGAGATGATATACCCTAAGAAGGATATGTTGTCCAACCAAAATTCACATTTACTCAGTTTGGCATACAATTTGTTGTCTCGAAGGGTTTGCAGCACCATCCGCAGGTGTCCTGCGTGCTCATCCCTAGTCTTCGAGTACACCAAGATGTCATCGATAAAAACTACCACGAATTTATTGATGAAGGGCCGAAATACACGATTCATTAAATCCATGAATGCAGCAGGTGCATTCATCAGTCCAAACGGCATCACTGAAAATTTATAATGCCCGTATCGGGTTCGAAAGGCAGTCTTCGGCATGTCTTCTGGCTTAATCTTCAGCTGGTGGTAGCCCGAGCGAAGATCAATTTTTAAAAACACCGTTGCCCCTTGTAACTGATCAAACAGGTCGTATATCCGTGGCAGAGAATATTTGTTTCTGATTGTTACCTTGTTCAGTTCCCTGTAATCGATGCAGAGGCATAGTATTCCGTCCTTCTTCTTCACGAAGAGCACAGGCACGCCCCAAGGAGACACGCTCGGACGGATGAACCCACGATCTAGTAATTCTTGAAGCTGGCACTTTAACTCTTTTAATTCTGCAGGGGCCATTATGTACGGAGGCTTAGAGATCGGCTGTGTATTTGGGAAGGTGTCTATGGTGAATTCAATCTCTCGGTCTGACGGCATGCCGGGTAGTTCGCTCGAAAACACATCGGAGAACTCCGCCTCAATGGAAGTAGAATCGATGTTTGCGTAGTCCTGTCGTGTGTTCCGAACCGATGCTAGGAATCCCTCGCAGCCTGAGTGTAACATTCGTCGAGCAGATGTTGCATAAATCACCATGCAGGCCCTGGTCGCATCAGTCGCTGGACTACTAGTGTAGCAGAATTCGGCTTCTCCAGGCAGGCGAAAAATGACTTGTTTCTCTGCACACTCTATAGTTGCCGCGCAGGCGCCAAGCCAAGCCAATCCCAAAATGATATCATAGTCCCGAACATCAAGAACTAAAACATCAAACGATAGCTTCCTTCCTCCAATACATATGTAACCACCTTGGCATACTGAACGGACAGGTATTTTCATACCAGAGGGGGTGCTAACACTTAAATCTAGGTGCAACAGAGTCATTTCTATATTGTTCTCCGCATCAAAGTTTGTAGATATAAAGCTATGGTTTGCACTAGAATCAAATAGAACACGAGCAGGTATGTTATTGAAAAGCAAAGTACCTGACACAACGGTATCCGAGGCCAAAGCTTCCTCTCGTGCCATGGTATAGACCCGACCTTGAGCCTGATTACGCCCTTGTTGAGGCGCAGCTTTGTTAGCCTGGGTTGCAGCAGCCTGAGTCGGTTGTTGAGTACGACGATTATGGCAGCTCAGAGGGCAATCACTGATCCAGTGGTTCGCATCACCATAAATGAGGCATAAGCCGAGTTTCTGACGACATTTCTCGGCCGTATGGTAGAGCCTCCCGCAGAAGGAACATGGTGGCCCTGGATTTCCCTTTTTCGAACCGCCGTTGTTAGGGCGCTTTGCAGCATTGTTTCCTCTATCGTTGCTATAGCGTTTATGATTTGACGTTTGCACAGCGCCGGCAGCAACGTGAGGATACTGCGGTTCGAGGGAGAGGGCATGGTTTAAGACTTCTCGCATTGTCTGATACTGTGGAACGACTACGTGCGAGTGGATAGCAGGACGTAGACTGCCTTCGAATCGTCTGGCACGACTCGATGCATCGGGTAGGTAGGAGCTGGCAAACTTGGCAAGCTTGTTGAACTCTACAGAGTATTGCTTTACAGTCATGTTGCCCTGCCGTAGTTGTACAAACTCGTTTTCCTTCAGACGTCGTACAGGCGGGGGTATGAATTCTTCCTCAAATGCGCCACGGAAGGTGGCCCATGCTATTGCCTCCCCTTCATTCTCAACTGGAAGAGATCGTCGATGCACGTCCCACCAATCGTGCGCTTTGAGGCGAAGCTGCAGTTGAGCACACGCGACTCACTTTTCTTCAGGTACTTCTAGGAGAGAAAAATGGTCTTCAAGCTCGGCGAGCCAATCTAGGGCCACGATCAGGTCCTCAGTGCCCTTAAATTGCGTGTTGCAGACTTTCTTGAAGTCACTGAAGGTGAAGGCATACTTCCCTCATCCTTAGTGTTGACGGTGTCTCGACTTCAAGTATTGGTTGTTCCACCGGAGTCGTTGTTGTTGCTGCGGACTGGTTGGAGGCCAAAGTCTGAACAAGTTGCTGCAGGGTATCTACCTGCTTTTATTGGACTGAGAGTCGGGTCTCTAGATTGCTCTCGAACTTGGCTTGGCGGACATCATCTCTCTGTCGTTGTGCTTCCAACATTTGCATCACTTGCTGAAGCGGATCTACTCGAGACATGCCCCATTGGCTCCGAGAGCTTCCTGATATGCCAGAGCTGCTCTCCTGAGCCTGTGTCTTATCTGGTGCTAACGCAGAGGATTGCGCTTGTGACATTCCTTCAAAAGAAGGTAAATTATATCAGGATCATAATGTATTATGGACTTATTGCATGAACGTATCTCATTTTGGCCTAACGAGTTCAAGAGTTCGCACAGGGATTTATCGTTAAGGGAACTTTTCCAGTGCAAAAGTCAAAGGGACTTTGAAGCTGTGCTCTGATACCAACATGTCACGCCCCGATTTCGTGGAACCGATATTCGTCCCCCGGACGTGACCGCCGTGCGGGCCTAGGTTGCGCACTGCACAAGGCTAAGTATTTTTGTTTTGCATAGCGAGCACATATTCAGAGTACGCAGATAAATTGAAACACGGATTGAAGCATGAAAAGTTCTATTTTATTGATAATATGAACATCTATTATAAACTCTTGAACTGAGTCATAAGGTTGCCTCTATGGGCTTACAAATGTGTTGACACAAAATGAGATAGCAGTCATGTATATTACATCCCTTACTAAAACTCAAAATATAGGACCTCCGGTTGGAACGATGGCCTTCCCACGAAGCTGTATATTTGCTTGGGTTGCCAGCTTCTATCTTCAAAATACTTCAAAAGGTGGCACGGATCAAGGCGTGCCTACAGCTGGACTGGATTGGGGGATTAATTTCTGCTCCTCGCTTGGTTCTCCTTAGCGCGGGAAACCTGTTTCAACGAGGGTCAGTACATCGAAACGTACTGGTAAAGGCAAGCTAACCCAACTATACCAATCAACACGTTGTTTTAATGAAGCATGCATAATTTTTGTGATCTTTCTATCTTGTCTTAGTTCATTTTACAGCAAGCAATAGATATAGAAATCAATGAAATAACCTACCACCGTTTGGTGACATTTACCTTTCCGTCTGAACCACCTGCACAATACTTACCATATCCTTCCCTGCCAAGAAGATACAAGTTAGTTTGTAGCAGGTTTAAAATATACGTGGGGATCACTGGCTTGATGCCATATTGGACGATATAGTCTATGGACAAGGATGGTATGCAACGAAGCACTGGAGGCGCTGCATAATCCTGTCCGGGACATAAGACTATCATGAAGTTCCGTCCGGATCGGATCGGTGCCAGTGCCCCAGCAACCGTCCGCAGGAACCCAAAGGCCTTGTGCACAAGTTGTCCGTGATCAAACGGCGTTTGTTTTGAGTTTAACCATTTATGTAGCTGAGGCAATGAATTCAGGAGATAGGTAGCATTGTATGGTTTATTTTGCATAGTCTCCCTGATCAATTGTTGCATGGCAAGGATTGTTCTACATATAGCACATATATAGAAGAAGTAGACATTCTAACTTATATTTATGCATATGATGAACATTCCAAACGAACAAGCATGTAAGTAAGTAACCGTTCACAGGTTTCATTTGACAAGCATAATTTCCCAAGTCTATTCCCTTATTATCTTGAAGTCTTTTAGTTATTACTTGGTATCGTTTGATCGGGGCAAGCACGAATACAAGATTTTATATGTGAAGACTGGACGAAGGGCCAGCTAATCGGGATGGTAGACACTCACTTAGTAGTTGGAAGGAAGAAGGAAAAGGTGCTTCAGGAGTCCGTTCGAGCGGTGCCTACTGCTGGTTCACCTGCATTGCCACGAACAGCTGATCAATACCTCTTCCACCCCTTTCAATATCGGAATTGAAGTGCAGTTTAACGAACAAAAGCAATGAAATACATCGAAACAGTTTAAGAAAGCTCAAGCAAATCCGAAAACCAACTTAAGGCACGAAAGCAACAAGCGACAGCGAAAACTAGGCAGCAAAAGATGCAGTGGAGAGGTCCCTCCTGACTCTGCCGCTAAGTCGATCCCGGGGGCACGGTCCACTGAATATGGGAATCGATTCCGAAGAAGCAAATCCATAAAGAGGATGGGCTCTTGTTTCAATCTATCTTGATCGAACGATAGCGTCTTGTATTTCTTAGCCGCGCTCCCCGAATAGGGGGAACGGGGCACCACAGGTTGGAGGCCAAAGTCTGAACAATTTGCTGCAGGGTATCAACCTGCTTTTGTTGGACTGAGAGTCGAGCCTCTAGATTGCTCTCGAACTTGGCTTGGCGAGCATCATCTCTTTGTCGTTGTGCTTCCAACATTTGCATCACTTGCTGAAGCAGATCTACTCGAGATATGTCCCGTTGGCTCCGAGAGCTTCCTGAAGTGCCAGAACTGCTCTCCTGAGCCTGTGTCTCGCCCGGTGTTAGCGCTGAGGATTGCGCTGGAGCCGTTCCTTCAAAAGAAGATAAATTACATCAGGATCATAATGTATTATGGACTTATTGCATGAATGTATCTCATTTTGGCCTTAACGAGTTCAAGAGTTTGCACAGGAATTTATCGTTAAAGAGACTTTTCCCATACGAAGGGTCAAAGGAACTTTGAAGCTGTGCTCTGATACCAACATGTCATGCCCCGATTTCGTGGAATCGATAGTCGTCCCCCCTGGCGTGACCGTCGTGCGGGCCTAGGTTGTGCACCGCACAAGGCTAAGTATTTAATTTCGCATAGCGAGCACATATTCAGAGTACGCAGATAAATTGAAACACAGATTGAAGCATGGAAAAGTTCTCTTTTTATTGATAATATGAACATCTATTACAAACTCCTGAACTGAGTCATAAGGTTGCCTCTCGGGCTTACAAAAGTGTTGACACAAAATGAGATAGTTGTCTTGTACATTACATCATTTTACTAAAACTCAAAATATAAGACCTCCTGGTGGAATGACGGCCTTCCCACGAAGCTGCATGATTGCTTGGGTTGCTAGCTTCTTGCTCAAAATGCTTCAAAAGAGGGCACGGATCAAGGCGTGCCTACAGCTAGACTGGATTGGGGGATTAACTTCGGCTCCTCGTTCGGCTCTCCTTAGTGCGGGAAACCTGTTTCAACGAGGGTCAGTACATCGAAACGTACTGGTGAAGGCAAGCTAACCCAACTATACCAATCAACATGTTGTTTAGATGAAGCATGCATATTATTTGTGGTCTTTCTATCTTGCCTTAGTTCATTTTACAGCAAGTAATAGATATAAAAATCAATGAAATACTTGCCACCGCTCGGTGACATTTACCTTTCCGTCTGAACTACCTGCACAATACTTACCATGTCCTTCCCTGCCAAGAAGACACAAGTTAGTTTGCAACAGGTTTAAATATACGAAGGGATCACTGCATTGATGCCATAAGGGACGGTTCTAGTCTGGGGCAGAATGACTTGCAACGGAAGGATCAGGGCATCGCAAGCCATTTCGTCCGATGCAGGAGACTATCAGAAGTTTCGTCCGGATCGTATCGGTGCTAGTGCCCCAGCGACCGTCCGCAGGAACTAAGACCTTGTGCACAAGTTGTCCGTGATCAACGTAGTACTCTAAGTTAGCATTTGAGGCAAATCAAGACAATATCAGGCGTAGGGCAATAACAGGGCAAGATCTACTTTTGCATAGTCTTCCTGCTTCCTGTTCAGTTTATTGCATTCAGGATAAGTTCTATACATAGCACAATTTAAGAATAAGTATATATTCTATCTTGTATTTATGCATATGATAAATATTCCAAACGAACAAGTATGTAAATGAGTAACCGTTCACAAGTTTGATTGACAAGCATAATATCTCAAGTCTGTTTCCTTATTATCTTGAAGTCTTTTTAGTTATTACTTGGTATCGTTTGATCGGGGCAAGCAAGAATACAAGATTTTAGGTGTGAAGACTGGAAGAAGGGCCAGCTAATCGGGATGGTAGCCACTCACAAGTTTGTTGGAAGGAAGAGGGAAAGAGGTGCTTCAGGAGTCCGTTCGAGCGTTGCCTATTGGTGGTTCACCTGCATTGCCACGAACAGCTGATCAATACCTCTTCCACTCTTTCCAATATCGAAATTGAAGTGCAGTTCAACGGATGAAAACAATGAAATCCATCAAAACCGTTCAAGAAAACTCAAGCAAATCCGAAAACCAACTCAAGGCACGAAAGCAACAAGCGACAGCGAAAACTAGGCAGCAAAAGATGCAGCGGAGAGGTCCCTCCTGACTCTGCCGCTAAGTCGATCCCGGGGGCACAGTCCACTGAATATGGGAATCGATTCCGAAGAAGCAAGTCCATAAAGAGGATGGGTTCTTGTTTCAATCTATCCCGATCGAACGATACTGTCTTGTATTTCTTAGTCGCGCTCCCCGAATAGGGGGAACTGGGCACCACAAATTATACCACGATCAACACAGAAACTGTTCACAGAAGATTGAGTATATTCCAAAGCATTATCAGAACGCAAAATTTTGATACGTTTATCAAACTGAACATAGACTTCATTATAAAAAGCAGATAACACATTTGGAAACTCAGATCTTTCTTTCATTAAATAACACCAAGTCATTCTGGAAATCATCAATAAAAATAACAAAATACTGAAATCCTTTCGGACTTTTGACTCTAGACGGACCCCAAATATCAGAATGAACAAGATCAAAAGACCATAATTGACGACTCTCACTACGACGGAAGAAGGAACTACGGTAATGCTTGCCTAACTGACAAGCCTCACATTCAAGACTAGAAACACGACTCAAACTAAGAACAACTTGACGCAACTTAGCCAAAGACGGATGTCCCAAACGATAATGCCACTGCAACAGAGAAGTAGAAATAGAAGTGAAGGCCTTTCTAGGTAGATCCAAGTAGTACAGTCCATCTTTTTCATACCCTGAACCAATCATCTTCTTCGTCCTGAGGTCCTGAAAAACACACGAAGTGGGAGAAAATATCACAGAACATTGAAGAGATTTGGTTAACTGGCTCACAGATAACAAATTAAATAAAAAATTAGGCACATATAATGAATCAAATAATGATAGTGATTGAGCAGGGTGAATGACACATTTCCCAAGCACAGGACGAGTAGACCCATCAGCCAAGATAATATTATGTTTCATTGAACTACGATTATGAAAGAAAGATGTTATACCAGACATGTGAAAGCTTGCTCCTGAGTCGATGACCCAAAAGGTGGATGGTGGCTGGGTTGCCACAAAAGCAGGATTACCTATATGTGTCATGGTTGCAGTAGGTTGGGAGATGGTGCTAGTAAGCGCGTTCAACTTTTGGAAGATCTGTTCAAATGGAGATGAGGTATTGGACGTTGAAGTCTGATTGTAACCCGAAGTATCATCTCTGATAGCAGAAGTGGTGACTTGGGACTGCATATATTCATCATACACTTGATGTGCATATTCTGGTTTGGCCCACTTGTCCCAACAATAGTCTTCCACATGACCGAACATTCCACAATAGTTATACTTTCGTGGTTGACCACGGCCACCACCACCACAGCCACCACCACGAATATTGTCTCTACCACCACCGCCTCCTCCTCGACCAAAACTACGACCACCATCTCTACCGCTACGTCCACTACCACGTCCACCACCACGACCAATAGCACTAGAAACTAGGTGAGAAGAGTCAGTACTCAACACCACAGAACTCTGTCCCAGAAAGGAACGATTAAGACGGGAGAAAGTATCTGTCACCGTAGGTAACTGCTCTCCAACAAGGATTTGAGCTTTATAAGGTTCGAGCGCAGGATCCAAGCCGGCTAGGATAAGTGAAACATGAAACTCTTCCTTCTGTCTCCGAGCTTCCTTCAAATCAGTAGTAATATGATGATATTGAAGCAGTTCCTCCCACAAAGCCTTCTTGGAAGCCAGATATTCATTCACAGGCTTTCCATTTTGCTTTGTGTTAAACAATAACTCGTACAACTTATAGATACAGACAACGTTTCGCTTCTGCGAATATGATTCTTTCAGAGATGCCCAAATATGTTTGCTTGATTCACACCACTAAACATTAGCAACGATATGTGGTTCCATACTATGCCACAACCACGACATAACGTATGCATCTGCACTCATCTAATCTTCATACTCAGTGAAAGTTTCAGGCGGAAGTTCTTTCGTCAAAAACTTCTTCACCCTTAACACCACTTTGATAGATTTGGACCAGACAAGGTAGTTCGGATCATTGAGTTACACCACTGTAATCGACTTTCTCAATTCATCATTAACCACCTCCGCTACCACCACCACTATTAACCTTGCTAGAAAATTCGATTCCCACCATACTTACAGATGCAACAGAAAAACAAGGTCTTTGAAACCCTAGATCTCACAGCGAATCTCAACCGACTACGAATAACCAACGAAAATCTGTAGAAACCCTAGATCTTATAAACGAACCACAAACAACGAATGACGAATTATAAAAAGTAGACAAAAAACAGCCAAAAAAAATTTGATCGACCCTGTCGTGGATAGGATGTACAGTACTCTCAAATATAAGCTATGATACCAAGTAAAATTTGAAGATGGAGAAGAGAAGGAAAAAAAGTCCGAGAAGAAAGAATATGAAAAAGAAAATTACAAGGACCTTAAACCTTATGTTATTATCTCATATCTATTTATATTGATATACAATACACCCACAATTACTATTATACCATCATATGATAAATAACAAAATAAAATAACTCTAACAAAATCATCTCAGAACATGCAAAGTGACCAAATAAAAAATCTTGAAAGAGAAAAAACAATTAGCATAACTAATGAAATTAATTGTATGCACTCGCAAGCATTAAAAAATAAATACACAGTTTGGCTAGCAAAATTAGCCAAAAGATCCATCAATGTCTTGAGAAACAGCAAAATTTCAAAGTTTGGACGATTATTCTCTCTCAATGACATAGAAAAACATCACTTTATAAATATAAGCAAAAGATATTTAACTCGGAAATAAATAGAGGCGGCTTTATTGGCAACTAGCCTTGTAGGCATCCCATCCCTGAATTCGATATTCCTTGGCTGCTTCAGCAGGATTTGCTGCCTTTATGATTCCACGGCCAACTATGATGATATCACTCCCCCTGTCACGGATAACCTGCAAAGCATAGAAATCTTCAATTACAGGTTCCAAAACAGAAAGTAAAGAAAAATACAGCCATGGTTTTAATCGGATTAATCTTTCAATTTAATTTTAAGGTTAAGGTGCACAAAACACGCAATTATTAGCCATTTCGGAGGTCAAAAGTAAAAAAGATCAAGGCCATGTCTATCTTTGAATTGTAGCAAACAGGCGAAACCAGTGATTGCCTGAACTATTTTGACATACAAATTGGGAAGGGATGCGAGTTCTTTCTTCTATTGTTCAGTACAGCATATTAACATGTTTTCTGCTTTAGAGCAACCTACAGGAGAAGACCAAACCCATCAGCAACAACCTGCTATAACTTTTAATATCATCATCGTTGTCATCCAAGCCTTCTCATGTCAGACTATAGGTAGGCTATCGTGCATAAAAAAGCTCTATAAAGGATTTGACAAAAAAATTATAACAGGTTGTTGTCGAACGTGAAGTCAACCCTCTATATTGGTGTAAAGTTCCTAACCAAGAGAACTATGTGCATGAAAGAGTCATGCCGTGGAACCTACGCGGCCATTTGGCAGGTACGCATACTTAACCTTTGGATGTGCACTTTAAAATCATGCAACCAAGGAGCACCCTCACAAGTTCCTGTAAGACTATAAAGAGTCTAGACGAAGAGAGAAGATGAGATGCAGTTTGCTGTAGGGAATTTAATTCATTTCTATAACACGTTAAGCTGATGGGTGAAAAGGAATCCCTACACTTTTTATTTAATATTATATTAAAAATTAGTTAAATAGTTCATTAATACCATAAGTTGCAGATCAGTCTTCCCTCAAATTCCTAAATTCTAGGGGAACGTGAATTCAAAATCCCCAAAATTCTGATCACAGTTTAAACCAAAGACTTTCTTTTGACAATGTACGGTCAATTTCCTAAGAAGCCATGGGCAGTCCAAACCAGTGCTGTGTCCCCAACGTGCCGTGACAGACATGACATGGCAGTCCAAACCAGTGCCGTGTCCCCAACGTGCCGTGACAGACATGACATGGAGACTCTAAAATACAAGGTTCGAAGAATCGGTATCGGTATCGGACCCTTCCTATGAATATCATGATTCGACATTAACGGCGGTTCCGGATCGGAGTATCAGATTTTTTTGGTATCGAAAAACAAATAAATTTTCAATAAATTATTAACATTTTAGAAAAAATATTTTATACATTTAGGCATAATTTTAAGTATTTCTTGTATTGTTTCTTAATAGTTTTGAAATTGAATAAAATAGTAGTCATCCTTGTCCGATAGATAAGTTTTCTTCTTTTACATCCTTGCAGATTGGTCTTTTTCGTTCAATTTTCTTTGCCGAATTAACTGAAAAAGAGACCCCCAAATGTCAGTATCGGATCGGGACACGTCAAACTGTATCGATATTGGCCGTGTCAAATCGGTATCGGCCCATACCGCAAACTATGCTAAAATATAACCAGGACACACTAGAACCTATGCCATATCCGTATTAAGCCATTTTTCAATTCATGTCAGTGACTGACATGACATGGACTCTCTAAAATATAACCAGGACACATCAGAATCTCTAAATTGTATGGGAACATGAACTCAAACTCTCCAAAATTCTGATAACAGTACATCAAAGCAATTCTTTACAATGTACAACCATTTTCCTAAGAAGTCATGGACAGTCCAAACGAGTACCGCGTCACCATCGTGTCGTGCCGTGCCGTGCCATGACGGGCATGACTCTTTCAAAATGACTACTAGGCAGTAGGAGAAAGTCCCTATCTCAGGGAAGATGTAATGAAACCAATAACGCTACAGATGCAAGAAAAACATTTTTTTTCCTAGTCAACCAAACAAAGGTAGAGGAGAGACTGTTACTCATATACTCTAGAAACCTGAAAATACCAATGCATGAGTCTAGAAGCTATATAGCCAACAAATTTAAGACATTCTGAACCCATATTAAACATGTCAGCAGATATGTGCAGCTGAACCATCAAAAGACCACAATATAGAACATGGAAAAAAACCATGGGGAGAGAAACTCACAGAGAGAGGAGTGTTATATTGCTGTCCCAAGGAATCCCCACCAGACACCATTTGAACACCTGGAGTCGCATGAATAAATGCTGGGCTTACTGGGCCACCTTCCCACGACGCTGGATTGACTGATATAAAGCCAATGACAAAGTCTGAATGTTGCTCAGCAATTTTAACTGCAGCAGCAGTATAATCACCCTTGGCAAGGGTACCAGAAGAACTCATTTCTGCCAGCAAGAGCAGTCCCCTACCTCGAGGTAAACCCTGCATATACAATAAAATCTGAATCGAAGAAACAGAGAGTCTGAGCAAGATAACTTTATTGTACAATCATCTATCTGTAATCAATTCAAAAACCTTCAACTTGAGACCATCTACAATTCCAGGTCCAGGAATTATGTGTGCATTAACAATATCTGCCCAATCCAATATGTGAAAGATGCCTCTGAAAATAGTGAAGGAAGAAACCTATTGTTATCATCTGAGAAGTTCACTATTAGTAGTAGTCAGGACTTCAATAACACATCAGCTGCAAGAAAATATGGTTGCATCTTACCCTTCATATTGCATGGTTACTGTGTTTCCAATGTCAGCAAACTTACGATCTTCAAAGATTAGAAAGTTGTGCCTATCTGCAATCTTCAGTAAAAAAAAATAGTCCGTTAAATTATAACTAAATTTCAACCATGTGTATATTTAGTATTAAAGTTACTCCAAGCACTTACAAAAAAACTCAGGGAAAACTGCAAGCTTAGAATCACTTTACAGCCTTAACATAATAAACATATCATAGAAAACAAATGCCACAATGTTGCCTTTACAAGTCAGACATGACACAGTGACTGCCAGTGCCTGGCAACAATGTTGTAATGCAAACAACAAGTGGGATCTATGTCACTGTTTGGCTGTGTGGAATTGGGCTTCCAAGAATTCCAATTGCAGGCTTTCAACTAAGATATGGCACATTGTTAAACTCTAGGAACTGCAATCCCACTTGAAATTCTGATTCCTATTTGTATTCAAAATTAGAGAATTGGAATTTTTCAACAAACATGTGATAACCAATTCTTGGGTTCTAGTGGAGACCATGTACAATCTTATGACACCCAAATTAGTATATGGTAACCCTCCAACATAAAACAACAAAACACTTCTCATGTTTCTCTGGTCGGCTAGATGAATTTCCTTTTTCCTTCCATTCTGTTCTTTTAGGGCCCATTTCTTCTCTAACATAGAGAGTCCCATAACTTTACAGTGTAACAACCACCCATAAGAAAAGGAAAAATGTTCTCCCAGCAAACAAACAAAATTAGTTGTTATTACAATACCTTGATTCTCAATTCCCACAATTGTGGTTCTTAGTGGCACTATCAATTTCATGCATCCCAATAGGTCAAGATATAGCTTGCAATGGTAACATTTATATTGTATTAGCTTAAATTCCAATGTATTTTACTTGTGAAGGAATAAAAATGGTAGTAAAAGACAATTGTAGATATATGCAATCACTATGACATCTTATATTAATAAAAAGTTGTTCTTATTTTTAAAATTAATGATATCTCAAGAGAAAACCAATATCGCAGTAGAAGGATTAGTTTGTGTACCAAAGCTTAAGGTTAACGCTTATGGAATCTCCATATGGACATGCTTATAGAGAGTGATAGAAAATAATATGAAGAATACTCTCAGAATGTTGGTTTAAAGATTTTTGTCTGGATGATTCATTATGACAGAAGAGGTACACGTGTTTATTTTTCAAAACTAGTACTTGCACTTGTCCAAGTATTTCAGATTCTTCATTGTGAACGATCATGATAAATTAAGGCAGTAACAATATTCAATGAAATGCCAAATAATGCAGGTTGTATATTGCCTAACATATTAGTGTGCACTGTTCTAAAAGGCATCCGCCTAGGCGCTAGGAGGCTGGTGTCCACCCGATGCCCGCCTAGGTGCCCGCCTAGTTCCCCTGATGCCCGACTATGCATGTTATGGGGTTTGATGTACTTTCTATGCAATTTTCGTTAGGTTTTTTGAATTTTTTTATATCTTTTGAACTGTCTACATCTAGGAAGCCGCCTAGCCGGGCTAGGCGCTAGGCGGCGGGTACCCGTCCGACTAGCGCCTAGCACTTTTCACAACATTGTTAGTGCCTTGGAACTGGATATGGAAAAGAAACCGGGGTTTGGTGGAGTTGATCCTCAAACTCCAAACAGACAAAATGTGGTGCGTTTAGGAGTGTTCTTGGAGCTGGACAAAACAAAACTCAATTTCTCGCTCCAAAACACACATCCAAACTGGAGTTGGCAAATCCAATTTGATTATTTATGTGAAACCCCACTCTAAACTCCATTTCCTTCACTTATTTACAAAAGTCCAACCCAATACTTCCTCCAAACTCCTAAATGCACCCTACTTAAATGAAACTCGAGTTTTCTCAATGGACTTTTATCTTTTCAAACCTCAGATTCAAAACTCTGAACTCCAGAACAAACCTATCTAAAACGTTGTTCCTGAACAGCCCTACATGTTAGCTTAGTTCCAGATATACTTCCTCCCTGAAGGAATAATAACAGTAGTAAAAGACAATCGTAGATATAGGCAATCATTGTGAGATCTTACATAGAAACTGGATGGTTTAAAGATTCTCCAGAATGATAGTTTAAAGATTCTTCGTGTGGTTTTCAGTACTCATGTGCTTATGTCTTGGTTATTCATCCAATCAATCAACTGAATTCATTGACCTTAAATAGAAACCGGATGGATGCTTTTCAGTTATCATTGCAAAAGAAACTCACACTTGTATAAAAGGTCCAGAATAATACTAAAGGAACATTCAAATGATAAGATTGCAGAGTTTATGTAGGTTAGAGAAATATACTGCACGGAGCTGAGATCCAAAATCTGCCGTAAAATCAGGTAATATATCCGCGTGTGTTTTCAGCAAGCAAATCTCTGGTCCAACCTGCATGACATTCACCAAACATGTTTACCAAGTCACGAGATCATTCACGATTAAGTTATGCATCACAACTGAAACATGGTTCACGTAATAATCTGATTATACGAGACATAAATAATAATTTGAACAACTAACCTACCTAACAGGAATATGAAATAATACAAGTAAACATGATCGAATTGGGCATACCAATCAGGACCAGTCCTACAATTACATTTCACATAACCTACTATGAGTTGCAACTTGGCTTAAAATGATAGTAATGTTACTCTAGTTGTCGAGTTTCCACGTGATGACAATCGGCAACAAAAGTATACGGTTAACATTTTATGAATATTCCAAAGAGTTATTTGCATTTACCTCCATTACTAATCCATAATTTTGTTTCCTCCCATTGTTAATTTATTTTACTACTACCCTCCATTTTATCCCTTTCTCAAGTGTTATTTGTATTTACCCTTTGAGAAATGGGGGTAAATACAAATAACTCTATTCCAAATGATTAAAGTATCAACTATTAAGAAGACTCATGGAAGCAAACGAACAAACAAACGAAGTGTCTATAAAGTAAGTTTCGGAGACCTCTTCTGCTAGCCGGAGCAGCTCCTTGGCTGTCCCGACGTCCGCCGCGAGACACAGATTGGTCCGCTTGGCCTCAATCACCTCGAACAGCCTCCTCCCAGCCGGATTCCTCGCCAATCCCGCCCTCTCCCTATATGAAACCCTAACCCTAGCCTTGGCCTTCCCCTCCGCCTCCGCAGAAGCCGTCGGCAGAGGAACGGCGACCTTCCGGTTCGCGTCAAGAAACGCCCTCACCCCCTTCGCGGTGCTCTCGGTCAGCTTCCCCTTCCTCAACAGCACCTCCACCATCTGCGTGAGCGTGAAGAGCGCCGTGAGCCTGATCCCGCTCCTCTCCAGGTTCTCCCTCCCCCCCTGCTCGCGGTCGATGACGACGACCGCGTCAGAGACTTCGAGCCCCTCGGCGCGCAGCGGGGCGGCGGTCTCGAGCACGGAGGCGCCGCTGGTGACGAGGTCCTCGACTATGAGGCAGGTCTGGCCGGGGCGGAAGGAGCCCTCGATGGACTTGGCGGTGCCATGGGACTTGACCTCCTTGCGGCGCATGAGCATGGGGATGGAGTTGGCGATGGAGAGGACGGTGGCGATGGGGAGGGCGGTGTAGGGGACCCCACAGACGAGGTCGAAGGAGGCGGAGGAGGGGACGGAGGAGTGGAGGAGGGAGGAGATCTTGGTGAGGAGGTCTGGGTAGGAGACGATGAGGCGGAGGTCGATGTAGATGGGGGAGAGGATGCCGGACTTGAGCTTGAAGGAGCCGAACTTCACCGCCTCGATGGAGTGGAGGGCCAGGATTAGGGATTCGGCGGGGTTGCTGCTCTCCATTTCTCTCGATCGTCTTTTCTTTTGCTTTCGAGTGACGGTGGTTTTATTTTTTAGGGTTTTGCAGTGGCGGTGGGAGGAAGTGGAGTGAGAAGAGAATCTCTCTAGCGATGGTGGAGTGGGCAGAGAATATAAATAGATGGTTGGGTTGTGATGATTTGTGAGGAGGGAGGTGAGTATATCCAATGTGGCACTAGGTTTTAGGTAGAATAATTTTCTTTTCTTTTTTAAATCCAAGATTAATAATAAGTAGTACATATGGATCACGTATTTTATATTGAAATAATTTTTTAATATTTTTTTACTTGAGAAAATAAATTTTTATTTATTTTTTGGAAAAAGCAAAATATAGCTTCTTTTAATTTTCTTTTATATACGTAATTATCTATGTTAAATTTAGTAAAAAAATTATTAGTAAACATAGATAAAAAATATTTGGAAACAAAAACTTCCACGAAGAAGCCTAAATTTTTTTCTTATTATATAGTAGTGTAGATAGATAGATTAGATAGATAATAGTATAGATTTGACCTAGACATGTATATCTATTATATATCTCTAGTATCATAAGAAAGCTTGAAAATGACTTAAAATTGAGCCGTCCAAGTCTTTTATAAATTTGTAACCATTTATTAATAAAAAATACGATAAATAACTAACTTTTACTTTTTTCTTCTTTTCTTCCGCTCTAATATATATTTAAAAACTAAATTTAAAAATTAAATTTAAAATTATTTAAAAATTAATTTAAAGAACACCCATGCCTGTGTTCGTCTTCCATAGCCTTTGTGAAACTTTCAAGTTCTTCCCCGTCAGTCAATAGCACATACTTACCCGGTGAGTATCTCGTAGATGGTCGATGCTCTCTATCGCTCCTCCTCAACGGAACCACTGGTGCTGGCTATATATCTACAGCCTCATCTCCTCTAGGAACTGCCGCCTCGGCATACTCATCCTCCTTAGGGTCATCCTGACCACCATCAGCAGGCTGATGATCAAGGTTGGGAGCAACTCCAAGTAATGGCTCCCACAACGGCGCTCAGTCGTGAGGAGTCGTCGAGGGAAGGGGTCTGTCGTGTTGTCGAGTCATCGAGGAGGTGGAGAGAGTAGGGAGAGGGTGGTGTTAATGGTGGTGGTGGTGTTAATGGCGGGCTGGGTGCTCCGTCGAGGAGGAGGGGAGGAAGTCGGGTCCGGCGTGGTGTGGCGAAGTCGAGGAGAGTCGGGTGAAGGTGGTGGTCGACTGGGGTGTCAAAGGGAGGTGGACATGTCACGCCCCGATCTCCCGCAGGCAAATCGGCCGTTCCCGCTAGGCGGGAATCACCCTCGCCAGTGCTCCCGAGGAACGATAGCTTGACCCATCCGGGCGTGATGCCGCACGAGCGTGAGCCACGCCCGTGCAAGGCCATGGTTCGTTGGCTGGCGGCAAGAGTTCTAAGCCACAGAGTCGCACAGATTGTCCGAGTGCAGCGGAGTCATGAACGCATAGGCGATCGGTTACAGGTTCACTGAGTCGACAAATATAGCGGAAGCATTGAAACACAAGTTGAAGTAAAGCAAGCTCTTTTATTGATATGAACAAGTGTTACAGGCGGCGTATAGCCGAGATTATAAGTCGCTCAAGCCTCTCTCTCTGAAACAGTAAAGCGTGCCAAGTGGCTACAATTGTGGAATGATTGTACAGGCGATATTCAGACGAGTTCGGGCTATGTTCCAACATTATGTCTTGTATATGTGCTTCAGTTCCGGACGCACCGTTGCTTCGGAGTGATCTCCACACCTCAGCACGCACGAAGGAGGCATCCGCACCGAACGAGGTTCTCCCGCACCCTGCATACAAACTGGTGGATTATCAGTACATTGAATGCACTGGTAGGGAAGCTACTAGCCCGCTCGACAAATCCAAACACGTAATACAGGTTCCGTGCATGACTATTAAGTTGTCTTTCTAGTTGCCTTAGGATCAGTTTCATGCAAGATTTGAATAGCCTAACTCGTGTGGCAGTGCGCCGTGCGACATGAGAGGAAACACGGCGAGACTTACCATTTGGCCTTCCCTGTCCAAGGCAAACATTGTTAATTCAAGCACGGGCAAGTATAAACATTCAAGAGCATAGCATATGCAAACACGAGTACTGTTATTTCAAGATCGTTCAGGTGTTCAATTGTTCATTGACGCGATACAGTGACTCGCATGCGGATAGCCGCTAAGCGAGGATGACTTATCTATATGAACAGTTGTCGCTGGCATAGCCATAAAGGACTAGTTATAGTCTTGAACAAGGATGGAAAGCAATAAAGACGGATCGGAACGGTCCCAGTGCCCCGGTGACCGCCCGTGGAACCGAAAGACCTTGTTTCCAAGTTGTTCGCGACATGCAGGTCAGGGTCTCGGTCGGGTACAGGAACAAGTTCGATGCAGTATGTGTATATATTGAACAAGTCCGGTATGGAACGAGTTCGAGGCAGTATATATACAGAACTTGTTGAGGCAGTATTCATTTACAGTAGTCAGTTGCCAGGCCGGGCCAGTTGATTCAGTAGTTTGCTCCACGAGCTGTGATTCAGTGATTTATTCATTCAGGGTGCAAATTCCCTGGTTCGGGAATTGCCTTAGTGACCTAACGGTCCCGGATACTTGCAGGTTTATTCAGGCACGGAACGACTACGTAGTAGTCTCCCGGGGTTTAGATGAAAACATGGTAACATTACAAGTAGACAAGCATGCGTTTCTAAGGAACATAAGTAAACACGTTTGCTCGGACCCGAAGGTAAGCCGAGGGATGAAACCGTAAGGGACTTAGCATGCGAGGGTCCGAATATAAGCAGTATTTCAATTTCCATGTTCTAGCATAAGCAATACGAGTTGGGATTATTCCCTTAGCTAGGTGCGTTGGATTTATTAGCATGCAGGGGGTGAATCACCTAGCGACTAGCATGAAATATTCCAGATTTTATGTGTGCTGGCTAAGCAAAGACAAGTTCACCGTAGCCACCCACCTTAGCGATAATTTGCCTCGGTAGAGCGATACGTCAAGCGAGCCTCTGAAAGCCTAAGCCGGATTCCTGTAGGGACAAGTCTGGATATCCTTTGCTTCTCGTTTAAGGCAAAGCGGGTCGGGACAGTTGCACTTTTGCCGTTTGAGATGGCAGTCCGCTTGAGCGGAACGGGGTGTTACAGTCGGGTCGACGAGTTGGCCGAGGATGATGGAGACGAGGGAGAAGAAGAAGTCGGGGAGGAGATCTCAGGCGGGAGGATGGCTCGGTGGAGATGGCCAAGCCAGGCGGGGCTCCGGTGCGGGCTGGGGTGCACGGTCGGGTTGGCAGCGGCTCGACGCAGACGGGTCGAGGTTGGCATCCCGTTGAACCTCTTCCCAGTCGACTGAACCGCCTGACTGCAGTCCCTGGTGTCATGACCCAATTCCGTAGAATCGTTGAGGCGTCCCCCGAATCGTGACCGCCGTGCGAGCCTGGGGCTGCGCCGGCACAAGGCTTTAATGATTTGCATAGTAAGTACATATTCAGAGTACGCAGATAAATTGAAACACAGATTTGAAACATGGAAAAGTTCTATTTATTGATAATGAACATCTATTACAAACTCCTAAACGAGTCATCTAATTTGCCGCACGGGCTTACAAAAGTGTTGACTCAAAATGAGATAGCAGTCATGTATATTACATCCCTTTATAGCTTCAAAATGATAAAGACCTCCGGGCTGGAGGACAGCTTTGCCACGGAGCTGCATTATGTATGGAAGTTGCAAGCTCCTTCTCCAAGTACTTCAAAATGCTTCAAAGGGGCGCGATGAAGATGCGCCAACAGCTGGACTGGATCGGGAAGACGACTTCGGCTCCTCGCTCGGTTCGCCTTAGTACGGAGAACCTATTTCAACGAGGGTCAGCATGTCGAAACATACTGGTGAAGGCGAGCTAACCGAACTATACCAATCAACATGTTGTTTTAATGAAGCATGCATATTTGTGGGTTTCTATCTTGCCTTAGTTCATTTATAAGTAAGCAGCATATAGAATTTACTGAAATGAACTTGCCACCGTTCGGTGGATTTTACCTGCCCGTCTGAATCACCTGCACAATACTTACCATGCCTTCCCTGCCACGAAGACACAAGTTAGTTGCAACAGGTTTAAATATACACGAGTATCACTGGCATGATTGCCATAATGGACGTAGCCGAGGACAAGGATAGCATGCTACGAGAGTACACGATTGCGCTGCAAGCTATCCTGTCCCGAACACGACGACTACACACGAGTTCCGCCCGGATCGGATCGGTGCCAGTGCCCCAACGACCATCCGCAGAACCAATACCTTGTGCACAAGTTGTCCATGATCGAACACGATTAACAAGTTAACAAGTCATGCATTTGAGGCAACACGCGTGCAAGAACACGAGTACACGACAAGCAGTAATGCATAATTCATTTTGCATAGCCTCCATGAACAATTATGCATATACAAGACATGATCCATCCTTAGCACGGTTTATAGAACATTTGCACGTACTAGCATACAATAAGATAACAGTTCACGTGTTTGATTGACAAGCATAATAACCAAGTCTATTTCCCTTTTTATCTTGGTTTCTTTTATACTTGGTATCGTTTGATCGGGGATACAGAATACAAAAGTTATTAGATGTGAAGACTGGAAGCAGGGCTAGCTAATCAGGTTGGTAGCCACTCACTTAGATTGTTGGAAGGGAGAAGGAAAGAGGCGCTTCACGACTCCGCTCGCAAGCCGCCTACTGCTCGTTCACCTGCATCATGAACAGCTCGATCAATACTTCTTCCATTCTTTCCAATCTCGGAATTGAAGTGCAGTTCAATGAACGAAAATAATGAAAACCATCAAAACCGTTCAAGGAAAACAAGCAAATCCCAAAACCAACTTAAAGCACACAAGCAACAAGCGACATCGAAATCCGAGGCAATAAAAGATAGCAGCGGAGAGGTCCCTCCTGACTCTGCCGCTAAGTCGATCCCGGGGGCACGGTCCACTGAATATGGGAATCGATTCCGAAGAAACAAATCCATAACGAGGACGAGTTCTTGTTTCAATCTATCCCGATCGAACGATACCGACTTGTGTTTCTTAGTCGCGCTTTCTGCACCGGAAGAACGGGGCGCTACATCCTACCCAACTAATTG
The DNA here is from genome assembly GCA_036927795.1 of Iris macrosiphon. Taxonomy (NCBI): domain Eukaryota; kingdom Viridiplantae; phylum Streptophyta; class Magnoliopsida; order Asparagales; family Iridaceae; genus Iris; species Iris macrosiphon. The sequence continues at coordinate 32,802,611 of JAYESA010000008.1, read as the reverse complement.
GAAGTTTTGTCCCAAAACTTAGGATAGAACCTACCGTTAGGGAGCATTTCGTTGGGGACGACAATCAGGAAGGTTCGGACAGGCATTAATGGCATGGCCTGATCGTCCACACGCTAGGCATAACCCAAGTCTCAAACGACAATTGTTGGCGGTGTGCCCACGCTTTTTGCAGAAATTACACGATGGCCCTAGCGAATTTGGAGAGACGGTTGAATTCGGCGGAGTACTCTTTTAACTGTCATGCTGACTTGCCTCAGTTGCACGAACTCGTTCTCCATTTGACATTGTACTGGAGGGGGTATAAACTCCTCTTCGAACGCGGCACAAAAAGTCGTCCACGAGATTGCCTCCTCTCCATGATCAAATTGAAGAGATCGTCGATGCACGTCCCACCAATTGTGCGCGTTAAGGCGGAGCTGTAGTTGTGCGCAGGCGACGCACTTTTCTTCGAGGACCTCTAGCAGAGCGAAGTGATCTTCAAGTTCGTCCAACCAATCTAGAGCTATGACTGGGTCCTCAGTCCCATTGAATGGGGTATTGCAGACTTTCTTGAAGTGGCCAAAGTCGAAGGCAGTCACGTCCCTCGTCCTTGGAATTTTCGGCGTCTCTACTTCAAGCGCGGACTGTTCCACCGGAGTCATTGCTGTTGCAGCGGAATGGTTGGAAGCCAAAGTCTGAACGATCTGTTGCAGGGCATCTACCTACTTCTGTTGGACTGAGAATCAAGCTTCTATATTGTCTTGAAACTTGAGCTGACTCTCCTCCGCCCGCTTCTCGGCCCGTTCATAGCGAGCCTCGTCCCTTTGTTGGTTTTCCTCCAACATCCGCAACATTTGCTGGACGGGATCGATGCTTGGCACCGCTCGCTGGCTCTCTGAACTTCCCGAAGTGCCCGAACTACTTTCTTGGCTTTGTGTTTCGTCCGGTGCTTGCGCTATGGATTGCGCTGGTGCCATTCCTTCAAAAGAAGGTAAATTATATTAGGATCATAATATATTATGGACTTATTGCATGAACGTATCTTATTTTGGCCTAGCGAGTTCAAGAGTTCGCACAGGAATTTGATCGTTAAAGGAACTTTTCCAGTGCGAGAGTCTAAGGAACTTGAACCTGGCTCTGATACCATTATGTCACAACCCGATTTCGTAGAATCGTTGAGGCGTCCCCCGAATCATGACCGCCGTACGGGCCTGGGGTTGCGCCCGCACAAGGCTTTAATGATTTGCATAGCAAGCACATATTCAGAGTACGCAGATAAATTGAAACACAGATTTGAAACATGGAAAAGTTCTCTTTCTTGATAATGAACATCTATTACAAACTACTGAACGAGTCAGCTAATTTGCTGCACGGACTTACAAAAGTGTTGACTCAAAATAAGATAACAGTCCTGTACATTACATCCCTTTATAACTTCAAAATGATAAAGACCTCCGGGCTGGAGGACGGCTTTGCCACGGAGCTGCATTGTGTATGGAAAGTTGCAAGCTCCTTCTCCAAGTACTTCAAAATGCTTCAAAGGGGCGCGATGAAGATGCGCCAACAGCTGGACTGGATCGGGAAGACGACTTCGGCTCCTCGCTCGGTTTACCTTAGTGCGGAGAACCTGTTTCAACGAGGGTCAGCATGTCAAAACATACTGGTGAAGGCGAGCTAACCGAATGTCACGCCCCAGTCCCAAAATATCGAGGGACTAGACACGTGGCAATGGCCAGCAACACACACCGATGGACAAATCCAATTTAATGGATCCATCGGGACGTACTTAAACTGTAATACAACTATCAGGGTCTACTAATCTCATCCATAGAATGAATATAACAAAGTCAACATAAGGAAATAAAACATCAACAACAAGTCACAAGTAATTTAAATAGGGAAATAACCCGATGTTCAAGTCTGATACAATTGTTCATTTAAACAAGAATGTAAAGAATATCACAGACTGAGTATGAAAGAAACATATACTCAGGAAAATCTATGACAATCACCTAGTCCTCGGTTCCTGGTTCTGCTCCACTGTATGCACCTGCTCCTGCTTCGGCTCCTGCTAATGCTCATGTCCCGTATACCTCGGGATAGATCTCGTCTGCAAATCCTGGGGACATAATCCGAATCCAGGTTCTCAGGGGACATAGCAAGGTACAATATAACTCAAGCCAAAATAAATACAGTGCAGAAATAAATGAAATAATAGGGTAAGCTATATAACCATCTATGTGAAATACAATATGAGAGCATCACTAAAACTCAGGCTGAGACTACTACAAGCTCTGTGTCGGGGAGCCGGTAGCAGTGATATCATGTGGTTTGTCTAGCTCAAAAGGGAGACTACGACATCGTCATAATATAATTAGCTTGTAGTCTGTGTGTCTCTCCCCACCCAATATAATCACACGTCTCATGTCCATGACACGCAAGATCAAAACTAATGCAGCAAGTCATAATAAGATCTAAGAAGATAATGTCTATGTCATGAAACCTGTATCTTATACAGAATCACCATGAATATCTCAGGAAGATTCTGTCTCATGAATAGTGTCAGGTGTCCTGGGTATAACGTACTTGATAATGCAAGTACGAGAATGTAAAAGGTCACGATGTCCATCTCTAGGTGACGTTACACAACTCCGCGTACGGTGTTGGAACCCGACTATTAATCGGACACTAAGTAAGTCACACGGTCCTAGGTTGAAGCATGTACAACAATTATATATGTCAAGAAAATAAGTAGCAAAAACTGCAGGATTTGGCAAGATACACTTGCCTGGGGTTCTGACTCCAACTGTAGCTCTGACTTCAGCGGGTTCTGCAGGTACTGCTCCAGTTGCTGAAATAAACATCACCATCAGATCCAGAAAATATCAAATAACTAGAAATGCCTGTCATTGAGTCCAATTTGGACACAGGGGCGAAAATAATATTTTCAGGTCAAGGCAGGGTCCACATGTGGGCCGCTTTGCACCGAAAAATGTGTCAGAACAAATGGTCTCCAATTCTGTCAAACTTAGTGTCAACAAATCAGGAACGATGATACGAACCCAACAGAACTTCCAGAATTGGATTCCGATGAGCCGATCACAAAATCGCCCGTCAAGTGGAGCCATGGGGCCCACGATACGCAATTTTGTCAACGTTCTCAGAATTGAACCAAACTTGGGTCACAGAACCAGCGTATTGCTACGAGTTCGATGGCGCAAGTTTTATTTCGATCCAACGTGTATACACAAAGTTACAACGAGATCCAGAACAGACAGATACGGGGCGTTGTCGGCGGATACGCGTTGATTCCGGTGTGCACGCACATCCAAATCAACTTCTGCGAAATCATGTATGTCCGTATCAACGGTACACACGTATCGATGAAGATCGCATGCGACCAAGTTGTCCCGTTTGGCAGGGCGTACTCAGTTCTGGGGTGAAATAGGGTATTAATTTTCCTGTTTTTGGATCGCGGTTAGCGATCACCACATGACGCGACACACCAATCGGGTTGCACGGGCATCGAAAGGGTCACGCAGGGTTCGCGTCACAACTGACGGAACAAAAAATGGGGCAGCGAGGAGAGAGAACGGGTTATCTGAACAGGGTTCCGTGAACCGAGAATTCTCGTGTCCGCGTGTCGACACGAGACACTGTGACACGATACAGTGCACTGTTCAGCCTAGGGTTAGGGCTAGGGTTCCGGTGCTGCTGGCCGGAGCTCGTCGGTGCTGCACGGCTGCGGAGGAGCTGATCTGGGCGGAGGTCATCAGCCGGAGGCGGCTCAACTGCTGGTCGAGACGGAGGACGGCGATGTGGGGGTTGGCGTCGAGGCGGCTGGGTCGGTCGAGCTCAGGCGGCGGGTCCGGAGAAGCTTGCGACGGCGAGGCGACGGGCTATTGCGGGGAGGAGCAGAGGAGGGAGGCACTGCGGGCTATCGAGGGGGCTGCTGGAGGGGTTGTCGAGGTCGGGCAACGGTTGGCTGGGCTGGGCTAGGGCGAAGAGCGGCATGGCTGAGGAAGGAGGAGGTGGAGATGGGGCGCAGCTGTGGGTCGGGGGATGGCGGAGGACAGGGAGTAGGAGGAGGAGGCCAGGCGGAGGGATCTAGTCGGAGAAGAAAGGGGGAAAGGAAAAACTTCGGCGGCCGGAGCTAGGTTTAAATAGAGGGGAAAGGGGAGGTAAAGCGGTGGCCGGTGCGGGAGGCGGAGGCGAGGGGTCGCCGGCGGTTGCTTGAGCGGAGGAGTCAGGGTATAACCACCGCGGAGGCGTAACGGAAAGGCGGATGCCGGAGAAGAATCGACAGAGTCGGGGTCAGGGAAAGGGTTTTCGGGTCGGGTCGGGCCAGTGGGTCGGGTCAGGTCAGGCGGATCCGGCCCGATCCGCTAACAGCAATACGGGTTCGGGTCTAACGGGTTTCGGGTCGCGGGTTAGACCCGGATCCGACCCGCTAAGGTTCGGTTTGGTTCAATTGAACCCGGTCTGGGTTGGTTTGGTTTAATTTGGTTCAAGTGAACCGGGTTCAGGGTTTAATTAGGTTTATTTATTCAATAGTTTTTAGGGCTTTAAAAATGCTTTCGGGGTCCAATAAATTTCCGAAAAATTATCCTATGTCTAGATTTTCATTTTACACCCAAAAATATTATTTTTATAATATTTTAATATTAATTTAATATTATTAAAAATCATTTAAATATAAAATACCTAGGTTTTAATTACAGAAAATTATAAAAAATTCTAAATTAAATTTTTTTGAAAAATCAGGGGGTTTACACCGAACTATACCAATCAACACATTATTTTAATAAAGCATGCATATTTGTGGGTTTCTATCTTGCCTTAGTTCATTTATAAGTAAGCAGCATATAGAATTTACTGAAATGAACTTGCCACCGTTCGGTGGATTTTACCTGTCCGTCTGAATCACCTGCACAATACTTACCATGCCTTCCCTGCCATGAAGACACAAGTTAGTTGTAACAGGTTTAAATATACATGAGGATCACTGGCATGATTGCCATAATAGACGTAGCCGAGGACAAGGATAGCATGCTACAAGAGTACACGATTGCGCTGCAAGCTATCCTATCCCGAACACGACGACTACACACGAGTTCCGCCCGGATCGGATCAGTGCCAGTGCCCCAACGACCGTCCGCAGAACCAATACCTTGTGCACAAGTTGTCCATAATCGAACACGATTAACAAGTTAACAAGTCATGCATTTGAGGCAACACGCGTGCAAGAACACGAGTACACGACAAGCAGTAATGTATAATTCATTTTGTATAGCCTCCCTGAACAATTATGCATATACAAGACATGATCCATCCTTAGCACGGTTTATAGAACATTTGCACGTACTAGCATACAATAAGATAACAGTTCACGTGTTTGATTGACAAGCATAATAACCAAGTCTATTTCCCTTTTTATCTTGGTTTCTTTTATTATTACTTGGTATCGTTTGATCAGGGATACAGAATGCAAGAGTTATTAGATGTGAAGACTGGAAGCAGGGCTAGCTAATCGGATTGGTAGCCACTCACTTAGATTGTTGGAAGGGAGAAGGAAAGAGGCACTTCACGACTCCGCTCGCAAGCCGCCTACTGCTCGTTCACCTGCATCACGAACAGCTCGATCAATACTTCTTCCACTCTTTCCAATCTCGAAATTGAAGTGCAGTTCAATGAACGAAAATAATGAAAATTATCGAAACCGTTCAAGGAAAACAAGCAAATCCTAAAATTAACTCAAAGCACGCAAGCAACAAGCGACATCAAAATCCGAGGCAATAAAAGATAGCAGCGGAGAGGTCCCTCCTGACTCTGCCGCTAAGTCGATCCCCGGGGCACGGTCCACTGAATATGGGAATCGATTCCGAAGAAACAAATCCATAACGAGGACGAGTTCTTGTTTTAATCTATCCCGATCGAACGATACCGACTTGTGTTTCTTAGCTGCGCTTTCCGCACCGGGAGAACGGGGCGCTACACCTCAACCCGCCTAAGTTTTCCCCTCACCACAGAGCACCACCACCTCTCCTCCTCCTCGCCTGCTCAGCCTCCTTCCTCTCCCTGCTCAGCCTCCTCCTCCTCGCCGGACTCCGGCAGTAAGCCTTCGACCATTCCTCTCATCATCACCTTCATCAATCATCACCACCATTATCATTATCATCATCATCCCTTAAACCACCACCATCATCATCATCATAACCCTAATCATCATAATCATCATCACCATTAATCATTATCATCATTACCCACATCATCATCACAATCATCATCCCCATCATAACCCTCATCATCATCATAACCCTCATCATCATCATCATAACCCTAATCATTATAATCATCATCACTATTAATCATCATCATCATAATCTTCATCATCATCCCCATCATCATCACCCTCGTCATCATCATCAACATCGACATCATCGTCGTCATTGTGGACCCGTCATCCTGGCCGAAGATAACCTGCAGTAGTCACCCTCGATCCTCGTGCCGTGCACGCTAACCCCGAGGTTCAAACCTGTCCCTCTTCTTTCATATTGTGTATGCGTATTCTCTCATCAGGGGTCATCATATTGCGGTATTCGAGGAGATGCTGATGGATGCCCAGAGGGCAGAGGATGACTTGGAGCTTAAGTCCAAGAGAGGAAGATATGTATTGGGAGGAGCTAGCAGCAGTACAGGTCCAGCAAAGTGACCCCATTTTCAGCAGTAAAGGACTTTTCAGCTGCAGCAGTTCTAGGCTCCAGTTCGGACACCAGTTCAGCAGGTGCCACAACAGCAGCAGAGACGGGTTCACCAGACTCCTACCTGTTACTTCTGTAAAAAGATAGGCCATATCTGGGAGGTATATAGGATGACGTTGGGAGTGTGTTTATATTATTGTGCAGAGGGACATCAAATGAGGGATTGTCCTGTATCTCCTCGTCGTGTAGCTCAGATAGAAGCCCCAGTTCAGAGAGCACCAGCGAGGCCAGTTGTGGGTCAGCAAAGAGGACCTTCTTGCAGACACAATAGCAGAGGTTTGTACAGCACCAACAATAGTAGATAGGTGCACAGCAGGGGCGAGCATTCGCCATGACGGTTGAGGAGACCGAGCCGGTGGGAGATGTGATATCAGGTTCAGTTCTTCTTGATTTTATTCCAGCATTAGCTTTATTTGATTCTGGTGCTTCCCATAGTTCTGTATCTATATCTTTTACTCGTAAGCATCATTTAGAGGCTGAACCTTTGGATAGGAATTGCAAGATCCCGACTGGTGGTGGTATTATTCTGGTTAGTGATGTTTGCAAGAATTAAAGAGTTACACTGGGAGACCGGGAGTTGAGTGCGTGCTTACTCGTAATGCCACTTTCTATAGTGCCCCGCTCCGCGTTGGCACTATGTACAAGATATATCGGTTTGCTGACTCAAAAATGATATCTTTCTTAAGAGCTCCTTGTTGAACCAGAAGATGACTGATCTAGGTGAGTGGGCAGAACTTTGTTCTCTGATTCTTGCACGCCTTAATAATAAATCTGAGTTTTATAATGCATGTTGCTAAGAAGATTATTATTTCTGTTACATGAATAATAGAACTGCGTGCTTAGCTAGAACTTGAATACTTGTCAATAGAAAAACCTTATCATGCTAATAAGAAGAGCAAGAGATTGCTTGAGCATGTTTTCTTATTACTTGTGTTATGACAGAACTACTTCGTGCTTGAACTTGATCAGAGAGACAGCGGCCAGTCCGCACAGAGATAGAAAAGAAGAGATAGATGGCATGCTTGTTCATTTAGTCTGCATCATAGAGTTTATCTGATAGTATTTCATGCATTCGCATTGTCGGACAATTGCTATTAGTGGAGAGCTGAACCTTGGTCTCGGCTGCTATTTTGAGCGTATTTTAGTAAAGAGCAACCATGAGTCACAGCTGCTAATAGCATCACATAAAAGAGTCATTAGTTAGCTGGATTACTGTCACGCCCCGATCTCCCGCAGGCTAAATCGGCCGTCCCCGCTCTAGGCAGAAATGACCACGCCAGCGCTTTCGCGGAATGATCGCTTTTGACCCATCTGGGTGTGATATCGCACGAGCATGAGCCGCTCCCGTGCAAGGCCGTGGTTCATTGGCTGGCAAAAAGAGATCTAAGCCACAAGATCGCACAGATTGTCCGAGTACAGCAGAATGTATAAACGCATAAGCGAGTGGTAACAAGTTTACTGAGTCGATAATAGTGGAAGCATTGAATAACACAAGTTGAAGTAAAACAAGCTCTTTTTATTCATGTTGAAACAAGTATTACAGGCGGCACATAGCCGAGATTACAAGTCGCTCAAGCTCTCTCTCTCTGAAACATAAAAGCGTGCCAAGTGGCAACGTTTATGGATGATATACAGGAAATGTTCAGGCGATGTTCCAATATTATGTCTTGTATATGTGCTTCAGTTCCGGACGCAGCGTTCCAAGGCTTCCGAGTTGAACTCCACGTCTTAGGACGCACGAAGGAGGCATCCGCACCAAACGAGGTTCTCCCACACCCTGCAAGCAATCTGGTGGGTTATCAGTACATAAATGCACTGGTGGGGAGTCTACTCGCCCGCTCGATAAATCCAAACACGTAATATAGGTTCCGTGCACCAACTACTTTGTTGTCTTTCTAGTTGTGTCTTAGGATCAGTTTTATGGCATATATGAAAAGCCTAACTCGTGTGGCAGTGCACCGTACGATATAATAGGAAACACGGCAAGACTCACCAACTTACCATTTGTCCTTCCCTGTCCAAGGCAACCCAATGTTAAATTCCAAGCACGAGCATATATAAACATTCAGGGGCATAGCATATGCAAACACTGTGTTATGAGCGAGATTACGCTACGGGTGCACGAGTTACAGGAAATATCAGGTGTGTTTTATACGATGATCGAGTGCTCTTTATGCACAAGTGTTGTTACATCATGATCGTTCAGGTGTTCAGTTATTCTCGATGCGATACAATGACTTGCACGCGGGTAGCCGCTAAACGAGGATGACTTATCTATATGAACATGAGGTCACTGGCATGTGCCATAGTGGACGGTCTAGTCTGGGAGGGAATGACTTACGACGCGGGGATCAGGGCATCGCAGGCTATTCCGTCCGATGCAGGAGACTATGAGGAGTTCCGTCCGGATCGGATCGGTGCCAGTGCCCCAGCAACCGTCCGCAGAACTAAAACCTTGTTTCAAGTTGTCCTATGACCATGCAAGTCTCTAATCTTCAGGGTCTGTGGCCAGACACAGGAATAAGTTCAAAGTCGAGTCAGGATATATATATATATGGAACTTGTTGAGGCAGGATTACTCTCAATGTTGAGTATCGACTCCACGAGTCATTTTATTCAGTACAGGACAGTATTGCTCCACGAGCTGGGATTCTTGGATCAATGACTTGGTGCAAATTCCCTGGTTCGGGAAATGCCTTAGCGACCCAACGGTCCCGGATACATTCAGGTTTATTTATGTACGGAATAACTATCAGGTAGTCTTCCGAGGAGAACCTAAATGAATGCATGACATGCACAGTATCACACGGTCTCGGCATAGTTATGTATCAAGCATTGAAACTAGGCAATATCTATAAGCAGGCAAGCATGCACTTATATAACATAAGCATTCACATTGGTTCGGGCCCGAAGGTAAGCCGATGAGTGAAACCGTAAGGAAACTTAACGAGGGACATTATCTCGGGTCGTGCAGTGTAGTAGTATAGGAGTGCACAACAAAGAATGAAATAATCATATCGTTCTACTCGAGGCATAACCGAGTCCAGTTGCACAAGGCAAAGGTAGTATGCAAGGGTCTGAATATAAGCAATATTTCATTTCCATGTTCTAGACCAAGCAATACAAGTTGGGATTATTCCCTTAGCTAGGTGCGTTGGGTTCATTATTAGCAGGCATAGGGTAATTCACCTAGCGACTAGCATATATCGTTCCGTATTTTTATGTGTGCTGGCTAAGCAAAGATAAGTTTACCGTAGCCACCCACCTTAGCGATGATTCGCCTCGGTCGAGTGATACTCCGAGCGAGCCTCTGGAAGCCTGAGCCGGTTCTCATGAAGGGCCAAGTCTGGATAATTCCTTGCCTCAACGAGTTGCTTTGCTGAGCAAAGCAGGTCGGGACGTTTGCACTTTTGCCGTTTGAATTGGCAGTCCGCTTGAGCGGAACGGGGTATTACATTATCCACCACTCAGAAAAAGTCTCGTCCTCGAGACTTCCTGAAGGCAAGCCATACTATCGAATTTTCGAATCTAGCCCAAGTGTAGCTATTGGCACCACTAGATCCATTGGAACACATTCCCCTACTCGATGCTTATGCCATTTTTCGTGTATACTGAGTCAGTCTCATTTGCGCCTTAGCGCTAGACAAGTTTCTTAATACGAGGCATATTTCAATCGATCTTGGATAGCGGTCTAAGGCTGAGGCAAACTTATACAAGTCGTTATGCTTGTTCAGGAGGATATTCACTTGCAGTAGCATTTGAGTTCAGCATATCGCGAGTCTGGATCGTGCACGGATTCGAAGCGTCCTTCAAATACATGCATGTCAACCAATTTAGCGATAGCGAATTCTTAGCACCCGAGTCTCACATTTCTTAAGTCTTGGATCGTGCACACATTCAAGGCGTCCCTCAAACATATGCATTCAACCAAACTTAGAGATAGTAAAATCGAACAAGTTACTTTTGTGAAAAATCTCAAGGGTTCAATCCAATTCCATATCATTTCCATTCCAACCAAGAATTTGCACCACCGTTAAGCACGATCTGTTTGGTTTACCGACTAGCGTTCGTCAGTTCGGGTCAAACTTAGCACATGTTATTATACCCAAGTCTAACCCTAAGTCTTACTGCCCCAGTTGTGAATCTTATTCAAGCAATATGGTAAAGTCGGTGGCACAGGTCCATTCACTCGGCACAGGGTCGTCTGCCTAATTTGCTAGGTCAGCTCACAAGGTCACAGGTACAGGTTCAAGCACACGATACATCGTGCAAATTCGTCGCACGATGCTTGCCCCAATTCCTAGGGTCAAACAATTATTCATTTGTATGGGGTATTCTACCCAAGCTCGTTTCACTCAGATTTCTAAACATCAAGCACAGATTCACCTACTCTCAATAACACGTTCGTTGTACGGGGGACGAGTCCGTTCAGTGAAATCCATAATATCCAAGTTGTAGGACAAGCCTAGTGATTTGTGTAGTCTATCTCTCCAAACATGTTTTGATAGAATCCATATCCATTTCAAGTCTAGACCACCAAGCCAAGATTCAATTCTAAACTTTAGATTATATCCTCAAGTCGTCCAACAATATCAACACGTTCGTCCCTGAAACCATCAAGCGTGATTTACTCCTGGTTCTAGGCTAACTCATCCTAAAACACTTTTAATTCACTATATTTCAAAAGTTTTCGTATCCATCGAATCAAGTCCGTTCATGCAGTGATTGTAATTAGTCTAGTAAAATCATCCAACTTTTATTTTTTCGTTCGGTAAATCCAAAGTCTACTTTTTGGCATTCCTCAATAACCAAGTTAAAATATTCAAGCCCAAGTCCATCCATTTCTGATACGTTCAATATATCAAGTTCGTTCTTCTAAACTCCAAGTAAAATTCGTTATCGCTTATATCATTTCTAGAAATATAATATTTCCTTTGCTTGTATCGATCCATGCTATCTTCCAATTATCGATACCAAGTCAAATTTATATTCCGAAGCCAAGTATTCATTCTCGGGTTAACTTATTCGAGCGATATTTTATTCACGTTCAATCCGTTTGTTTAAATCCGAAACCGCTCGCATGATTCTTAAATTTCCAACAAGTTTTTCTTTGTCAGGATATCGATTTCCCTTTACATGAATTTTTATTCGATATAAGCCTTATAGTTGGTCCAAGCACATTCCTAAATCGTTCAGTTCAACTATTGCACGAGACCTCTGAATTCGTTTGGACTTTTCTAAATGATCCATCCACCACTCGAAATTGAGTCATTCTACCAATCCTTAGTCAGTGCTCGCATTATCGTTAGCTTATTCACCAACTCGTTCCTCAAATTCTAGCACGATACTCAGGTTTCGCCTGATAAAAATCTAGTCTGGCATATATCCTGTCATGCCCCAGTCCCAAAATATATAGGACTAGGACACGTAAGCATGCCAACCGCATGGATATGGCAACTCCAATATATGAAAACCATAACCCATACGTACGCTGTAATATGAATATCAAATCCACAAGTGGTATAAAATGTATTACAAGTCACAGGGTATAATCTAAATCTCATCCACAGAAAATCAAATATGAATAAATAACCAGTATCTATATAACTAGATCTCAACATAAGTATCTAAGGATGATAGTTGGATGGAAACAAATCCACTACCAACTCGAATATAAGAGCAAATACAATATAAGTACAACACAACAACACCATATAAGAATACCAGCTAACAATCACGGGCTCGAAGAGAGGACATCCACGAAACATATATAACCCTCCAAATCTGCGCTCCTGCAAATAATCAAGAACCGATACGCCTGGCAGAGGACCAGGTCCTCAGAGGGACGTAACAAGATACAGAAAAGCGAGCCAATTTGAATACAATAAACATGTATATAATTTAAAAATAAATAAGTATGCTGTATAAGATAATCTATATGAATGCAAATGAGGACAACTTTTTGATGTATGGGCAAGGGTAGGCTACTTGATCTAAGTCTCATAACTCATACACCCGTCAATGGACATCAGAAATCGACATACCTCTGGGGTAGCGACCAGCGCGACTCTACAGAAATCGACATACCTCTGGGGTAGCGACCAGCGCGATACACGCCCGTAGTGCGAACTATATACTATGGTTTACCAGAGTGGTTAAAAGCCCATACACCTAATGATTGTTCTCTTATGATACTAAGTGTCAAGTGTGTGTCAACATATCTAATATATAGTAATGACTGAAAGGAACTACAGATGCAATAATTAAACATAAATGCAATAAATATATATAAATATACTAAGCATGCAAAATACTGTAAGCAATTTGGCAAGATATCTTGCCTGGTCTGAAAAGGATGAAGTCCCAACTCAAGGCATCGTCCGATCTACCCGTCACATAAATTAAACAAGTTAGGTTACAAAAGTGGATGAATAGTTTTCGCTATTTTAATCTATTTTAATTCTAAATAAAATAACCTAAAATAGTATTTTAATCTTATTATAATCTAATTTTATTGTTAAGCTCTAATTTTGGTCCAAAGAAAGTCAACTTTAAGGATTTGTGATCCGTGGCACACAAATCGAGGCAATCTGTTGACCAAAAAGTCAACCGACTCAAATCCTGCATTTGTGTGTGGAATCCTATATATTTCAATGTTACATGAACACTGGAATCGATAATTTCATAAAATCACAAGTCGGTAAAGAGTTATGGCCACAATGGCGCACAGATGACAGTTTTTAGTGATTTCCTATTTACGTCTACGTTGCAAAAATTTTATAGTAGATTAAATTTATATATTAAATTCTTTAAAAATAATTTTATGAAATTTTATCATGTCAGATTTTTGAAACTTTAAACGGCTCGTAATTCCGAGTTCGGGATCTCCCGTAATCTCAAAAACACCAAAATGCATCTGATTTTGGACAACTGACACTTTTAGAATTTTTTGAAAAAATAGGTTCATAAATTATTAAAATAATTTATATAATTAGAAAACTAACCTTGATATAGTTCTAACAAAAAAAACTGGAGCACGTTTGGAGTCCGGAGCTAGGAGATATCGTCTTTTTAATTCGTCATAACTAGTAGAAAATGAGGCTGAATTTATGACGAATTTTGACTATTTTTGGACGAAAAAAAGAGAAATTTAGGGAAGAAAAATATGAAGGATGAGGTATTTATAATGGTGGACACTACTTAATTAAATAAGACTAGGATTGGTTAATTTGGATAGGATTATGATAAATTTAAATAAGGATAGGATATGCATGAAGTTGATTTCCTAGTAGGCTTAGGATTTGAATTAATTTAAAATAGAGTTTGAATTTATCTCAATCATTTATAATCTTAAATATAATTAAAGATAATACAAATAATTTATAAAATCTAATTAATATCTATTAACACTAAATTAGCATCTATCTAATATTAAGACTATATATATCCAAATAAATCCTAAATAATTTTAAAAATCTAAATAAATTTCTTAAAATTCTAAATAAATTACAAAAAAATATAATTAAATATTTTAAACTAAAATAAATATTTTGTAGGAACAACATGCAAGTATGGTCATATAGTAAATCATACAAGTCCTAGAAATTTACGTTCCCTATGTTTTAATTACCTAAAAATTTAGAAAAATCTCCAAAAATCTAAAATAGCCTAAAAATGATTCTAAATAAATATTTATATAAGTAAATATATCAAGAAATTTATTTTCTAATTAACTAAGAGAATACTCTAAAGAAATTTAATATTTAAAATAATCTATAATAAATATAATAATATAAAATACACAAAAAATACCTATTTTGGGTGAGGGGGTTTACAATCCTGTTGATAGTCATCCAAGTAAACCATGTTTGATTTGTGTCTACCGACACGAAATATCGTTCGAACTATTTCCAAAATCAAGCATGATTCTTAATATTCGCCTAAGCGATAAATCCGATAAAGTTTCTATCAATTGTAGTTCTCAGTCTGACTTATCTTAGTCTTGAACGATGTCCAAATCTCATTATAACTGGCTTGCACCCAAGGGTCTTGGTGCATGACAAAGAACATAACTTAGCCGAAAGGCTGAGTATATAGCGAACCGTTCAGGACAATATTGGATTTCGTACTAACCTGTTGGATAACTAGGTACAGGCAGAGGGTTCACACATATCATATAAATCTTATCACGAGTCTATACGCCCAAAGGGTCTAGCACAAGTCGACACAAAGGCCTTCCGATCACAATGTCGTACAAGCCATCATATCATTTCACATACAACTTTTCAAAAGTATTTAGACTTATTGTTTGGAACATCCCATCGAGGCATTGAGAGAGTGTGTGCATATAACCCACGAACGAGCTTTCGAAACAGAGATATTAGAAACGAAGTTCAAATACGTATAAGCCAGGCTCTGATACCAATCGGTCATATCCCGATCTCCCGCAGACTAAATCGGCCATCCCCGCTAGGCGAAAATGACCACGCCAGCGCTCCCGCGGAACAATCGCTTTTGACCCATCCGGACATGATGCCGCACGAGCGTGAGCCGCGCCCGTGCAAGGTCGTGGTTCATTGGCTAGCGGTAAGAGATCTAAGCCACAAGATCGCACAGATTGTCCGAGTGCAGCGGAATATATAAACGCATAAGCGAGTGGTAACAAGTTCACTGAGTCGATAATAGCGAAAGTATTGAATAACACAAGTTGAAGTAAAATAAGCTCTTTTTATTCATGTTGAAACAAGTATTACAGGCGGCGCATAGCCGAAATTACAAGTCGCTAAAGCTCTCTCTTTCTGAAACATAAAAGCGTGCCAAGTGGCTACGTTTATGGATGATATACAAGAAATGTTCAGGCGATGTTCAGGCGATGTTCAGGCAATATTCCAATATTATGTCTTGTATATGTGCTTCAATTCCGGACGCAGCGTTCCAAGGCTTCCGAGTTGAACTCCACGCCTTAGGACGCACGAAGGAGGCATCCGCACCGAACGAGGTTCTCCCGCACCCTGCAAGCAATCTGGTGGGTTATCAGTACATGAATGCACTGGTGGGGAGGCTACTCGCCCGCTCGACAAATCCAAACACGTAATATAGGTTCCGTGCACCAACTACTTTGTTGTCTTTCTAGTTGTGTCTTAGGATCAGTTTCATGGCATATATGAAAAGTCTAACTCGTGTGGCAGTGCACCGTGCGATATAAGAGAAAACACGGCGAGACTCACCAACTTACCATTTGTCCTTCCCTGTCCAAGTCAACCCAATGTTAAATTCCAAGCACGAGCATATATAAACATTCAGGGGCATAGCATATTCAAATACTGCGTTATGAGCGAGATTACGCTACGGGTGCACGAGTTACAAAAAATATCAGGTATGTTTTATACGATGATCGAGTGCTCTTTATGCACAAGTGTTGTTACATCATGATCATTCAGGTGTTCAGTTATTCTTGATGCGATACAATGACTCGCACGTGGGTAGCCGCTAAGCGAGGATGACTTATCTATATGAACATGAGGTCACTGGCATGTGCCATAGTGGACGATCTAGTTTGGGAGGGAATGACTTACGATGCGGGGATCAGGGCATCGCAGGCTATTCCGTCCGATGCAGGAGACTATCAGGAGTTTCGTCCGGATCTGATCGGTGCCAGTGCCCCAGCAACCATCCGCGGAACTAAAACCTTGTTTCAAGTTGTCCTGTGACCATACAAGTCTCTAATCTTCAGGGTTTGTGGCCAGACACAGAAACAAGTTCGAAGCAGGATATATATATATATGGAACAAGTTATATGGAATAAGTTCGAGTCAGGATATATATATATATATATATATATGGAACTTGTTGAGGCAGGATTACTCTCAATGTTCAGTATCGACTCAACGAGTCATTTTATTCAGTACAGGACAGTATTGCTCCACGAGCTGGGATTCTTGGATCAATGACTTGGTGCAAATTTCTTGGTTCGAAAAATGCCTTAGTGACCCAACGGTCCCGGATACATTCAGGTTTATTTATGCACGGAACAACTATCAGGTAGTCTTCCGAGGAGAACCTAAATGAATGCATGACATGCACAGTATCACACGGTCTTGGCATAGTTATGCATCAAGCATTGAAATTAGGCAATATCTATAAGCAGGCAAGCATGCACTTGTATAACATAAGCATTCATATTGGCTTGGGCCCGAAGGTAAGCCGAGGAGTAAAACCGTAAGGGAACTTAACGAGCGACATTATCTCGGGTCGTGCAGTGTAGTAGTATAGGAGTGCACAACGAAGAATGAAATAATCATATCGTTCTACTCGAGGCATAACTGGGTCCAGTTGCACAAGGCAAAGGTAGTATGCAAGGGTCTGAATATAAGCAATATTTCATTTCCATGTTCTAGTCCAAGCAATACAAGTTGGGATTATTCCCTTAGCTAGGTGCGTTGGGTTCATTATTAACAGGCATGGGATGATTCACCTAGCGACTAGCATATATCGTTCCGTATTTTATGTGTGCTAGCTAAGCAAAGACAAGTTTACCGTAGCCACCTACCTTAGCGATGATTTGCCTCGGTCGAGTGATACTCCGAGCGAGCCTCTGGAAGCCTGAGCCAGTTCTCATGAAGGGCCAAGTCTGGATAATTCCTTACCTCAACGAGTTGCTTCGCTGAGCAAAGCAGGTCGTGACGTTTGCACTTTTGCCGTTTGAATCGGCAGTCCGCTTGAGCGGAACGGGGTATTACAATTACTGCTACTGATCCTGAGTTTCTCGTGGACCAAAATCATATAGATAGTTTATTTATTTGCTTGATAGAAGGATAGTTCCTAGATGATGCATTATCCCTAGAGTCTTTGGGTTTATCTCACGATATATGCTGCACACACCCTGATTGGTACACCGTGCTTGAACTGTTTGCCTTGGATGCTTGTTGTCATGCCCCGGCCCCCGAACCGAGGGGCCGCTCGAAACGGACCGCTGATTCGCTTCGCCCCCGCCGGGACAGAATATTGAACCGGACGCGAATCACCGCGCCTGTCCCACGGGTGCGAGGAAGGGAATGTGTGGCCCGTACAAATATATATCGGGGACATGATGTCGTGCAAGCCTGGAGTTGCGCCCACACAAGGCTTCATCGTTTAAGTTTGTTTGTTGGCTATCATCGCATCAATCGAGTAAGCCGCGGAAAGGGACTTATTGCAATACAATGCATTTAGCCAACTGAGTATTCGGGAGAATCGAGGGACTTGGGTTCCTTTATGTAAAGGCATTCGTTCCATACATTATACCTCCTTATACGATAATATCTCGGGGCACAATCAAAATCAGGATTCCGGGTCTTAGGGACTGAGGCACGCCTATCGCTCCCTCGGACGATCTAGTACCTGCAAGCAAGTAAACTGTTGGTGGGTCAGCACTTTTATAAGTACTGGTGAGATAAAATAACTGAACAGAAACAAGCATTCACTAAAACCAATACTAAGTAATCATGTTATAAAATATTACATTACTAGTGATCTTTCTAGTTTTATATATGTTCGTTTCATGCAGCAGAAGAACGAAGTCATATTATATTATTTTGGAAACATCATTTAAAACAGAGTTTCATATTGAATATGCAAGCAAGCAAGCCGTTCGTTCTGTTTTAGGGTGTGCGCAGCGTGTCTCGTGAGACTCGAGGGACAAATGTATAGCTAGACACACATGCACTTCTTAGGGGCAGTCCATCTATCCAAGCCAACACAATGAGCTAGTTATATGCAGGGCGGTCCCCGAGTATCTCAGGATCGGTAGCGGTTGGTCCAGCATACCAATGACTCTTTATCTGATGCTAGAGGCAGCTGTGACTCATGGTTGCTTTCTACTATCTCTGTAGCAGCCGTGACACATGTAGTTCAGCTCTCCACCAATAGCCATTGTCCGACCGATGCAAATGCATGGAACACTATCAAATAAACTCTAGTATGCAGATGAGACGAACCATCAGAACAGTTATCATTGTTGTGGGACAATCTGACTTATCACTTGAACACATTCAGGCATAATATGGTTCTCTCGAAGCATAGACGATAGTGAACATGTTCATGCACTCTTAGACAAGCGTTTCTGGATTCTCGTTAAACAGACTTGTTCGTTTCAAAGACAATCTAGGTGAGTTCGTTCATTAACATGCAAGGCAGGTTCTATCATTCTCTTATGAAAACATTACAAGCAAAAACTCAGGTTATTATTAAGGCGTGCAAGAATCAGAGAACAAAGTTCTGCCCAATCACCTGATACATAATGCCGACGTGGAGTAGGGCATTACACTTGCTTTAATGAATATAACATGAACTCTGTTTTCAAAGATATTTAAAAAAAAGTAATATGACTCTGTTCCTGTACTGCTTGTAACGAACCTAGGTAAAACTAGAAAGATCACTAGTAATATAATATTTTATAACATAATTAGTTAGTGTTAGTTTTAGTAAATATTGCTTCTGTTCGTTGATTTTAGACTCACCAGTACTGACCCACCAACAGTTTGCTTGTTCGCAGGTGCTGGATCGTTCGAGGAAGCGATAGTCGTGCCTCATCCCTAGGACCCAAAAATCTGGTTTCGATGCCTTGAGCCGTATCGATGTTTTGAGATACTTTTGTATAGAGGAATATAATGTATGGAATGATGCCATTATATTCAGAGAACCTCGTGCCTTAAGCTTTTTCCCGTATAATCAGATGGATTATTGTTTGTAATAATGTCCCTCCGCTACGTACTCGATCGGTTCGATGATAGACAAAACTTTAATGATGTTGTCTTGTGCGGGCGCAACCCCAGACTCGCACGGCATCATGCCTCGATGGCAAACGACACATACGTCCCTCGGGAGCGCCGCGATGCGGTGGTTCTCGCTTGGCGGAGGCATCTTCGGGACCTTCGAGGTCAGGGCATGACAGAATGGTATCAGAGCAACTCGATTCTCAGGCCTTACGCCCATTTCGCTGATGTTCTTAGAAGACGATTCCTTGCCCATTGATATCGTTGCTGAGTAAAGTGTTCCATACAATAAGTCCATAGATATTATCGAAGATGCGTGTACAATTTTTCTGGATTTGATTTATTGCTTGAGAGTTGGGCTTTCGTGCTTGTGGTTTGCTAAAGTTTTCGATTGAGGATTATGAGGGATGAGGACTATCGCTGCTCTGGATATCGAATATTTTTTCTTAAAGTTTCGAGGATAAAACTTTTTTTTGGTGGGTAAGTATGTAGTGCCTCGCTCCACGTTGGCACTATGTACAAGAGATATCGATTTGCTAACTCAAAAATGATATCTTCCTTAAGAGCTCTTTGTTGAACCAGAAGATGACTGATCTAGGTGAGTGGACAGAACTTCATTCTCTGATTCTTGCATGCCTTAATAATGAATCTGAGTTTTATAATTCCTGGTGCTAAGAAGATTATTGTTTTCGTTGCATAAATAATAGAACGGCATGCTTAGCTAGAACTTGAATGCTTGTTAATAGAAGAACATCTCCATGCTAATAAGAAGAGTAAGAGATTGCTTGAGCATGTTTTTTTATCGCTTGTGTTGTGATAGAACTAATTTATGCTTGAACTTGATCAGAAAGATGGCAGCCAGTCCGCACAGAGATAGAAGAGAAGAGATAGATGGCCTGCTTGTACATTTTGTCTGTATCATAGAGTTTATCTGATAATATTTTATGCATTCACATCGGTTGGACAATGGCTATTAGTGAAGAGCTGAACCTTGGTCCCGGCAACTATTTTGAGTGTATTTTAGTGAAGAGAAATCATGAGTCACAGCTTATAATAGCATCAGATAAAAGAGTCATTAGTTAGCTGGATTACAACTACTGATCCTGAGTTTCTCGGGGACCAAAATCATATAGATAGTTCATCTTGTTTGCTTGATAGAATAATAGTTCCTAGATGGTGCATTGTCCCTAGAGTCTTTGAGTTTAGCTCAAGAGGCACATTACGCACACCCTGATTGGTACATCGTGCTTGAACTGTTTGCCTTATATGCTTGCTTAAATGAATTAAACATGAACTCTGTTTTCAAAGATGTTTCCAAAAGAAGTAATATGACTCTGTTCCTGTACTGCATGTAACAAACCTAGGTAAAACTAGAAAGATTACTAGTAATATAATATTTTATAACATAATTACTTAGTGTTGGTTTTAGTGAATGTTGCTTCTATTCGATGATTTTAGACTCACCAGTACATTCTCCAAAGTGCTGACCCACCAACAGTTTGCTTGTTCGCAGGTACTGGATTGTCCGAGGAAGTGATAGTCGTGCCTCATCCCCAGGACCCAGAAATATGGTTTCGATGCCTTGAGTCATATCGATGTTTTGAGCTACTTTTGTATAGAGGGACATAATGTGTGGAACGATGCCATTGTATTCAGAGAACCTCATGCCATGAACTTTGCCCCTATACTCAGATGGATTATTATTTGTAACACTGTCCCTCCGCTGCGTACTCGATTGGTTCGATGATAGCCAAAACTTTAACGATGTTGCCTTGTACAGGCGTAACCCCAGGCTCGTACGGCATCACGCCTCGATGGCAAATGACACATACACCATGCGGTAGCACAGCAGCGCGGTAGTTTACGCCCAGTGGGGGCATCGTCGGGACCTTCGGGATTGGAGTATGACACTTTCGATCTACGACATAGTACTCGGGATGGATTGGTTGAGTATACACCATACTACTATAGATTATTGTAGAGGCAGGGTATTATTTAGACCGCCAGGAGAGCCAGAGTTTGAGATTGCTAGAGGAGCAGTGGAGAAGAGCGAGTATGCCATATGTGGAGCCATGATGGAAGAGAAGGAGTTACCACATCCATTGATAGCAGAATTTATGGATGTTTTCCCGAAGGAGTTGCTGGGTTGCTGCCAGACCAAGATGTAGAGTTCTCTATTGACTTAGTGCCAGGCATAGAGCCGATATCCCAGCACGTCTATAGAGTTAACAATAGCAAACTGGTGGAGTTGAAGAAGCAGGTAGATGAGTTACATGATAAGGGCTTCATCAGATCCATTTTATCACTTTGGGGTGCTCAGGTATGCATCTGTATAGACTACAAGGCTCTGAACAACCTCACTATCAAGAACAAATACCCGCTGCCGAGGATAGATAATCTCTTCTATCAGTTGAGCGGAGCAAAGATATTTTCGAAGATAGACTTTAGTTCAGGCTACCACCATGTAAAAGTGAAGAAGGAGGATATTCCGAAGATAACTTTTTGGACTCGGTATGGCCATTTTGAGTTTATGGTGATGCTGTTTGGGTTGACCAATGCCCCAACGGTATTCATGAATTTGATGAACAAGGTGTTCCTCCAGTACCTTGATAAGTTTGTGGTAGTATTCATTGATGATATTTTGGTGTATTCGAAGATCCCGGAGGAGCATGAAGAGCACCTAAGGATAGTTTTAGAGACTCTCAAGAAGGAGAAGCTTTATGGGAAGCTTTTAAAGTGTGAGTTCTTCCTTGACAAGGTTAAATTCCTTGGATATGTGGTGACTAAAGACGGGATCTCAGTAGACCCGAAGAAGATTTTAGCAGTGGAGTCGTGGGCTACTTCGAGTTTAGTGGCAGAGATCAGGAGCTTTCTGGGGCTGGCAGATTATTACAAAAGATTTGTACAGGACTTCTCCAGGATTGCAGAGCCAATGACTAGGCTGACTAGGAAGGATGTGGATTTTGTTTGGATAGAGGATTGTCAGACCCCTTTTGATGAGCTGAAAAGGAGATTAACGACAGCTCCAGTATTGACGTTACAATCAGGGTCAGGTGGTTTTACTATTTATAGTGATGCTTCAGGGAAGGGTTTAGGTTGTGTCTTGCAGCATAATGGGAAGGTAATTTCCTATGCTTCCAAGCAATTATGTCCTCGTTAGAAGAATAACCCTACCCATGATTTGGAGTTGGCAGAGGTCATTTTTGCTCTAAAGCTGTGGAAACACTATCCATACGGAGAGCATGTGAAGATATTTACAGGCCACAAGAGCTTAAAGTACGTGTTTACACAGAAAGAGATGAACATGAGACATCGGCGGTGGTTGGAGTTGATAAAGGACTTCGATATATAATTATAATACCATCCAGGGAAGGCCAACGTAGTCGCTGATGCCTTGAGCAGGTATCGAGTGGCTATGTACTTGAAGACGGACAAACATTTATTAGCCGATCTTGAGAGCTTGGGTATTGAGGTGCTAGTTCCTGGTATTAAGATGAATATGTGGGGATTACAGATACAGACTGAGCTGATGGACATGATCAGGGCTACCCAGCATGATGATGGGACTCTGAGGAGCATCAGGGCACAGTTTTAGATGGGATTATCAGAGGACTTTACTATTGCTGATGATGGATCATTGCGGCACAATACCAGACTATGTATGCCGAGCGGGGAGTTGTGCTAGAAGGTTCTCCAGGAGGCGCATCGATATCAGTACTCTATGCATCCAGGTGCCAACAAGATGTATAGAGATCTGAAGGAGCATGTGTGGGGGTATGGTTTGAAGCGGGAGGTGGCGTACTTCATATCCAGGTATTTAGTATGCCAGCAGGTAAAGGCAAAGAGGCAGAGGCCAGGTGGTTTACTTCAGCCTTTCTCATTCCAGAGTGGAAGTGGGAGCATGTGACTATGAATTTTATTTCGGGGCTTCCGCATTCTCCAGGAGGGAAAGGCGTAATTTGGGTCATCATAGACAGGCTGACCAAATCGTCTCACTTCTTGACATTTAAAGTGGGTACGTCTACGGAAAAGCTAGCGGAGATGTATGTACGACAGATTATCAAATTGCATGGAGTTCCTATACGCATTATCTCAGATCGGGATAGTCGCTTAGCATCTCACTTTTTGAGGAGTTTGCAGGCTAGCTTGGGCACCCAGCTCAACCGCATATTACCCCCAGACAGACTGGAAGTCAGAGAGGACTATTCAGACTCTCGAGGATATGCTTCGCACCTGTGTTTTGGATTTCAGAGGCTCTTGGGAGGATCATCTTCACCTGGTAGAGTTTGCTTACAATAAAAGTTACCAGGCCAATATTAAAATGTCACCATTCGAGACTTTATTTGGACGAAGATGACGCACTTCTTTATCTTGGGATGATATTGGTGAGAGAGCCTTGTTGGGACCAGAGATGGTTGTGGATGCAGCAGAGAAGGTAAATCTAATTAGAGATAGACTTCGGACGGCGCAGGATAGACAGCGACATTGGGTCGGCAGCTACCGAAGATCCTTGGAGTTTAAGGTATAGGTTTTGTTTTATATTGCTTGTGATTGCCTTGCTTTAGATGGAGTATTAAGTTTGTGTTTTGTTCTAGTTTGGCGAAATGGTGTTCTTGCGGATTTCTCTGACACGGGATACGATTCACTTTGGTGGAGGCAGAAAGCTTAGTCCCGGTACATCAGACCCTTCAGTATTCTGCGAGGGTCGGTACAGTGGCTTAAAGACTAGACTTGTTGCCTGCACTAGAGGGAGTATATTGCGTGTTTCACATGTCATAGCAGAGATGGTACGCGGGCAAGAATAAGGCATGCTTTCAAAAAAGTGCGCGAGCAAGCTAGCTAAAAGACAAAATACACAATCTAACGTCAAAGCTCGACAGTCGAGGAGGACACAAATCAATAACACATAAATTGAGAAACCAACCAAAGCTTCGTCCCTAAGAAAATAAAGAGGGAAGAAAGTGTGCGAGCTACAAACGAAGAAAAGTGCACCGACTGATGAAACATAGGAAAAGTGCGCCAGATTGCCAAACACGAAGAAAGTGCGCTGACTGACTGTGGTGCACTTTCTCTTAGTTTTCTAGGGAGAACTTTGATTGAATACGCACCAAAGTGCGCCAACTGAGTTTTTCTCTCGAAAGTGCGCCACTGACTCAAGGAGTGTGACTAGCGCACTTTTGCTAGGAGATTTAGTGCAGTATGATTAGTACGCACAAAGAATTACGACAACACACCAATGCGCCCAAAATGAAACCTACGTATTTGTCACGCCCCGCTTCCCAAGATACGGTGGATCGGGTATGTAACTACATCCCAAGGCTACGCCCCATATGAATACTACCATACTCGTATCATCAATTATCGCTTGTAAGTCTTTTAGAATAAAATATAAGTCATGCTAAGGCAATTAGGCAATATATCTAATCCATACCATTCTGATTAATATATACAACTAGATAAGTCTTTACAATAACTTCTCCTTAATGTACATAATTCTAGTTGCAAACTACTTGATACTATATATCCTGGAATCACTTGAAAATTATTCCTCGATCTCATCCACGTTGTAGAGAGGTAGCATTCACTCATTTGCTTCATCACCCCTAGTGAAACAATACTAGGTCGTCAGAACGACAAGCAAGTCCTCGGCCAAGAACGGTAAGCAAATAAAAAATATGATAGTAGCATAAGAAGAAATATAGTTATAAGAGGAATAAGAAGGTAAGGTATAATATAGAGTCCATAACTTGAATAGTTCCTAATTTGATATTCTTATAGTGTCTAATAATTTAAACATCACATGTTCCTACGTCACTACTACAATACACAAACAATTCCCGAAATGATGATGCAATTTGGAGAACAACCCTTAAATAACCACTTCACCTAGTTTTTCACCAATAATCCCATTACCAAGGATCAGGTTGGGACTTGATGGCTCAGTGCTTAGAATCCGGCCCTGCCCTCATGGGCTTAAATCTTGAGTTCACCTATTTGATGGTTTTGAATCGAAATATGTGCACTTATATTCAGGTGACTTGAACATGATGGCACGGGGTTATAATCCAGCCTAGCCCTTTTTGGGCCAAATCTTGAATTCACCCATTCGATGGTTTTTGAATCAAAGTAGGTGTAGTTATATTCAGGTGACTTGAACAAGACGACACAGGATTATGATCCGGCCTAAACAGGAAAGTGAGCTAAGTCTCACCCGCTCACTTTGTAAGGCCTTACGAAAGAGCTTTTAACTACTGATCAGCCATTATATATATATATATATATATATATATATATAAGTATGTTGCGAGATTTCGTAGGTGGTTATTTATGTTGTTCTCTCCCGCCCCATGCTTCTAGCCTAAATCTACAATCAATCCTTAATCTACTTTCTTGTATACAGGTTTTTACTCTGGATATTGCATTAACCATTGTTTATATATAAAAGAAATGTATGTCCAGAATGATACAAGATATATACTTTTATTTTATCCATAATCCAGAGTACATGTGTTAAGTTATCCACACAATTTTAAGAATTTATACAGAGAAAATTGTCAGATAGTTAGATTTTGTTGAGTGACTTATGTCCGTGTCCTACGTATCCTAGACCCTTTTACTAGTTGTCCCCTAATTGAATTACAATCGTTGGTGGTATATTGCAAAGGATATATGTATCTAGGGTTTAGAGTCTTGGGACATCGGCGATATTTCTGAATATCGAAATATTGGTTAACTCCCAAAATTCTTGAAAATTTCGGCAGAGTCCCCTTTGTATTTCGGCTTACAAAATTTTAGCAGTTTATAAGTTCGACCGGGAGCAACTCTTCGTAGTATTCCCAGGCTCGCCGACCCCTTCGGTAGAGCAACTCTCAACACCGGAACACACGCTATAGATTATAAGTTAATTTTAAAGGAGGGGCTTCTATCATACCTTGATGGTTAGCTTAATTATCTATTGCACGATTGTTGCCTTCCAATACTGCACAGGTTTTCAAACAATCCATAATTTTCAGTAAACAATTTAAGTTCAAAATTCCCAATATGTAATAGATGAAGGATTTTACTATATGCATACATATTAGGGTTTAGTGTTCAAGGAAAATTATTCATGTTCATTACACGTGCTATACGCAACCTTACATAAATAACCAAATTTTAATTAGAACTTATGTAATTAAAGTTACTCTAACTTACAGTATATGTATGACATGTTCTTAGGTTAGGT
Organism: Iris macrosiphon; assembly: GCA_036927795.1. Lineage (NCBI taxonomy): Eukaryota > Viridiplantae > Streptophyta > Magnoliopsida > Asparagales > Iridaceae > Iris > Iris macrosiphon. The sequence goes on along the minus strand of JAYESA010000008.1, from coordinate 32,775,894 downwards.
AAATTCTAACAAAGTCTACTAAAATGGTTGTTATTCAATTTTGGACAGAATTATATTAACTTAATAGATTGACAAGGTGTTGAATGCTCATTTGGAGCTATGTCGAATGTGGTTTTATGTTATCTTAATAATGAGTCTCCGCTTTTCATGTATCCTTTATATATATATATATATATATATATATATATATATATATATATATATATATATATATATATATATGTTGTCAATGCCATATCATTTGATTAAACTTGTAGGTGAAAATTCTTATATCCTAACATACCTAAAAGAACACATACACACACACATATCTATATATGTCTAGGTTTAGGTATATTATATGCACAGGAAAGATGTATATACTCATGTATGAAAATTGCAAATATAATCATAATTATCGTATCCCCATTTGTGTCCTACCTAGGGCATCAAGATATACGTAAGTGCATATATATATATATATATATTTATACATAGATTTACGTATTCAACTATATACACAAATGTTAATTGATTTCCAAATCCAAAATACTCCTTTAATGAGACCCTAAATTAACTTCTAAGGAAGAGAAAATGCAAGGGTGAGGACTTGCCTTGGTTTTGAGTGATCTAGGGCTCTTTCAAAATCTCTCTTTGGCACCTAGTTCCTCCCCTAATTTCCTATGAGGAATTGATATCAAATTATACTTTAATTTAGGTCTAGGAAAAGATTTGGGAAAGAAATAAGGTTTTTACCTAACTTGGACGAGAAGGGAAGAGAAATCGTGAAGTTGGAGGAGACAAAGCTTGGCGGCGTGTGGGTCCGATGGTGTGCGGGTCCGGCGACGGAGGCGTGCGGGGTGGCAGCATCCGACTACAGTGGCGTCGTCGTCTGCGGTGGTGGCAGCCGTGACAGCAGAGACAACAGCGGCAGCTACGGCACTGTAGCAGCTGCGGCAGCTACAGCAGACATGGCAGCAGCAGCACAGTAGGTATGACAGCAGCAGTAGGTTGAGAGAAGTTGGAGTTAGAGAAGAATGAGGATGAAGAAGGAATGGGTTTCCTTGGGGAACTAAGTAGGGAAGGTTAGGTTTATTGAAAATGTATGGGGGGGAGGAGAAAGAGCCAGGTCTTCCCTGGAGAATGAAGGTGAAGGGAGGAGAAGCCATGTATGTTCATGACTCATCACCTACTGTTGGTTTCCTCCCCCTTCCCATGGATTTGGGAAATTTGCAAAAAAAACACTCTCAATTCCAAAATTGGATGGGGCTAGTTTGCAAATTAATATTTACACAAGCCTAAGTTATTAATTATATATATATATATATATATATATATATATATATATATATATATATATATATATATATATATATATATAGAGAGAGAGAGAGAGAGAGAGAGAGCGAGGTAAAATAAAATAAGAAGAAAATAAAATAGTAGTTATGACACTCTATCTTTCTTAGAAAATTTTGTCCTCGAAATTTTAAATTAAAAGGGTTGCTAACCTTGGTTAGTAAACAAATATGGGAACTGGTTTTGCATGTCTTCTTCTTTTTTCCAAGTTGATTCTCCTGGAGAGTCCTTGCTCCAAGCTACTCGAACTAATGGGATGATCCGATTCCGGAGTACTTTATCTCTACAGGATTTCAACGGATCATTGTTCGATGCGTAGAGTCGGTCTGACGGTGATCTCAGAATGATCTAGTATATGATTTGGATCCGATACATATCTTCGGAGTTGAGATACATGGAATACATTATGTACTCCTTCTAGTATTGGGGGCAGCGCCAGTTTATAAGATACTTTTCCAATTTTTTCTAGTATATCGAATGGTCCAATATATCTTGGACTAAGCTTTTCTCTAGTTCCAAATCTAATTGTCCCCTTTGTTGGCGAGATTTTTAAGAATGCATAATCGCCGGGTTGAAATTTTAACATCCTTCGATGTTTGTCAACCCACATCTTCTACCTATCTTGGGCTGCTTGCAAATAATTTCTTATTGCTTTAATCTTGTCAACAGTCTGTGTCACAAGTTCTTGGCCCAGTAACTGCCTTTCTCCTACATCCGTCGAGCACATTGGTGATCTACACTTTCTCCCATATAATGCTTCAAAAGGTGCCATCTTAATGCTAGTATGATAACTATTATAATAAGAAAATTCTACCAAATGTAAGTGGTCAACCCATGATCCCCCAAAATCTAATGTGCAGGCTCTCAACATGTCCTCTAGAGTTTGAATCGTTCTCTCTGATTGACCATATATTTGAGGATGGTAAGCAGAACTAAATTTTAACTGAGTGCCGAGGCTCTCCTGTAGACTTCTCCAGAAATATGAGGTAAACCTGGTGTCTCTATCCGAAACTATACTTACTGGTACTCCGTATTGACTGACAATCTGTTTCATATATATGTCTGCTAATACTTCGGTTGTCTGTCCCACCCGGAATGGTAGAAACAGAGCTGATTTAGTGAGCCTATCTATGATGACCCAAATAGCATCGTTACCCTTTTGGGTCTTAGGTAGCCCGGTTACAAAATCTATTGTGATATGTTCCTATTTTCATTCAGGTATTGGTAAGGGCTGAAGAAAACCTGCTATCCTTTGGTGTTTTGCCTTTACTTACTGACAGACAAGACATCTGGATACGAATTTAACAATCTCTCATTTCATTCTATGCCACCAAAAAATTTGTTTTAAGTCCTTATACATCTTAGTACTTCCCGGATGGATGGAATACTGAGAGTTATGAGCTTCTGTCATGACTTCTGTTCTTAGATTTCCACTGGGTACACACAATCGGTCTCCAAACCTTAGTGATCCATCTGGATGCTTTCTTATTCCAGTCTGGAGTCCTTCCTTGGTTTGTTTCCATATTTTCTGGAGTTTAGAGTCTCCTTGTTGAGCTTCCTTGATTCTATCCACTAGGGAAGATTGTACTTATAAATTTTCCCATGATCCTTCTGATATTGGATATATTACTTTAATTTTTATCTTACTTAAGTCTTTGAGTATTTTCTTTGGGATTCATAAAGAATGCCATTGGTTTCCTGCTCAAGGCTTCTGCCACTTTATTTGCTTTACCCGGATGGTATTCTAATTCCATATCAAAGTCCTTGAGTAATTCCAACCATCTCTTTTGTCTCATATTGATTTCCTTCTGAGTGAACACATATTTCAGACTTTTATGATCCGTATATATCTTGATTCTCTCCCCATATAAGTAGTGTCACCATAATTTAAGTATAAAAACTACAGCTGCTAGTTCCAAATCATGAGTTAGATAATTTCTCTCATGCTGCTTCAGTTGTACAAAGGCGTAGGCTATAACTTTTCTGTGCTGCATTAGTACACAGCCTAGCCCTTTACCCGATGCATCGCTATATATCTCGTATCCTCCTGATCCTGACGGTAGTGCTAGCACAGGTGCCAAAATCAATATTTCTTTTAATTCATCAAAGGTTGTCTGGTATTTCTCCGTCTAATTGAATCTTTTCTCCTTTTGGGTCAACCGAGTTAATGGTTCTGTGATTCTTGAGAAAATTTCTATGAACCTCCTATAGTATCCAGCTAATCCCAAGAAACTTCAAATTTCTGCCACATACTTTGGTATTGGCCAGGATTTAACAGCTTCCACCTTCTTTGGATCTACTCAAATACCTTCTCCGCTGATGACGTGGCCTAGAAATGATATATGATTTAACCAAAATTCATATTTACTGAGTTTAGCATATAACTGTTCATGTCTTAGGGTTTGCAATATCACCCTCAGATGCCCTTCATGTTCTTCTTTATTTTTTGAATATATAAGGATGTCGTCAATGAATACAATTACGAACTTATCCAAATATTGATAAAATATCCGATTCATCAGATCCATAAATATAGCAGGAGCGTTAGTTATCCCAAATGGCATAACTAGGAACTCGTAATGTCCATAACGAGTCATAAAGGCTATTTTTTGAATGTCTTCCTTCTTGACCTTTACTTGATGATATCCCGACCTTAAATTAATTTTTGAGAATACCTTGGCTTCCCCTAATTGATCGAATAATTCATCAATTCTGGGCAAGGGGTCTTTATTCTTGATTGTTACTTCATTCAAGGCTCTATAATCAATTACCAATCGTAGGGTCCCGTCCTTCTTTTTCACAAAAAGCACTGGTGCACCCCACGGTGAAGCACTGGGCTAAATAAATTCTTTTGATAGTAACTCCTTTATCTGCTTGTTTAGTTCAGCCAATTCTTCTTTATTCATTGGGTATATTTTCTTAGCTATAGGTACTGCTCCAGGCACCAAATTGATAGAAAACTCTACTGCTCTATCCGGTGGCAATCCCGGTAACTCATCGGGAAATACATGCTTAAATTCTTTCACTATTCTCGGGAACTGTTCCTCCTCTAGTTCATAAAACCTTCCCTGGACTGGTTGTTCAAACCTTTCTAATTCCTCAGCATCAAATTCTTTCTGTCTCGAACAAATTCATATAATTCTCCATTGGTGAGCTGGAACTGAACCTTCCCTTAGCCATAATCTATACTTGCCAATGTCTTAGTTAACCAATCCACTCCAAGTACTACATCATAGTTGTTCATTGGAAAAACTAACAATCTTACTTGAAAAGCTCTAGCGCCTAATTTAACTGGACATGCTTCACAAACCCGACTAACTTCCACCGTACCATTACCCGTAAGAATGTTTATTTTCTAAAGTAACGGTTACAATTTGATTTCATGGAGAGCTATAAATGCTGATGCTATAAATAAATGGGTTGCCCCAGAATCAAATAATACCGATGCCGGATAAGCTGAGACTAGAATAGTACCTGTTACTACTTCTCCGGTTAGTTATGTTTCATCAGTATTCATCATAAATGCTTGCCCTTGCCTTTTCTTCTTCCCAGTCCGAGCCTGATTTATTTTCTGAGTTTGTTGGAATTGGTAGGCTTGAGGTGCAAAGGGTGGTCTTCGTTGATTTCCATAAGTCAACATGGCTTGAGGTGTTGACGCTTGTATCAGAGGTCGAGGACCATTCCCTTGAAGCATAGGCCTGATATCATTTCCTCGGAACGTGGGTCGTGATTCTTGGTGCGGGTTTTGCATTATTGGCCCTAAGGTTCGTTGTTGTGGATACTGGCCAATCTGATGCTTATCTGATCCGCATCTTAAATAAAGACCCAGGAATTTTCTATAGTCATCCTTCATGTGTCCTGGTTTTTGACAAAAGTTGCAAATAACTGGTCTTCTTAAAATACCAGTTTGAGAGTGTTTGGACGGTCCTTGCCATGGATGCCTTGAGAATGAAGTTCCTACTTCCAAAGTCCTTTTGTGAGGCTGAGATTGAAACGGTTGTTCTTCATTTAGCATTCTCTCCTAGCTCCTTGCCGCTTCAGTCACCTCGAGATAGGTTTGGCATCGATAGGCAGCGACTCTACTCTTCAGTTGGCTCCATAGTCCTTCCAGAAATCTAGATACTTTGGTTTCCTCATCAGCTATTAGGCTTGAAGCAAAACGACTAAGCCTGGAAAACTCTGCAACGTACTCGTCTCTCGTGAGTCTTTCTTGCTTTAAATGAGTGAACTGTCGTTCTAACTCGATTTTAGCTGATTTTGGAAAGAATCTTCCTTCAAATTTTCTTTTAAATTCTCTCCAAGTTATTTTGTCCTCCGAATCCTCTGGGTGTTCAGCACTCCACCAGTGTTCAGCAATATCCTCCAATTAAATTCAGATTGTAGACACCATATCTTCAGGATTGATTTTGTTACTTTTAACTGCCCTTATATGGTTCTAATTCATTGTTCGGCTTCGATCAGACTTTTCGTTCCCTTAAACTTGGGAGGATTTAGGTTCCTAAAGTCCTTTAGTGAACCATCTCTGGAGTTGGCAGACATTTACAAATGTTCCAACATTGTTGCAGTTGTGGCTAGAGCCGTATCTGCATGCTGACTTTTGGACTCCATAATATGTTGGAATAACTTGTACATGTCCCTAATAGAGGGTTCCATCTGATTTTGTGAGGATGAAGCATGGGATTGATCATGATTAGATATTATCCTAAAAAATCCAAATGCAATTTCTCAGAAAAAATCCTGAGATTGAAGGATAGGAAAAGATGCTGGAATTCTTACGAGTTTTTGGAAAATAGAGGAACATATATGTACATGGAAGATGAAAAGCATATTTTATTTACTCATAGTCAAAATGTGATACAAAATATGCTGCTAAGGTACTAGTTATCTTGCACATAGGCATATATACATATTTAGACTATTTACATTCCCATACTTTCTTTCTTTCCTAACTTATATACATATACACATACATCCTTGCCGTTCACAAAAGATACCTAGTAGATAAGAGATCCTTTATACATACGATTTCTAGTCCAGTTTTCCCATGATACGGGTCCACACCTGAGTAATGATTGTAGCTTCAGGTTGTAGTTCTTGAAAGTCAGTTAACGTTCCTTCATACCCTTCTAATTTAGGATAATCATATTCATGTTCTAGGTCCCGTACATAGATATAATAAGTTTCTCTTTCATGGTCTACTTCTGCACCATACTCTAAATCTCTAATGACGGGGGGCATAATACCATAATGTACTTCATAGAGTGGCATATGATACCAATCTGGTAGATGCCATAGTTCCCTTATATATTACTGATAGCCATAAACTGTGTGGTCACTTTTATCCCACCAGACGCTCGGAAGGAATAGATCCATGTCCTATATCCAAAATAAGAAATTAAGTAATAATTATATTAAGAGAAATCAAAATTTCTTTAAAATACCCTTGCTCTCTCTTTCCCAGTCTCTGGTATTACTTATCTTAGGGTGTTCTAATTTGATAAGGAATCCAGGGTTCTCTTATACTAGCTCCTAACCTATATACTGTAACATGTGTCTTTATAATACCTAGACTTGCACCTTATCATAGGTTCTTCATCTTCAGGTCCTACCTAGGTTCCCTAAAAGCATGACCTGCATAGGACACCACTAAAAGACGTGTTACGCCCTGCTTCCCAAGATACGGTGGGTCGGGTACGTAACTACATTCCAGGCTATGCCCCATACGAATACTACCTTACTGTATCAACGATTGTCGCCTGTAAGTCTTTTAGGATAAAATACAAGTCATGCTAAGGCAATTAGGCAATATATCTAATCCATACCATTCCGATTAATATATACAACTAGATAAGTCTTTACAATAACTTCTCCTTAATGTACATAATTTCAGTTACAAACTACTTGATACTATATATCCTGAAATCACTTAAAAATTATTCCTCGATCTCGTCCACGTTGTAGAGAGGTAGCATTCCCTCATTTGCTTCATCATCCCCTAGTGAAACAATACTAGGTCGTCAGAATGATAAGCAAGTCCTCGGCTAAGAACGGTAAGCAAATAAAAAATATGATAGTAGGATAAGAAGAAATATAGTTATAAGAGGAATAAGAAGGTAAGGTATAATATAGAGTTCATAACTTGAATAGTTCCTAATTTGATATTCTTATAGTATCTAATAATTCAAACATCACATGTTCCTACATCACTAACACAATAAATAAACAATTCCCATAAATGATAATGCAATTTGGAGAACAACCGTTAAATAACCACTTCACCTAGTTTTTCGCCAACAATCCCGTTACCAAGGATCAGGCTGTGCCTTGATGGATTGGTGCTTAGAATCTGGCCCTACCCTCATGGGCTTAAACCTTGAGTTCACCTATTTGATGGTTTTGAATCGAAATAGGTGCACTTATATTCAGGTGACTTGAACAGGATGGCACGGGGTTATGATCCGGCCTAGCCCTTTTTGGGCCAAATTTTGAATTCACCCATTCGATGGTTTTTGAATCGAAGTAGGTGTAGTTATATTCAGGTGACTTGAACAAGACTACACGGGGTTACGATCCGGCCTAAACAGGAAAGTGAGCTAAGTCTCACCAGCTCACTTCGTAAGACCTTATGAAAGAGCTTTTAACTGCTGATCAACCATTTTTTATATATATAAAAGTATGTTACAGGATTTCGCAGGTGGTTATTTATATTATTCTCTCCCGCCCCATACTTTTAGCCTAAATCTACAATCAATCCTTAATCTACTTTCTTGTATACATGTTTTTACTCTGGATATTGCTTTAACCATTGTTTATATATAAAAGAAATGTATGTCCAGAAAGATACATGATATATTACTTTTATTTTATCCATAATCCAAAGTACACGTGTTAAGTTATCCATACAATTTCAAGAATTTAGACAGAGCAAATTGTCAGATAGTTAGATTTTGTTGAGTGACTTGTGTACGGGGCCGACGGTGTGCGGGTCCGACGAAAACGACGTGCGGGGGGGGGCAGCGTCCGACTGCATTGGCGTCGGCGCCGGCAGTGGTGGCATGGCCCGGCGTCGTGCGGCTCCGTAGTAGCAGCAGCAGCAGCGATAGCGGCAGCAGTGACAGCAGCGAAAGCGGCAGCTACGATACTATAGCAGCGGTGACATCTACAACAGATATGGCAGCAGCAGCAACATAGTAGGTATGATAGCAGCAGTAGGTTGAGAGAAGTTGGAGTTAGAGAAGAATGAGGATGAAGAAGGAATGGGTTTCCTTGGGGAACTAAGTAGGGAAGGTTAGGTTTATTGGGAATGTATGGGGGAAGGAGAATGAGCCAGGTCTTCCCTGGGGAATGAAGGTGAAGGGAGGAGAAGCCATGTATGTTCATGACTCATCACCTGCTGTTGGTTTCCTCCCCCTTCCCATGGATTTGGGAAATTTGCAAAAAAAACCTCTCAATTCTAGAATTGGATGGAGCTAGTTTGCAAATTGATATTTACACAAGCCTAAGTTATTAATTATATATATATATATATATATATATATATATATATATATATATATATATATATATATATATTGGAGAGGTAAAATAAAATAAGAAGAAAATAAAATAGTAGTTATGACAATATTTCTACGCCAAAGGGGTCATATTGCAAACTCTTCACAGAGCACTGTTCTTCTTCTCCAGTCAGCCATTTTGGTATACGTATTGTATCAAGTTTCAGCACTGAACTTAGCTGGACTCGAAAACAAACACGACCAAAAGCAAAGTTACATAAATAATGGTGCTCTACACTATGAGCTAATTAGTTTTATAAAATACATAGTTTTGGGGAGATTAAACCCCAGAAAAATAAAAGTGAACCCATAAAACTAAACTCATGTCCATGCAATTCCAACAACTAATTCAGACTGATTGAGAATTTGACTCAAATCTGGGACATACCTACACAGCTGAGATACATGAAATACAGTGTGCACCTCACGTAGCGAAGGTGGAAGGGCAAGCCGATAAGCCACATTGCCTACCCGATTGAGAATGTTAAATGACCCAACGTATCGCGGACTAAGCTTCCCGTGGACCCCGAATCTAATAACTCTACGGGTTGGCAAAATTCGCAAGAATATGTGGTCGCCAATATGAAACTCTAAAGGCCTACGATGCTGGTCTACCCAATAACGATGCTGATCATGCACAACCCAAAGTTGCTCTCTGTTCTGCCTAACAACTTCTACTGTCTATATAATCATTTTAGGGCCTAATATCTTCTGCTCACCAATGTCATCCCAGGCCAACGGTGATCTACACTTCCTGCTGTGTAGTGCCTCGAAAGGTGTCATCTGAATACTGGCCTGATAACTGTTGTTATACGAGAATTCCACTAAGTGAAGGTGATTCTCCCAAGATCTACCAAAGTCTAGGGTACATGCACGTAACATATCCTCCAGGGTCTGGATGGTCCTATCTGATTTTTCGTCTGTCTGGGGTGGTACTCAGTACTGAATCTTAACGTGGTAGCCAATCTCTCGTGCAAGCTTCTCCAGAAATGAGAAGTGAACCTTGTATCTGGGTCGGATACTATGCTTACCGGCATGCCATGTTGCTTTATAATCTGTCGCATATACAAATATGTCAACTGCTTTGTAGACTGTCATACTCTAATGGGGAGAAAATGTACCACTTTTGTGAGTCGATCTACTATCAGCCAAACTGTATCTCGACCAGTCGGGGATCTAGGTAAATCGGTTACAAAATCTTTGGTGATGTGTTCCCACTTCCACTCTAGAATAGGAAGCAGCTGCAATAATCTGACCGGTCTCTGTTGTTCTGCCTTCACTTGCTGACATATGAGACATCGTGAAATAAACCAAGCTATCTCTCTTTTTATTCCATTCTACTAGAAATATTTCTTGATATCATGGTACGTCTTTGTGTCTCTAGGATGAATAGAGTACTGGGAACTGTATGCCTCGGTCATCACTTCTTGTCGGATATCTTCAATTGGCATACAAAGACGATTCCAAATTCTTAACGTTCCATCCGCATGAATCGCCAAATCCTTTCGAAGACCAGACTCACATTCTGTCCGAAGCTTCTAAATCTTCTGGTCCTCTGCCTGAGTTATCTTGATTCTATCCACCAAAGTTGACTGGATCTGTAGGCTAGCCAGAACTCATGCATCCTGTGGAAGTACTATTTTGATTTCTATCTCTCGTAAGTCTTCTAGAATGTGCTTCTGAGTGGTCAAGATGAATTCTCCACCTCTTCTACTAAGTGCATCAGCTACTATATTTGTCTTGCCTGGATGGTATTGAAGTTCCACATTATAGTCTTTCAACAACTCCAGCTACCTCCTTTGTCTCATATTTAAGTCTTTTTGCGTGAATACATATTTCAAACTCTTATGATCTTTAAAGATCTTTACCCGATCGCCATATAAGTAGTACCTCAATGGCTTAAGCGCAAATACTACTACTGCTAACTCCAAATCGTGTGTTCGATTGTTCTTCTCGTGATCTCTGAGCTACCGAGAAGCATACGCTATCACTCTCCTCTGGTGCATTAAAACACATCCAAGCCCCTTGCTAGATACATCATAATACACTATGAAACCTCCGTAGCCTGTTGGGAGGGTAAGGATCGGGGCAGAGATTAACTTCTTCTTCAACTCTTTAAAGGCTATCTGGCACTCTGCTGACCACACAAATTTAACTTTCTTGCACATTAACCGAGTTAAAGGTGTCGAGATTTTAGCAAAGTCTGACACAAACCTTCTGTAGTATCCTGCCAAGCCCAAGAAACTACGCACCTCTGTCACTGTCTTTAAAATTGGCCAGTTCTCTACTTCATTTATCTTCTTGGGATTAACTGACACTCCTAATCCAGAAAAAATGTGCCCAAGAAAGGATATGTGAACCATCCAAAACTCACACTTACTAAGCTTTGCATATAACTGGTGCTTCCTTAAGGTCTGCAATACTATCCTGAGATGTTCTTCATGCTCCTCCTCATTACGAGAATACACAAGGATGTCATTGATAAATACCACCACAAATTATTCTAAGTATGGCATGAAAATATGGTTCATCAAATCTATGAATATCGCTGGAGCATTAGTCAGTCCGAATGACATAACTAAAAATTTGTAATTTCCATATCGTGACCTAAATGCTGACTTCGGTATATTATGCTCCCGAACTCGCACATGATGATATCCTGATCGCATATCTATCTTGTAGAAGACTCTTGCTCCGCTTAATTGGTCAAATAAATCATCGATCCTTGGCAATGGATACTTGTTCTTCACTATTACCGTATTCAATCATATGTAATCCATGTACAACCGCGTCGATCCATCCTTCATCTTCACCAATACCATTGGTGTTCCCTACGGTGATCCACTGGTCTAAATGAACTTTTTTGCCTTCAGTTCTTCTATGTGTCGATATAACTGATCAAGCTCTGATAGGGATATTGGTTCTACTCATGGCATCAACTCTATACATAACTCTACTTCTCTAATTGGGGGTAATCCAGGAAGCTCGTCGGAAAAGATGTCCATTAATTCTTCAACTATTTTGGGTACCGGGTCCTCTTCCGTCGCTACTGTTGTGATTCCCTTTTTATGCTAGTCTCTGGCTATTCTGCTAAGAATAAACTCTACTAGACTATGGACTCTAAACAATACTCTACCCTCATAAAAGTCTATCTTCGTATGACTGTCTCTCAATAAGTCCATACCTAAGATAACGTCTAAGTTGCCCATAGGGAACTCGATCAACTTCGCAGGTAATAAATGCCCACATACTATGACTGGACATGCTAAGCATACTCTACTAACTCCTACGATCCCATTGCCAGTGAGTAAATTCAGCCTTTCTGGTAATGCCTCAAACTTCAATCAAATACGTGTCGCATATTGTGTAGATATATATGAGTGTGATACTCCTAAATCAATTAATGCTATGGCAGGAAAAGATGTAACAAGAATGTTACCTGCCACCACGTCACCTGATGCCATAGCTTATTCCAGAGACAAGGTGAACTATATTTTGGTATACGTATGGTATCAAGTTTCAGTACTGAACTTAGCTAGACTCGAAATCAAGCCCAGCCAAAAATAAGGTTATATAAAATATGGTGCTCTACACTATGAGCTAATTAGTTTTGTAAAACATAAAGTTTTGGGAGATCAAATCCCAGAAAAACAAAAGTGAACACATAGACCCAAACCCAAGTCCATACAATTCTAACCAAGAAAAAAACAAGAACAACAAGTATTAAAGATGAAGGGGTGCTCGGTCCCAACAATATGAGCTAAAAATAAATAAAAAATATTAAGAACTAAAAGCATGCATAAATCCATGGTTCTTTTCTTGTGCAAGATGTACTTGCCTACGGAGGGAGAGAGAAAACCTAAGAGAGAGAAATGGAAAGGAAATAATGAGAAGAGAGAGAAATATGAATATATAGATTTAGGTTTAAGATATGGACCGTTGGATCACTTAAACGCATCAAAGCCACATATGATACCAACCCAACCAAACCTATTCTCTCCACAACTCTCGGGTCCAATCTAAACAATGGTCGGGCTAGCAAACAATATGCACCAAAGTGCACCAAGGACAATATGCACCAAAGTGCGCCGGGAAAGGGGCCTGACATCTCTACCTACCTTAGAAAAATTATGTCCTCGAAATTCAAACTCAAGGCTAGCTATAAATATCAAGACAATATTGCTTGATATCGGCTGCAATAACCCTGTCGGCCTTTATTGTTCTGTCTTCACTTGTTAACATATCAGATATCGCGATACGTAGTGTGCTATCTCTCTTTTCATTCCATTCCACTAGAAATATTGCTTAATATCTTGTACATCTTCGTACCTCCCGGATGAATGGAGTACTGGGAACTATATGCTTCAGTCATAACTTCTTGCCGAACATCCTCGCTTGGTACACATAGACGATTCTCAAACCTTAGTGTTCTATCCGTATGAATTATCAAATATTTTCAAAGACCGACTCACATTCTGTCCGTAGCTTCTGAATCTTCGGGTCCTCTGCCTGAGCTATCTTGATTCTATCCACCAAAGTTGACTGGATCTGTAGGCTAGCCAGGACTCCTGCATCCTGTAGAAGTACTATCTCGATTTCCATCTCTCATAAGTCTTCTAGAATGTGCTTTTGAGTGGTCAACATAAATTTTCCACCTCTTCTACTAACTGCATCAGCTACTAAATTTGCCTTACCTGGATGGTATTGAAGTTCTACATCATAGTCTTTCAATAACTCAATCTACCCCTATGTCTCATGTTTAAGTCCTTATACATGAATACATATTTCAAACTCTTATGATCTGTAAAGATCTTCACTCGATCGCCATATAAATAGTGCCTCCATAGATTAAGTGCAAACACTACTGCTGCTAACTCCAAATCGTGAGTTGGATAGTTATTCTAGTAATCTCTCAGCTACCGAGAAGCATACACTATCACTCTCCCCTGCTACATCAAAATACATCCAAGTCCTTTTCTAGATGCATCATAATACACTGTGAATCCTCCGGAGCCTGTTGGGAGAGTAAAGATCAGGGCAAAGATTAAATTCTTCTTCAACTCTTCAAAGGCTATCTGGCACTCTGCTGACCACACAAATTTAACTTTTTTGCACGTCAATCGAGTCAAAAAAATCGAGATCTTAGCAGAGTCTGACATAAATTTTCTGTAGTATCCTATCAAGCCCAGAAAATTACGCACCTCCGCTATTGTCTTCAGAACTGGCCAGTTCTCTAATGCATCTACCTTCTTCGGATCAACTGGCACTCCTTCCCCAGAAATAATGTGTCCAAGAAAGGATATGTGATCCAGCCAAAACTTACACTTACTAAGATTTACATATAACTGGTGCTCCCTCAAAGACTATAATACTATCCAGAGATGTTCTTCATGCTCTGCCTCATTACGAAAATACATAAGGATGTCATTGATAAATATTACCACAAATTGGTCTAAGTATGGCATAAAAATATGGTTCATCAAATCCATGAATACCACTAGAGAATTAGTCAGTCCGAATGGCATAACTAAGAATTCGTAATGCCCATATAGTGACCTAAATATTGTCTTCAGTATATCTTGCTCCCGAACTCGTACCTGATGATATCATGATTGCAGATCTATCTCGGAGAAGACTCTTGCTCCGCTTATTGGTCAAATAAGTCATCAATCCTGGGTAATGGATATTTATTCTTCATTGTCACCTATTTTGGGTATCGGGTCCTCTTCCGGAAAGCTGGTCGGAAAAGACGTCCATAAATTCTTCAACTATTTTGGGTATCAGGTCCTTTTCCATTGCTACTATTGTGATTCCTTCCTTATGATGGTCTTCTGGTATTCTGCCAAGAACAAACTCTTCTAGACCAGGGACTCTAAACAAAACTTTACCCTCATGATAATCTATCGTCGCATGACTGTCTCTCAACCAGTCCATGCCTAAGATAACGTCAAATTTACCCATAGGGAACTCGATCATAAGTTTATAATAAACTGAAATTCCTAATCCACATAAATTATAAATTAGTCTCAAATCTCTCACTAAGCTAAGTATATATTAAAATTGGATGAGGGGATTTACAATATCCTAGCTTGCGACCAAACTACATGATGGCCCATGAGTCATAGTCCTCATGATTAGTAGTTAGGATGTATAAGCCCATCTTACTAATAGACTGACACCCCCTGGTCGTGAGGACTTCTAGCCTCAGGATGTCATGTCCCCTCCTAGGCCGAGCGATTTCCAGTGCCCTAGGAACCGTCGAAGGGTTATACCCTTGTGCACAAGTTGTCGGGCCAATGCATGAATCCAACTTCTATCAGATAAAACTCTATAATGCACAATTGATGCAACAGTGAACTTTTTCATCTTTCATGTAAACTCTTTGTAATAGTTCAAGTTAATCATATAGTTATATCTTTGCAACAAGATAAAGGAAACATGCATTAATCTTACTTGTATAAAAGAATGGCAACAATTATTCTATCTCATATAGTAAGCATGTAATTCTACTCTTTGATAGCATATGATGTAGGAACTTATTCATGCATTCTTTTACTTTGATTTATTAGGATGGTAGCGGTTCATCCAATAGCAGTGGTAGGACAACTTTAGCATACAATATTCCTATCTTGAGTTAGCATTGCAAGGATCCTTCTTTCTATTATGTAAGCATATAAGTTCTTTTATTCAAGCATACATGGTCATGTTCTATCATTCTTCTTTATGAACATTACTCTTAACAACAAGCATACATCCATTCAAATTCATTATTAAGTATGAAAGAATCAGAAAGTAAAGTTCTACCCACTCACCATGATCTATCGTCTCTATCCTAACAAGAGAGCTCTTCGTGAAGGCTTTCTCTCGAGCAAGCAAATTGATATCTCTTGACTATATAGTGCCATCGTGGAGTGGGGCACTATATGGCCTCCCTAGCAACATAAGACAAACTTCAAGCCTGTCCATCACTTTGCAGTAGACCTTGTCTATATAGGTTATGATATAGAAAGGAACCCGATATCACTCGGTCATCCTGACACTCGACACTTTCTAAATTACCCTAAGGAGTACGGTTCCTGGTGCTTCTATAATGTCAACCCTACATATTCGACCAATTTTTAGCTGATGATAGTTTCTTAGGTGTCCTTGTCAACTATGCCCCCAAACCTTCTGCAATGGTACAATGGTTAAAAACCTGTTATATTGCGATAAATTTTCACATGGTTTCTCCAGTGGACATGCGAAGGTTCTGGGTGACTTTTTTATAGAGATTTTAGGGACCTCGACTTTTGAGAAATACAGTTCGGGTGATCGTAAATTAACTCACCAAGTCAATCCACTTCTTATCCTTCAAAGTTGGCTAGTCGACAAAGTTTATGTCACGCCCCAGTCCCAAAATACATAGGACTAGGATACGTAACCATGCCAGCCACCCGTATATATGGCAACTCCAATATATGGAAACCATATATACGTGCGTACGCTGTATAATGAACAATAGTTCACCAGTGGTATAACTAATCACAAGTCAAAGGGTAATATCTAAATCTCATCCACAGAAATCAAATAAACATGAATAACCAATAACCATGTAACTAGAACTCAAAATAAAGTACCTAAAGAATGACAGTCGGATGGAAACAAATCTACTGCCGAAATAGAATATAAAAGGAACCAGATACACACCATATAAGAACAACATCTGACCATCATGAGGCTCGAAGAGAAGACCTCCTCGGAATAAATATAACATGTCCGGATCTGTGCTCCTGCGAATACTCAAGAAAATATACACCTGGCAGGGGACCAGGTCCTCAGAGGGACATAGCAAGATACATAAAAATGACATGCCATAATGTAAATACTGAATAAATAAATGGGGTGTGCTAACCATCTAAGTGAATGCAATTTAAGACCTTGTAGTACGCATGGAAGAGTGTAGGCTAGACATATGCTGACGTAATTCACCAATCGTCAGGACTGGCTAGTATATGTGTCATATGCCCCCAGACTCATGGGCACTCTGCAATCGTCCATCTCCGAGGAGCATGGAACGAAGGATATAACATCAAGGAGGGGGTGTCCCATACGTCTACTAGTATCTTTCCCGCCCAGTATAGATGTATAAGTCATGAAAACGACGTGGACATCTCCTGAAAACGACGTGGACATCTTCTACTATGATGCAAGTCTCAATAAAGTAAACAACTAAGCTCATACCGTTATACGTGTTGCTCATACTGATGGCCAGTCGCGCATGAGACACGCGTCCCTACATGAACTCACTCTGTGACGTGTAATGATACGTGTCAAGGCCTGGAGAGTCATATCAATAACTCCACAACTTTAGGTGGGTCTACTAGACACTAAGTCAGATACTACTCCTAACGTCAACGCCTTCGTTGACTGCACCCGAGTCTGCTCGAACGCGCACATTTATATAATAAATAAACATGTAACTAACAATAAATAAATTTAAACAGTACAACAAGGCAAGGTATACTTGTCTGACAAGAGAGCTGTAAATATAATATCCAGATGTCAAATACCAAGTGTCAGAAACTATGGCCTCAGAAGAAAAGTCTCCGGATGCTGAAATAAACATCACTAACAGTCTCAGAAAATATCAAATAGCTAGAAACGCCTGTCCTTACGTCCAATTTGGACACAGGGGCAAAAATGACAGTTTCTGGTCAAAGCGGGGTCCACATGTGGGCCGCTTTTCACCGAAAAACGTGTCAGGGTCAAAGGTCTCCAAATTTGCCAAACTTAGTGTCAACAGATCCAGAACGTCGATATGAACCCAACGGAACTTCTAGAATTGGATTCCGATGAGCCGGTCACAAAATCGCCCGTCAAGTGGAGCCTGTGAGGCCCATGATACGGGATTCTGTCAACGTTCTCAGAATCGAACCAAACTTGGCTCACAGGACCAGCGTATTGCTACGAGTCCGATGGCGCAAGTTTTGTTTCGATCCGACGTGTGTACACAAAGTTGCAGCATGTTCCAGAACTGACAGATACGGGGCGGTGTCGGCGGATACGCGTTGATTCCGGTGTGCACGCACATCCAAATCAACTTCTCCGAACTCCTACACGTTCGTATCAACGTCGCGCACGTTTTGGTAAAGACCGCGTGCGACCAAGTCATTCCGTTTGGCGGGGCATACTCAGTTTCGGGGTGAATCGGGTCGTTATTTTTCCTGTTTTTGGATCGCGGTTCGCGATCGCCACAGGACGCGATGCTCTGAGCGGTTTGCACGGGCACCGAGGGGGTCACACAGCCTACGCGATGCAACTGACGGAATTGAAAACAGAGCAACGAGGTGAGAGAAAAATATACCTGAACAGGGCTCCGTGGAAACTGGATTTTCCTGTGTCCGGTCACTGCGATGTGTCCTGGTCGCTGTGTCCGGGCTCCGTCGTGTCCTGGGTTCTGCCATGTCCTGGTCAGAGTCCAGCGGAGGATCGTCAGGACTCTGTACAGGCCGGTCGGGTGTTGCGGTATCGAGCCGGGGTGGCTGTGCACTGGGGGTCGGGTGGCGCGGAGCTGGCCGGTTGGGGGTTGTTGATGATGGTGCTGGTGGTGGAGGGTGGCGAGTAGCGGAGGGGGTGGAGGTCGTCGGGAAAGGCGGGCGGTGGAGCAGGGAGAGTCGGGGAAGGAGATGGTGGCAGTGGTGGTTCCGCTCTGGCCATGGGGAGGCCGAGCAGGGCGGACGAGGTAGAGGGGAAGTGGAGGAGGAGGAAGGGGGTAGCTGAGGAGAGAGGGAGCGGGGAGGAGGAGGAACTGGGGAGGAGGAGCTGGGGAGGAGGAGGAGGAACTGGGAGAGGGGAGGCGGAGCCAGCGGGGAGGTGGTCGGCGGGGTCATGGGGGTCCGGCGAGCGGGAAAGGAGGGAGGAGAGGTGGCTGTGGAGGCGCGGAGGGCGGGCTCTCGGCGGCTGAGGGGGAGCTCGGGGAGTAGCGGTGGAAGGTAGAGGAAGGAGGAGGAGAGAGGAAGCTGGTGGTGGAGGATGGTGGTGGCGGCTGAGAGAGGGGAGAAGGAGGAGGTCGTGAAGGAGAAGAGGAGGAGGAGGAGAATAGGAGGAGGAGGAGATCGGGTCAGCGGGGGAAAGGCTCGCCGCGGCGGAGGGGAAAGGTCGGCTGCTCCGGCGAGGGAGCTCGCCGCCGGCGGACGGGGGAAAGGGGGGGTCGGCCGGTCGGCCTGGGAAGTTAGGATTTTTAGTTTTATTTCTTTTTATTTTATTTTCTTTTCTTTTATAAAAAAAAATATATATATTTTAATAAAATATCTTGAGATATTTACAAGATATTTCCGGGATATTTTCGGAATATTTCCGGGATCTTTTCGGGTGGTTCCCGTCTCCAAATGGACGGTGCAGGTTCACCGGCCAATGAGGGGTGACACCTCGCACTGTAATTTACAGGAAAGTCCCTGTAATTTCATAAATTGCGTAAAGTCCTAGTTTTGGAAAATTGTGCAATTACGAAATTGTCTGGGAAAACACCTGATTCTTGAAAATTCTAAAATTCACGGGATTGAAGGAAAAAGTTGTGTGAGGGTCCCAGGGAATGGGGGTGAGTCTGGGCAGGGGTTTGGACTTGGTTTCGGGGTGATACGGGTCATCGCATTTATTAATTAATAAATACTGCGCACGGTGTTCTCTAATTATTTAGAGGCAGGTAGGGCCATAATTTTTCTACGGTGTCAATACACTAAATGTAGTATACTCAGTGTAGAAAATTAACGTATTTTTGTTTGGACAAAACAGGTGCAGGTTGACCTCAAATCTCTAGGGGTACAGAGATGGGTAAAGAGCAGGAAATAAAATAGGAAATAAATACGGACTATTGTAACGATATTTGTGCGTCTCAAACGAGGCTCAAAATAAAGCATCTAGAAGTTGCACAAAATTCAAAAAATAGTCTGACATGTCTAGGACAGGTATGTGAACTTTGTTCGGGGGTAACAGTCAAGATAAAGCTCCAAATAATTAGGAGATGGACAGGTGCACAAGTCAACAGGATATGTAGGAAAAATAAATTAAAATATTGCCATAAATCCTAAATTGTTAAAATAATCCTAAAAATACTGAAATCTAGTCGAGGGGGTTTACAATCTACCCAACTTATAAAAATTTCGTCCTTGAAATTAAAACTAAGCTATGGTAGAAGTCAAAGGCGACAATAGATATAATTTAACAAAGTAATTTATATCTTGGCTTACGAATAGGTTCGAAAAACGTTTACGCATGTCGTTCACACGCTTCCAAGTAGATTCTCCTGGCGCGCCATGCTTCCATGCCACGCGGACCAAGGGAATAGACTGGTTCCTCAATACTTCTTCTCAAGGATCAAGGATTCTACGGGTTGCTCTTGATACGACAAGCTCGGCCTAATGGTGATCTCCGAATGGTTGAGAACATAACTGTTGTCTGTCACATATTGCCTAGGTTGCGATACGTGGAATACATCAGGTGCTCTCTCAAGGAAAAGTGGTTGCGCAAGTTGATATGCTACTACTCCTACTCTTTCTAGCACGTCACTGGTCCAATATAACTTGGCCTCAACTTGCTGCGTCCTCCGAATTGAATGGTGTCTCTAGTAGGTGATATCCTCAAGATGACATGATCGTCCTCTTTGAATTCCAAGGGACGATGATGATGGTCTGCCCACTGCTTCTGTCTGTCTTGCACTACTTGCAAGTGTCCTTGTATTACTTAACTGTCTCTACGGTGTTGACCATCAACTCTGGTCACGCGAATCATTGTCTGGTAGAATGCTGACTGGTATGCCGTACAATCTTACGATTTGTCTCATATATAAGTAATGTCTTCCTAGCTTCAGAGTAATTATAATGGTTGCAAGTTCCAAATTCTTCTCATGTACTCATAATTGTCTAGATGCATATGCCATTACCTTGCCATCCTGTATTAATACGCATCCCAAACTTTTTCCTGATGCGTCTGTAGATCACATAACCGCCTGATCTGGACGGATAGTTAATACGGGTGGTGTGGTCAGTCGCTTCTTCAATTCCTCGAAAGTGGCTTGACACTCGTTGGTCCATAGGAATTCTTAATCCTAACAAGTCAACCTAGTCATAGGTGCTGCTATCCTTTCAGGAGTCAGTCAATTGTTTATCCAGGTGGAATCCATTTAGACTCCTGTCAACAAAATGATACCTTCTTTATCGTAACACTTGAGTTCTGAACTTGACCAAAGTTACGAGGCAAAATTTTTTACACTGCCATAGTGATGCACGTACCAGGAACGTAATACAACGTAGGTAGGTAGCGAAGGTCATTCTTAAAGATAGCACCGTTTATAACTGCAATCTAATCTAAAAATAGGATTTGGTAAATACCCAAGAAACAAACAGAAATGCTACAGAACAATACACTTTCGTATTTATACTACGCACGAGGTTTCGTCTTTCCGAAATAAGGGAAGACGATAAACAATAATCAGAGTTCAAGGGGAAGGTAATATATATTAGAAGTGTGGGGATCAAGGCGTTTAAAGAATTCAAATGGGAATTATCAAAGCAGTTGTGGATTGAAATCCTATTTTGGTAATTCCTATTCACATATTCGTATTAGCACAGTTACATAACTGATACGATATGCTCAGACATATCTAGAGGGTAAGTACATCTATCTACTAATTATCTCAATCCACGTAAAGTAGTTATGCGAAGGGCGAATTAAAATGCACTAAGGTTGATCAGACCGTAATACACTGATTCTGAATAGACAATTGTATTAGTGGGGTGGATCAGGCTCCAATAACACATGTGTCATGAACAAGCTCGATAAAGAATAAGCTTACAAAACTAGGCTATAAGTCAAGGTAGTACAGTAAATATAAGTACGCTAGATTATGATATGAGAAATTACAAACAATTTACAATCACAAAAAAAAACAAGACTCTACAATCTCTACATTAATATTCTAACTCCTTGTCTAAGTCGCTAGTTGACCTAAAAGAGGTATGGCCTTCTAAGTTCTACAATCTTAATATACACTATAGGTTGTCTGCCTAAAACAGAGATTTCAAGAAAGTCCGCGTAAAGCAAGGGTTCGAGGTTGTCTGCGTAAAGCAGGGATATCAGAGCTGTCCGCGTAAAAAGTATGTGCGTAACAGTCTGCGTAAAAGTCTAGGTGAAAGTCTGAGCGTAAAAGTTTTGCGCTAAAATCTGCGCCTAAACTTAGCGGGCCGTAAAGTCTGTATAAAAGTCTGCCTGTGTAAAGTTCGCCTAAAAGGTTTGCGTAAAATCTGCCAGTGTGATAAGTACGTGCGTAAAATCTCCTACGTAAAGTCTAGCATACGTTGCAGCGTAAAATTGTACAAGGAACTCATAAGTTTGTCAGTTGAATTAATGAATCCTGACGTCTGACAAAAGTACTTGTACAATGATCGAGTGGACGGTTATGATGATGATTAAAGCACGGAGGTCCAGGTTGTCTTTTAGTGACTTATTGGATACAAGTCATTTACGCTCGAGGTGAGATAAAACCAGATATCCTGTCAAAAGCTTTTTTTTTTGCACAGGGCTCGAGGCGTATCTCTGTCTTTAATGCACGGGATTTGGTCATGCCTGGGGAAAGCTAAGGATGTAACAATACGCTCACATCCTATCCTTATATTACGCCTAATCAGGTTACTCTACGCTGGTTATCTATTTATTCAAGAATCATCAGGTTTACGCAGGGCAGTTACCTACGTGGCTCTCATGATGTGTCCTACGCAGGATAAGGAATACTAAATGAAAGTGGATAGCAGTTATTATAACTGCAGCGTAAAGGAGACAATCTCCTGCCAAATTTGGTTTTTACGTCGACAAGAAAGTCATTTGGCTTTTATGCCAACTAGGCAGTTGTTTGGTTCTTATGCCAACAACGGTCAAATGGGTTTTACGCCAACAAGGGTAAAGAGTCTCTGGCGTAAAACTCTGGTCGAGGGGGTTTAGTCCTAGTATTCAACTTTGGATTTCTATTGGTTCCTTAAGAATAGGGTCAACATTATGGTCAAGTCTCTAATTAATCCTAGTAGTATTTTTACTACACTCAAGTCATACATAAATACGTCAAGGGACAATTGGTAAGTTAATCTATAGGTAGTGATGCTAGGGTTTATTAGGTAGTATGGAAGACTAGGTTTTATTTAGCATCCTAAACTCAGGGCTGTGTTAAAGCCCTAGTTGTGTTCTTAGTAGGATTATTATCCTAGGTATCATTCTATCAACAGGGATTCCTATATTCTAGCAGGGGCTATACTCGAGGAATTATCAGGTAAGCACATGAATCAAGCAGGATACAATTTTTATAAGTAGGACAGACTGGAAGGAAGAGAAGTCATAGTCAATTATGGATGAGATTCTATGCTCTAATCCTAGGTGCAGGCTTGCTCGGTACAGTAACGTAACCGAGACAATATGCTCTGACCTGCATGGGCCACCACTAAAAATATGTCACGCCCCAGTCCCAAAATACATAGGACTAGGATACGTAACCATGCCAGCCGCCCGTATATATGGCAACTCCAATATATGGAAACCATATATACGTGCGTACGCTGTATAATGAACAATAGTTCACCAGTGGTATAACTAATCATAAGTCATAGGGTAATATCTAAATCTCATCCACAGAAATCAAATAAACATGAATAACCAATAACCATGTAACTAGAACTCAAAATAAAGTACCTAAAGAATGACAGTCGGATGGAAACAAATCCACTGTCGAAATAGAATATAAAAGGAACCAGATACACACCATATAAGAACAACATCTGACCATCACGAGGCTCAAAGAGAAGACCTCTTCGAAATAAACATAACATGTCCGGATCTGTGCTCCTGTGAATACTCAAGAAAATATACACCTGGCAGGGGACCAGGTCCTCAGAGGGACATAGCAAGATACATAAAAATGATATGCCATAATGTAAATACTGAATAAATAAATGGGGTGTGCTAACCATCTAAGTGAATGCAATTTAAGACCTTGTAGTACGCATGGGAGAGTGTAGGCTAGACATATGCTGACGTAATTCACCAATCGTCATGACTGGCTAGTATATGTGTCATATGCCCCCAGACTCATGGGCACTCTGCAATCGTCCATCTCCGAGGAGCATGGAACGAAGGATATAACATCAAGGAGGGGGTGTCCCATACGTCTACTAGTATCTTTCTCGCCCAGTATAGATGTACAAGTCGTGAAAACGACGTGGACATCTCCTACTATGATGCAAGTCTCAATAAAGTAAACAACTAAGCTCATACCGTTACACGTGTTGCTCATACTGATGGCCAGTCGCGCATGAGACACGCGTCCCTACATGAACTCACTCTATGACGTGTAATGATATGTGTCAAGGCCTGGAGAGTCATATCAATAACTCCACAACTTTAGGTGGGTCTACTAGACACTAAGTCAGATACTACTCCTAACGTCAACGCCTTCGTTGACTGCACCCGAGTCTGCTCGGACGCGCACATTTATATAATAAATAAACATGTAACTAACAATAACTGAATTTAAATAGTACAACAAGGCAAGGTATACTTGCCTGGCAAGAGAGCTGTAAATGTAATATCCAGATGTCAAATACCAAGTGTCAGAAACTATGGCCTCAGAAGGAAAGTCTCCGGATGCTGAAATAAACATCACTAACAGTCTCAGAAAATATCAAATAGCTAGAAACGCCTGTCCTTACGTCCAATTTGGACACAGGGGCAAAAATGACAGTTTCTGGTCAAAGCGGGGTCCACATGTGGGCCGCTTTGCACCGAAAAATGTGTCAGGGTCAAAGGTCTCCAAATTCGCCAAACTTAGTGTCAACAGGTCCAGAACGTCGATACGAACCCAACGGAACTTCCAGAATTGGATTCCGATGAGCCGGTCACAAAATCGCCCGTCAAGTGGAGCCTGTGGGGCCCACGATACGGGATTCTGTCAACGTTCTCAGAATCGAACCAAACTTGGCTCACAGGACCAGCGTATTGCTACGAGTCCGATGATGCAAGTTTCGTTTCGATCCGACGTGTGTACACAAAGTTGCAGCATATTCCAGAACTGACAGATACGGGACGGTGTCGGCGGATACGCGTTGATTCCGGTGTGCACGCAGATCCAAATCAACTTCTTCGAACTCCTACACGTCCGTATCAACGTCGCGCACGTTTTGGTAAAGACCGCGTGCGACCAAGTTGTCCCGTTTGGCGGGGCGTACTCAGTTCCGGGGTAAATCGGGTCATTGTTTTTCCTGTTTTTGGATCGCGGTTCGCGATCGCCACAGGACGCGATGCTCCGAGCGGTTTGTACGGGCACCGAGGGGGTCACACAGCCTACGCGATGCAACTGACGGAATTGAAAATAGAGCAACGAGGTGAGAGAAAAATATACCTGAACAGGGCTCCGTGGAAACTGGATTTTCCTGTGTTCGGTCACTGCGATGTGTCCTGGTCGCTGTGTCCGGGCTCCGTCGTGTCCTGGGTTCTGCCATGTCCTGGTCAGAGTCCAGCGGAGGATCATCGGGACTCTGCACAGGCCGGTCGGGGGTTGCGGTCTCGAGCCGGGGTGGCTGTGCACTGGGGGTCGGGTGGCACGGAGCTGGCCGGTTGGGGGTTGTTGATGATGGTGCTGGTGGTGGAGGGTGGCGAGTAGCGTAGGGGGTGGAGGTCATCGGGAAAGGCGGGCGGTGGAGCAGGGAGAGTCAGGGAAGGAGATGGTGGCGGTGGTGGTGCCGCTCTGGCCATGGAGAGGCCGAGCAGGGCGGACGAGGTAGAGGGGAAGTGGAGGAGGAGGAAGAGGGTGGCTGAGGAGAGAGGGAGCGGGAAGGAGGAGGAGGAACTGGGGAGGAGGAGCTGGGGAGGAGGAGGAGGAACTGGGAGAGGGGAGGCGGAGGCGGAGCCAGCGGGGAGGTGGTAGGAGGGAGGAGAGGTGGCTGTGGAGGCGCGGAGGGCGGGCTCTCGGCGGCTGAGGGGGAGCTCGGGGAGTGGCGGTGGAAGGAGGAGGAAGGAGGAGGAGAGAGGAAGCTGGTGGTGGAGGATGGTGGTGGCGGCTGAGAGAGGGGAGGAGGAGGAGGTCGTGAAGGAGAAGAGGAGGAGGAGGAGAATAGGAGGAGGAGGAGATCGGGTCAGCGGGGGAAAGACTCGCCGCGGCGGAGGGGAAAGGTCGGCTGCTCCGGCGACGGAGCTCGCCGCCGGCGGACGGGGGAAAGGGGGGGTCGGCCGGTCGGCCTGGGAAGTTTGGATTTTTAGTTTTATTTCTTTTTATTTTATTTTATTTTCTTTTATAAAAAAAAAATATAGATATTTTAATAAAATATCTTGAGATATTTACAAGATATTTCCGGAATATTTTCGGGATATTTCCGGGATCTTTTCGGGTGGGTCCCGTCTCCAAATGGACGGTGCAGGTTCACCGGCCAATGAGGGGGTGACACCTCGTACTGCAATTTACAGAAAAGTCCCTGTAATTTCATAAATTGTGTAAAGTTCTAGTTTTGGGAAATTGCACAATTACGAAATTGTCTGGGAAAACACCCGATTCCTGAAAATTCTAAAATTCACAGGATTGAAGGGAAAAGTTGTGTGAGGGTCCCAAGGGAATGGGGGTGAGTCTGGACAGGGGTTTGGACCTGGTTTCGGGGTGATACGGGTCATCGCATTTATTAATTAATAAATACTGTGCACGGTGTTCTCTAATTATTTAGAGGCAGGTAGGGCCATAATTTTTTTACGGTGTCAATACACTAAATGTAGTATACTCAGTGTAGAAAATTAACGTATTTTTGTTTGGACAAAACAGGTGCAGGTTGACCTCAAATCTCTAGGGGTACAGAGATGAGCAGGAAATAAAATAGAAAATAAATACGGACTATTGTAACGATATTTGTGCGTCTCAAACGAGGCTCAAAATAAGCATCTGGAAGTTGCACAAAATTCAGGAAAATAGTCTGATATGTCTAGGACAGGTATGTGAACTTTGTTCGGGGGTAACAGTCAAGATAAAGCTCCAAATAATTAGGAGATGGACAGGTGCACAAGTCAACAGGATATGTAGGAAAAATAAATTAAAATATTACCATAAATCCTAAATTATTAAAATAATCCTAAAAATACTGAAATCTGGTCGAGGGGGTTTACAGTTTTTGACTGATATGAACATTAAGCAGATAATGAGGTTGCATGGAGTACCGATCAATATCATATCATGTAAAGATTCGAGGTTTGCATCCCATATTTGGCATAGTTTGCAGGAGCTTCGGAACTTGCTTGAAGTTTAGTACATTTTATCATCCTCAAAAAAAAATAGATGGTCAATTATAGCATAATATTTAGATTTTAAAGGATATGTTAAGAGCTACTTGCTGTATTTTGGAGGTTCTTGGAAAGACAATCTATACTTGGTGGAGTTCTCCTCCTCCATAGGTTCGTGAAGTCGCTTGGACATACTATGGTGTTGGAGCTCATTTGGCAACCTGAAGTTGTTCGACTGAAGATGTTTTCTTTCGTTTATAAGGGATATAATAAATGGAATAATATCGATTGTATTAGTTTAATGAGTTGTAAGCCTTGTGGCATCGTTCATTGTAATAAGATCCAATATTTGTAATCAAGTTGTTCTTTTCGCTAAGCGCCATTGTAATTATGTTATAAATTATCAATAAAGCAAATTACTTTTATATCTTGTATCTATTCAAATTTTTTGTTTATTTTTGTTGTAATGACTTTATTTCTGAGATATTTTATTGATTGTGATTCTCTTTTCTTGTAAAGTAGAATTTATGCTTGTACGAGATTAAGCCCAATGACGACTTTTGATTCTACAAAATTGGGATGTAACAAGTTTGACACGAAATAAAGTTTTAAATAAAATATATAATCCAATCAGACACTAAGTGTGATACCGAAGCACTTAGAATGTGTGGTTGTAATATGCTGCTAGACTCGAGTGGAAAAAAACCTGGATCTCCTTGAACGGGCATCCAATGATCTACACGGAAAACCCATAAAGACCAGTAATATCATGAGAATATCAAATTCTGATCCTGACTAGGTAATCAATTTTCCTATGTGTCCACTGTAGCAATCGACAAGTCAATATATTTTCTGTAGTCGACTAGTCAATATATTTTTCTTCAAATGTATATTTGATTAACTGTGTGTATAGATACATTTCAACATGAACTCCCACTCCCAGCACTCCCTCTCCTCTCGTCACATTTTTGTTCATTTTTTACAAGTATTCTAAGTCCTCGGTATAGAAGAAAAACATACATTATATTCATTGACCGAACCAGAAATTCGACCTTAGGTGGACTATAGTAGACTAGGGTGGTCAAGATGTGAGTTGACTCATATAAAAAAGAATATATATATATATATATATATATATATATATATATATATATATATATATATATATATATATATAAAAGACACAGAGAGAGAGAGAGAGAGAGAGAAGAAAAAAATTATGGTGGGCGGCGGAACCAAAAAATCGACCTCGGGTGGGTTGGAGTGGACTAGGGTGGGCTAGGTGTAAGCTGGACTCATGTGAAAAAATAAAAACAAAAAATGTAAGGAAAAAGAAGAAAAAAAATTCCTAGTTAATTCGGCCTCTGATTATCCTATCAAAATATTAATTTACCTTCTATGTGTAATGAATACACAGTTAAACAAAATATTATTTTCCATATGAACAAAATTATTTGTAAAACTAGGACTGTCATTTTATTAGAAACAATTAAACTTTATACGGACAACTCCAATTTTTTTACATGTAGAACGACTCTTAAAGTATGCAGAATTTGTGTTCATATAAATCTTACTAGACCTAGAACGACAATTGATTGTATTGGAAGAATTTAAATGATAATTTTAGAAGGATTTCTTTACTTCATACCATGCATTGAATGGTGCAGAAGTATGTCATGTGTGTCCATAGCTTGGAATCATGCACGCGAGATAGACCATTATTGGAACAGACTATCTAGAAACTTACGGTGATTTTATACTCGATAGTGCAACCATTACAAAAATAAAGTGTACTACTTTATATATTGCAAATTACAAAACAAAAGTACAAAGAACTCTTTACTAAAATTCTAAGTACAAAAGAAAGATTATGAGGAGTGTGTCAATGGAGATAAAGTCGTGTATGACTTCTTTACTCCGTTGATGATCCTAAGACGAAGATTGGAAAGAATTTGCTAACTTTCGACTCGCTGGCAAAAAGGACAACAAGTATTCTCAAAATTACTCAGCTTTCGATAGTTTGGGAAGAACACGTCCCAGCTATTTATAGCCATTCGTACTGTAACAGCTATATGCGCCTGAATATGAAAAGTTACTGCTTTCTGGCTCTAGCGTATAAGATTTTGTCTGCCGCATAACATCCTGTCATAACTACAGTGCATAGCAAGGACCTGAACATACACACATAACCCGGTCGGCTTGACATGTTGTATACGTTACAATAATTCAAAATTCCATATTAATATGACGGCTGTCCTTTGTAACGTATGCATCATAAATGTAAAAACGTAACATATGTGTATTAAATACATATACTTTCCTCAGTTTGTAACCATTCTGTCGCATAGGAAGACCACTCTTTTGCTGTATAGGATACCACTGATATTGCCGTATAGGAGACCATTGCTTCTGAGAACTATGTCGCATACCACTGCCTCAGAGAACTATGCCGCATAGTAGACATGTGGCACTGTACAGCTATGTACTGACAGAAGTAATTATTACACTGACGTAAACTCTGGCGTCTTTTGCATAACCGTCATCTGCACATATTACAAAATAGCATAACTTTTAATGATGTCAGACATCTACATCTATAATATTTGTTACAAGAGGTAGCTCATCCTCTTGATAAGCTATTTCGTCAACGTAAAATATATTTTTTAGCTTTAGTCTTGCATACTACCCACCAGTCCGACCTTATTGTTCTCCATCTAGGATAAGTTGTAAAGTACATGAGCTGAGCCTGACTTGATAGGACATATGGCCCGTAGCCTTAAGATTGACGTCGGTAGTTTATATCCACAATACCATGCTTGTCAATTATCCAACTTTGATATTGGATTATATAGAACCAATCATACTTGAATAATATGATCTTAGTAGGATCTTTTTCATAATTATATGTTAACTCCATAATATCTCGTAAGACGTCAAAGAAATCATTGCATGTATCGACGTCTTTGTAGTTTGAAGATTTGATACACAAACAATAATTTTTTGTAGAATCGAGGTTTAGGAAGTTGTCTCTTATCGGGGCATTTGTTGACTTGAATCTAAACCCATTCACACAGTAGCTTGGCCAAATTTTGACGACATAATTGGTCCATTAGCTAGAGTTCTAATAGACTCATTCTTAAGTGTTGTGTCTGGACGATCGACCAAAATACCAAAGAAGCGATATTAAGTTCAACGTTCCGTTAATTATTATACAAGTGCATAAACAAAAAGTAATTTCCAAGATCCTTACATATGCGCTCAACCAAGAAGGAAAGATATCTCATTTACTGTTCTACTTTATCTGTTATGTATGGTCTACTCGACCTTACCAGTTGCCTTGTAATAATCAACACCACAAAATCTGTGCACTTCTTCATTCTTGTCGTCTTTATAGTACAACATGCACCCGTTGCGACATGTATCAATTTTCTCGTATCCTATCTAGAATGATCTCACCATTCTCTTAGATCGGTAGAAGTTTGTAGGTAACTTGGCATCCGCCAGCTGTGGTGCCCCGTTCCCCCTATTCGGGGAGCGCGGCTAAGAAATACAAGTATGTATCGTTCGATTGGGATAGATTGAAATAAGATCTTATCCTCATTATGGATTTGCTTCTTCGAAATCGATTCCTATATTCAGTAGACCGTGCCCCGAGGATGGACTTAGCGGCAGAGTCAAGAGGGACATCTCTACTGTAAGTTTTTTTGCCTAGTTTTCGCTGTCGCCTTGTTCCTTTCGTGCTTTGAGTTAGTTTTTTGGATTTGTGTTTTCTTGAATGGTTTCGATGGATTTTATTGCTTTAGTTCATTGAATTGCATTCCATTCCGATCTTAGAAAGAGTTGAAGAGGTATTGATCAGCTGTTCGTGGCAATGCAGGTGATCGTGTAGTAGACGTCGTATGAACGGAGTCTTGAAGCACCTCTTTCCTTTTCTTCTCCAACCAACTTGTGAGTGGCTATATTCAATTCAGTTGACCCTTCTTCCAAGTCTTCACATATAAAAATCTTGCATTCTTGCTTGTCCGATCAAACGATACCATAATAACTAAAAGATGTCAAGATAAAAGGAATAGACTTGGACTACTATGCTTGTCAATCAACGTATGAATAGCTACCTTGTTGCAAGCTAGTTCGCTTAAAATGTTCTACTTAAGCTTCAATTTTAGTTAGAATGTATACTTCATCTATAATTGTGCTATGTGTGGAACATAACTTGTTATACAATAAATTGTTCAAGGGGACTAAGCAAAAATTAGTCATGCCATGCTACTTGTCTTATACTTATGTTGCCTCAACCGCACAATTGATAACTTAATATAGACTCCATTGATCACGGAAAACTTGTGCACAAGGTCATAGGTTCCTGCGGACGGTTGCTAGGGCACTGGCACCGATCCGATCCGATCCGATCCGAATGAAACTTCACGATAGTCTCATGTGCTGGATGGGATGGCGTGTAGCGCTCAAGTACTTTCGTTGCATACCATCCTCGTTCATAGACTATAACTCGTCAATTATGGCATCATGCCAGTGATCCCCTCGTATATTTAAACCTATGAAAGTTAACTTGTGTCTTTATGGCAGGGAAGGACATGGTAAGTTTTGTGCAGGTGGTTCAGACGGACAGATAAAAGTCACCGAACGGTGTTAAGTTTATTTCAGAAATTCCTATATCTATTGCTTGCTTATAAAATGAACTAAGACAAGATAGAAAGACCACATATAACTTGCATGCTTTCATATAAACAACGTGTTGATTGGTATAGTTGGGTTAGCTCACCTTCACCATTTCGATGTACTAACCCTCGTTGAAACAGTTTTCTCATACCAAGGAAATCATGTGAGGAGCAGAAGCTACTTCCCATTCCAGTCCACCAACCAGTACGCCCAGATCGTGCCATAGTAGAAGCATTTTGAAAGATCCAGGAGCTCGCACACTTAACTCATGCAGCTCCGAGGAAAGTCGATAGTCCCGCCTGGAGGTCTCTTCTTTTGAAGCTTTATTAAAGGATGTAATGTACAAGATGACTATCTTATTTTGAGTCCACTTTTGCAAGCCCGTGCGGCAATTATCTGACCCGTTCAAGAGTTTGTAAAAAATGTTCATTATCAATGAAGAGAACTTTTCCATGTTTCAACTTTGTGTTTTAATTATCTGCGTACTCTGAATATGTGCTCGTTATGCAAAAATACCTTGGCCTTGTGTGGTATGCAACCTAGGCACGCACAGCATCATGCCCGGGGGACGACTATCGATTCCACGGAATTGGGATATGACATATTGGTATCAGAGCACAGCTTCAAGTTCCTTTGACCCTCGTGGTGGAAAAGTTCCTTTAACGATCTAATCCCTATGCGAACTCTTGAACTTGTTAGGCCAAAATGAGATACATTTCATACAATGAGTCTATAATACATTATGATCCTGATATAAGCTACATTCTTTTGAAGGAATGACTAAAGCGCAAGCCATGTCCTGTGTCGATCCAATTCAGTAAATGATGCAGATGCTTGAGTCTAGCCAACAGAGAGATGAGGCTCATTATGAGCGAACCGAGAAGCGGGCAGAAGAACGACAGAGCAAGTTCGAAGGCAATCTAGAAGCCCGATTTGCAGTCCAATAAAAACAGGTAGATACCCTGCAACAAATTATTCAGACCATGGCCTCCAACCATTCCGTGACAATAGTAGCGACGCCAGTGGAGCAACCCGCGATTGAAGTCAAAATACTGCAAACTCTAAAGAAGAAGGATGTGACTACCTTCGACTTTGCCGACTTCAAAAAGGTTTACAACACGCCGTTTAAGGGGACTGAAGATTCGATCGTGGCTCTAGATTGGCTGGCAGAGCTAGAGGATCACTTCAAACTGTTAGAGGTACCTGAGCAAAAGTGAGTCGCATATGCCCAACTATAGCTCCACTTGAATGTGCACGATTGGTGGGACATGCATCGAAGATCTCTTCCAGTTGATGATAAAAAGGTGAGAATCGCAGGGGCTACCTTCCGTGGCGCATTCTAAGAGGAGTTTATACCCCCTCTCGTACGTCGGCACAAGGAGAATGAGTTCTTGCAGCTTCGGCAAGGCAACATAACCATAAAGCAGTACTCCGCCAAATTTAAACGGCTCGCCTAATTTGCAAGCTCATATTTACCTGATGCGGCGAGTCATGCCAGAAGATTTGAAGGCGGCCTATGACCTGCCATACATGCGCACGGGGTCGTTCCTCAGTACCAGACAATGTAAAAAGTTCTCAACCATGCCCTTTCCCTCGAACCGCAGTATCCTCCAGTTGGTTTCGGCACTGTGCATACATCCAATCACAAGCGTCATAGCAACGAGAAAGAAAACAACGTTGCAAAGCGTCCAAATTACGACGGTCAGCAAAAAAGAAATCCAGGGCAACCATGTTCTTTCTGTAAGAAGCCATGGCACACGGCCAAAAATTATCGCAAGAAGCTCGGGTTATGCCTCATTTGTGGTGATCCAACCCACGGGATTCGTGAATGTCCGCGCTACTCTGAACGCCGCCCTCAACATCCAAATTTTGCCTCAATACCTCAGGCCAACCGAGCCGCGCTGCAGCAAGAGCGTCGTCAAGCTCAGGGCCGGGTGTATACTATAATACGGGAAGAAGCCCTGGCATCAGACACCGTTGTGTCAGATATTTTACTTTTCAATAACATACTTGCACATGTGCTGTTTGATTCTGGTGCAATGCATAGCTTTATATCCACAAATTTTGCCATAGAAAATAATATAGAAATGACACCATTGTATCTAGACCTTAGTGTTAGCACCCCATCGGACACGAAAATACATGTTCGTTCAGTATGCCAAGGAGGTCACATATGTATTGGAGGAAGGAAACTCTCGCTTGATATTTTAGTCCTAGATGTTCGGGATTACGACAGCATCTTGGGGATGGATTGGCTCGGCGCTTGCTCGACAACTATCAAATGTGCAGAGAAATGAGTCGTCTTTCGCCTACCTGGAGAAGTCGAATTCTGCTATACGAGTAGTCTAGCAACAGACGCGTCCAGGGCCTGCATGGTAATTTCTGCGATATCTGCTCGGCGGATGCTACACTCTGGATGTGAGGGATACTTAACATTGGTTCGGGACACACAGCTAGATTACGCAAACGTTGAGTTTTCTTCCGTTATGGCGGAGTTCCCTGATGTGTTTCCGAGCGAACTACCCGGCATGCCACCTGACCGAGAGATTGAGTTCACCATTGATACATTCCCAAATACCCAATCGATTTCCAAGGCTTCGTACGGAATGGCCCCTGCTGAACTAAAGGGGCTAAAGTGCCAACTTCAGGAACTGCTAGACCGTGGGTACTTTCATCCGAGCGTGTCTTCTTGGGGCACGCATGTACTCTTCATAAAGAAAAATAATAAAATATTACGACTTTGCATAGACTATCGGGAGCTAAACAAGGTCACTATCCGAAACAAGTATCCCCTGCCCAGGATAGACAACCTCTTTGATCAGCTGCAAGGAGCATCGATATTTTAAAAAATTGATCTTCGCTCGGGCTACCACCAATTGAAGATTAAGTCCGAGGATAAGCCGAAGTCAGCTTTTCGAACCCGCTATGGCCATTATGAGTTTTCTGTTATGCCATTTGGACTGATGAATGCTCCTGCCGCCTTCATAGATTTAATGAATCGTATGTTCTGACCATTCCTCGATAAGTTCATGGTGGTATTTATAGACGATATCTTAGTGTATTCGAAGAATAAGGATGAACACACAGGATGTAGCGCCCCGTTCCCTCGGTGCGGGGAGCGCGGCTAAGAAATACAAGATGGTATCGTTCGATCAGGATAGATTGAAACAAGAATTCGTCCTCGTTACGGATTTTTTTCTTCGGAATTGATTCCCATATTCAGTGGACCGTGCCCCCAGGATCGACTTAGCGGCAGAGTCAGGAAGGACCTCTCCGCTGTTATCTTTTATTGCCTCGAATTTTGATATCGCTTGTTGCTTTCGTACTTTGAGTTGGTTTTCGGATTTGCTTGTTTTTCTTGAACGGTTTCGATGGATTTTATTGTTTTCGTTCATTGCACTGTATTTCAATTCCGAGATTGGAAAGAGTGGAAAGAGTATTGATCGAGCTGTTTATGATGCAGGTGAACGAGCAGTAGGCGGCTTACGAGCGGAGTCATGAAGCGCCTCTTTCTTTCTCCCTTCCAAACAACTAAGTGAGTGGCTACCATCCCGATTAGCTAGCCCTGCTTGCAAGTCTTCACACCTAAAACTCTTGCATTCTTCTTGCCCCGATCAAACGATACCAAGTAATAACTAAAAGATACCAAGATAAAAGGGAATAGACTTGGTACATTATGCTTGTCAATAAACTTCGTGAATAGATACTTAATTGCATGCTTGTTCGTTGGAATATTTTATCATATGCATCAATACAAGATATAATGCATACCCTTCTTTAAATTGTGCAATGTATCAAACTCATCCTGAATGCAATGAATTGAATAGGAAGACTATGCAAAATAGATCTTGCCCTGTTACTGTCCTGTGCCTGTTATTGCCCTGAATTGCCTCAACTGCTAACTTAGTGTATTATGTTGATCACGGACAACTTGTGCACAAGGTCTTAGTTCCGGCGGACGGTCGCTGGGGCACTGGCACCGATCCGATCCGGGCGGGAACTCCCCTGTTTAGTCACCCTGTGCAAGGACAGAATGGCGTGCAGCACATCCTGTGCTCTCGCTGTATACCATCCTCGTCAGCGACTAAAATTGGTCTATTATGGCATCCAGCCAGTGATCCCCTGTATATTTAAATCTGTTGCAAACTAACTTGTGTCTTCGTGGCAGGGAAGGCATGGTAAGTATTATGCAGGTGGTTCAGACAGGCAGGTAAAATCTACCGAACGGTGGCAAGTTCATTTCAGTATCATATATATATACTGTTGCTTGTAAATGAACTAAGGCAAGATAGAAACCCACAAAATGTGCATGCTTCATACAAACAACGTGTTGATTGGTATAGTTCGGTTAGCTCGCCTTCACCAGTATGTTTCGACATACTGACCCTCGTTGAAACAGGTTCTCCGCACCAAGGCGAACCGAGCGAGGAGTCGGAGTCGTCCTCCCGATCCAGTCCAGCTGTAGGCGCATCCTGATCGTGCCATCCTTGAAGTATTTTGGAGCAGGAGCTTGCAACTCTTCATACACAATGCAGCTCCGTGGCAAAGCCGTCCTCCAGCCCGGAGGTCTATATCATTTTGAAGTTTAGTAAAGGGATGTAATGTACAGGACTGCTATCTCATTTTGAGTCAACACTTTTGTAAGCCCGTGCGACAAATTAGCTGACTCGTTCAAGAGTTTGTAATAGATGTTCATTATCAATAAAGAGAACTTTTCCATGTTTTAAATCTGTGTTTCAATTTATCTGCGTACTCTGAATATGTGCTCGTTATGCAAAATACTTTAGTCTTGTGCGGGCGCAACCCCAGGCCCGTACGGCATCATGATTCGGGGGATGTAAACCCCCTGATTTTTCAAAATTTTAAAAACTGGTTTTCACAATTTTCTGGAATTTTCTGGGAATTTTCTGTAAATTAAAAATAGGGTTTTAATTATTCCATGATTTTTAAATGATAATAAATGATATTAAAATATTATGAAAATAATATTTTTGGATGTAAAATAAAAAACTGGACTTAGGGCAATTTTTCTGGAATTTATCGGACCCCGGACCTATTTTTAAAAGCCTAAAAACTAATTTTTCTAATTATTATTATTATTTATTTATTTATTAGTATTATTATTATTATTGATTTTATTTTTTTTATTTTTTTTTATTAGCTTTGGGCCTGGCCCGGCCCAGTGGGCTGAGCCCATTAGGCAGCCCAGCCCAGCCCCTGTGCTTAGCGGGTCGGGCGGGTCCACTCACCCGGATCCGCGCCCGACCCGACCCATTACCGTCACCCCTGTCCCCCGACTCCCCCACGACCCGAGAAACCCGCCGCCCGCCGCGTTTTCTGGCCGGCCACGACCGCCTCGACCCCCCGACCTTTCCGCCACGACGCCCCGGCCAAACCTCGCCCCAGCCCCTATAAATAACCCCTCGCTTCCTCCTCCTCCCTCATTCCTCTTCCCCTACCCGAAGTTCGTCGGAACCCTAACCCTAACCACCCTCCGGCGAGCCCACGACCCAGGCCTCAACCCCCTGCGCCGTCCCTCTCCCAGGCGGAGCCCCTCCTCCACTCTTCCTCCTCCTCCCCAGGCGGAGCCGACCCCGACCTCCAGACACCTCCCCGCTGCTCGAGCTGCCGGCCGACCCCCTCGATACCGCCGGAGACCTCACCGTCCGCCGCCAGCACCGTCCCGAGTCGCCTCGACCGTCGGCCAGTCCCCCAGAGCCTCGGACACGGCGGCAGTGCGCGGACACAGCCCCAACCCTAGTCGGACACAGCCTAGGACACGTGTCCAGGACACGAGTCGGACACGGTTCGACCCTGTTTTTCGGGCCCCCTTCAGGGGCGTGTAACTTTTTGTTCGTAGCTCCGTTTTTGATTCCGCAAATTACGTTGCGAAGCCTGTATGACCCTCTCGGTGTCCGGACAAACTGTTCGGGGCATCGCGTCCTGTGGTGATCGCACACCGCGATCCAAAAACAGAAAAAACCAGACCCTGTTTCACCCCGGAACCGAGTATGCCCCGCCAAACGGGATGACTTGGTCGCGCGCGGTCTTCACAGACACGAGCGCCTCGTCGATACGGACGTGTGGGATTTCGCGGAAGCTGATTCGGGTGTGCGTGCACACCGGAATCAACGCGTATCCGCGAACATCGCCCCGTATCCGTCTTTTCTGCAATTCACCCTAACTTTGTGTACACACGTCGGATCGAGACGAAACTTGCGCCATCGGACTCATAGCAATACGCTGGTCCTGTGGGTCAAGTTTGGTTCGATTCTGAGAACGTTGACAAAATCGCGTGTCGTGGGCCCCATAGGCCCCGCTCGACGGGCGATTTTGTGATCGGCTCATCGGAATCCAATTCTGGAAGTTCCGTTGGGTTCGTATCATCGTTCCTGACCTATTGACACTGAGTTTGGTGAATTTGGAGACCTTTGACCCTGACGCGTTTTTCGGTGCAAAGCGGGCCCACCGGCGGACCCCGTTTTGGCCGAAACTGCCGTTTTTGCCCTTGTCTCCAAATTGGACTCAAGGACAGGCGTTTCTAGCTGATTGATATTTTCTGGATCTGATGGTGATATTTGTTTCAGCAACCGGAGTACCGTCTGCAATTCCAGCTGAAGTCAGAGCCGTAAACATAACCGGAACCACAGGCAAGTGTACCTTGCCAAACCCTGCAGCTCGCTAAGTATTTTCTGGATTTAATTATGCAATAATGGACAAGTAAAGATTGCCAAATCTCAGAAATTCTTGACATAGTGTTTTAATGGATTTCTTGTGGAATTAAATATAAACATGTTTAACTGCTTAACCTAGGAAACGTGTGACGTGCTTAGTGTCCGATCATAGTCGGGTGCCAACTCCGTACGCGGGGTTGTGTAATGTCACATAGACATGGATAACGAGACCCGATAATTCTCGTACTTGTCCTATCAAGTACACCAGAACCCAGGACACTTGACACTATTTCATGAGACAGAGTCTTCCTGAGACATTCAAGGTGATTCTGTATAGGGTGCATGGTTATGACATAGACTTTACATTATTAGACAATTGATTCATAGCTATCAGACTAGCTGCATTAGTTATAATCGTGCGTGACATGGACATGAGGCATCGTGGACATGAGACGTGGGATTACATTGGGTGAGGAGAGACACACAGACTACAGGCTGATATTATATATAAAACATAGTATATAACATAGTGTAGTTCATAGTTATTGCCGCTACCGGCTCTCCGACACAGAGCTTGTAGTGGCTTCAGCCTGAGTTCTAGTGCTGCTCTCATATTGCATATCACTTAGCTGGTTACATAGCTTACCCTCTTGTTTAATTAACTGCTGCACTGTATTTATTTTGGCTTGTATTTTCTGTACCTTGCTGTCCCCTGAGGACCTGGATCCGGATTATGTCCCCAGGTACAGCTGAAGAGAACTACCCAGAGGTGTACGGTACCGGAGCACTCCTTGGAGCAGAACAAGGAACAGAGGACGAAATAGTGGCCGAAGATTTCTCCTGAGCCCGGCTTCAGCTATACAGTATTTTCATTTTCAGCATTTCAATTCCTGTCTAATTTTCCTTGAATGTAACAGAATAATTCTCGAATTTGTTTCCCGAGATAACCTTATCTGATATTGCATATTTATTTCTATTGCATGATTTCTGGCAATTAATCTGTGTTATTTCTATGGATGAGATTAGAAATACCTGAGACTTGTAACATATTGCTGCTAGACTACAGCTTAAGCATGCCCTGATGGATCCATTAAATTGGGTTGTCCATCGGTGCGTGCTGCTGGCCATTGCTCACGTGCTCAGTCCCTCGGTATTTTGGGACTGGGGCGTGACAGGGGACGCCCCAACGATTCCACGGAATCGGGTCATGACATAATGGTATCAGAGCACAAATTCAAGTTCCTTAGACTCTCGCACTGGAAAAGTAATGCTTGAACTCGCTAGGCCAAAATGAGATACGTTCATGCAATAAGTCCATAATACATTATGATCCTAATGTAATTTACCTTCTTTTGAAGGAATGGCACCAGCGCAATCTGCAGCATAAGCACCGGACGAAATGCAAGGCTAAAAAAGTAGTTCGGGCACTTCGGGAAGCTTTCGGAGCCAGCGAGGCATATCTCAAGTCGATCCGCTTGAGCGGATAATGCAAATGTTAGAAGCACAATGACAAAGAGATGATGCTCGCCAAGCCAAGTTTGAAAGCAATCTAGAGACCCGATTCTCAGTCCAACAGAAGCAGGTTGATGCCCTGCAACCAATCGTTCAGACTTTGGCTTCCAACCATTCCGCGGCAACAGCAGCGACTCCGGTGGAAGATCCCGTGCTTGAAGTGGAGATGCCTCAAATTCCAAGGCCGAGGGAAGTGACTGCCTTCGACTTTGGCCACTTCAAGAAAGTCTGCAACACTCCATTCAACAGGACTGAGGAACCAATCGTGGCCCTAGATTGGTTGGCCGAACTTGAAGACCACTTTGCTCTGCTAGTGGTCCCCGAAGAGAAGCGTATCGCCTGTGCGCAACTACAGCTCCGCCTCAACACGCACGATTGGTGGAACGTGCATTGACGATCTCTTCAATTTGATCACGGAGAGAAGGCGATCTCGTGGATGACTTTTCGTGCCGCGTTCGAAGAGGAGTTTATACCCCCTCCAGTACAACGCCAGATGGAAAACGAGTTCGTACAGCTGCGACAGGGCAGTATGACAGTTAAACAGTACTCCGCCGAATTCAACCGACTCTCCAAATTCGCTAGGACCTATTTACCTAATGTAGCGAGTCGAGTTAGAAGGTTTGAAGGTGGTTTGCGCTATGCCATCCATGCGCACGTGGTCGTTCATCAGTATAAGACAATACGTGAAGTCATGAATCACGCTCTATTACTTGAACCACAGTATCCTCATGTTGCTGCCGGCGCAATGCATACATCCAGTCAAAAACGCCAAAGCAACGACAGAGGAAACAATGCTGCAAAGCATCACAATGACGACGGAAAGCAGAAAGCAAATTCAAACCAAATATGTAACTTCTGTAGGAAGCCAGGGCACCTTTTCAGGGATTGTCGTAAGCGACTCGGGCAATGCCTCCGTTGTGGCGATCCAACCCATCAAGTTGATATTTGCCCGACCCCGGATCGCCGCCAGCAACAAAATAATCCCTAACGGTAGGTTCTATTCCTAAGTTTCGGGATAAAACTTCTAATAAGTTGGGTAGGATGTAGCGTCCCGTTCCCTCGGTGCGGGGAGCGCGACTAAGAAATACAAGATGATATCTTTTGATCGGGATAGATTGAAACAAGAACTCATCCTCGTTACGGATTTGTTTCCTCGGAATCGATTCCCATATTCAGTGGACCGTATCCCCGGGATCGACTTAGCGGCAGAGTCAGGAGGGCCCTTTCCGCTGTTATCTTTTATTGCCTCGGATTTCGATGTCGCTTGTTGCTTTCGTGCTTTGAGTTGGTTTTCAGATTTGCTTGTTTTCCTTGAACGGTTTCGATGGATTTTATTATTTTCGTTCATTGCACTACATTTTAATTCCGAGATTGGAAAGAATGGAAGGAGTATTGATCGAGCAGTTCGTGATGCAGGTGAACGAGCAGTAGGCGGCTTACGAGCGGAGTCGTGAAGCGCCTCTTTCCTTCTCCCTTCTAAACAACTAAGTGAGTGGCTACCATCCCGATTAGCTAGCCCTGCTTGCAAGTCTTCACACCTAAAACTCTTGTATTCTTCTTGCCCCGATCAAACGATACCAAGTAATAACTAAAAGATACCAAGATAAAAGGGAATAGACTTGGTACATTATGCTTGTCAATAAACTTCGTGAACGGATACTTAATTGCATGCTTGTTTGTTGGAATGTTTTATCATATGCATCAATACAAGATAGAATGCATACCCTTCTTTAAATTATGCAATGTATCGAACTCATCCTGAATGCAATGAATTGAACAGGAAGACTATGCAAAATAGATCTTGCCCTGTTATTGTCATGTGCCTGTTATTGCCCTGAATTGCCTCAACTGCTAACTTAGTGTATTATGTTGATCACGGACAACTTGTGCATAAGGTCTTAGTTCCTGCGGACGGTCGCTGGGGTACTGGCACCGATCCGATCCGGGCGGGAACTCCCCTGTTTAGTCACCCTGTGCAAGAACGGAATGGCGTGCAGCACATCCTGTGCTCTCGCTGCATACCATCCTCGTCAGCGACTAAAATTGGTCCATTATAGCATCCAGCCAGTGATCCCCTGTATATTTAAATCTGTTGCAAACTAACTTATGTCTTCGTGGCAGGGAAGGCATAGTAAGTATTGTGCAGGTGGTTTAGACGGGCAGGTAAAATCCACCGAACGGTGGCAAGTTCATTTCAGAATCATATATATACTATTGCTTGTAAATGAACTAAGGCAAGATAGAAACCCACAAAATGTGCATGCTTCATACAAATAACGTGTTGATTGGTATAGTTCAGTTAGCTCGCCTTCACCAGTATATTTTGATATACTGACCCTCGTTGAAACAGGTTCTCCGCACCAAGGTGAACCGAGCGAGGAGCCGAAGTCGTCCTCCCGATCCAGTCCAGCTGTAGGCGCATCCTGATCGCGCTATCCTTGAAGCATTTTGGAGTAGGAGATTGCAACTCTTCATATACAAATGCAGCTCCGTGGCAAAGCCGTCCTCCAGCCTGGAGGTCTATATCATTTTGAAGTTTAGTAAAGGGATGTAATGTACAGGACTACTATCTTGTTTTGAGTCAACACTTTTGTAAACCCGTACGGCAAATTAACTGACTCATTCAAGAGTTTGTAATAGATGTTCATTATCAATAAAAAAACTTTTCCATATTTCAAATCTGTGTTTCAATTTATCTGCGTACTCTGAATATGTGCTCATTATACAAAATACTTTAGCCTTGTGCGGGCGCAACCCCAGGCCCGCACGGCATCACGATTCGGGGGACACCCCAACGATTCCACGAAATCGGGTCGTGACACAGGACACCTGCAGATGGTGCTTCAAACTCTTCGAGACAATAAGTTATACGCGAAGCTAAGTAAATACGAGTTCTGGTTGGACAACATATTTTTTCTTGGGTACATTATTTCTACATAGGGCATCTCAGTTGACCCAAAGAAGATAGAAGCCATCGTGAAGTGGAGAAGGCCTGAGTCAGCTAGCGACATTCAAAGTTTTCTTGGTCTAGCAGGCTACTACCGAAGATTTATAAAGGATTTTGCAAGAATTGCCTTA
The DNA here is from genome assembly GCA_036927795.1 of Iris macrosiphon. Classification (NCBI taxonomy): domain Eukaryota; kingdom Viridiplantae; phylum Streptophyta; class Magnoliopsida; order Asparagales; family Iridaceae; genus Iris; species Iris macrosiphon. The sequence continues at coordinate 32,732,792 of JAYESA010000008.1, read as the reverse complement.
TCTCTGACTCATCTCACTCGGAAGAGAGTAACGTTCGCGTGGACGAACGACTGTAAAGCTTTATTTATGGAGTTGAAGCAGCGACTTATCTCAGCACCAATTCTTACCCTCCCGGACGGACCCAATGACTTTAAGATATATAGCGACGTCTCAGGAAAGGGTTTGGGATGTGTTCTTATGCAGAGGAACAAGGTTATAGCCTTTGCATCGAGGCAGTTGAAGCATCACGAGAAGAATTATCCAACGCACGACCTGGAGCTCGCAGCAGTGGTGTTCACACTGAAGTTATGGCGGCATTACCTCTATGGTGTGTCGTGCGAGATCTATACGGATCATAAAAGTCTAAAATATCTCTATATCCAAAAGGATTTAAATCTACATCAACGATGTTGGCTTGAACTCCTTAGCGACTTTGACTTGATAATCAGATACACATCGGGCAAGGGTAACGTAGTAGCTGATGCGCTGAGTCGAGTATTCGTTGGGAGCTTGGCTATCAATGAAATGTTGCGAAGGGATCTTGAAAGTCTGGGCATTACCCTCCAAATCAGATATAAAAAGGGGGCACAAGTGGCTCAACTGCACGTTGAAATAGACTTATTAGAAAAAATTAAGTCCGCTCAGAAGGATGACCTATTCTTGCAAAAGATGCACAGTCTTATCTCAGCAGGGAAGGCAACCAATTTTGCGGTAAGCCCGGACGGAATAATATGAGTGAAGGGAAGATTGTGCGTTCCTAACGATGTAAACCTCATAAAAAAGATACTCACCGAAGTCCACTATGCAAGCTACACTTCATATTCGGGTAGCACAAAGATGTATCGAGATCTCCGTACGATATTTTGGTGGCACGACATGAAAAGAGATATGGCGTTGTTCGTGTCACAATGTATGGCTTGTCATAGGATAAAGGCCGAGCACCAGAAGCCGGGCGGAGTGATGCAGAATCTTGCTATACAGGAGTGGAAATGGTAACATATAATAATGGATTTCATTGTTGGTTTGCCAAAGATGCAACGGGGGAATGATACCGCCTGGGTCATCGTTGATCGACTCACCAAGTCAGCTCACTTTCTGCCTATCAAAAGTATTTGGAGTGCCGATCGTCTGGCCCAGATCTACCTCAACGAGATCGTTCGACTCAACGACGTGCCCGTATCCATTGTCTCTGATCGAGATGGACTATTCTTATCATGCTTTTAGGAAAGCCTTCAGTCAGCAAAATGGACGAAGTTGAAGTTCAGCTTCGCCTACCATCCTCAAACAGACGACCAAATAGAACGGGTCAACTAAATCCTCGAAGACATGCTGCGGCTCTGCACCTTGGACTTGAAGACAAGTTGGGACATGCATCTACCGTTAGCCAAATTTGCATACAACAATAGTTATCAATCCATCATTCAGATGGCGCCGTATGAGGCACTGTATGGGCGGAAGTACAGATCCCCGGTCTGTTGGGATGAAGTTGGTGAACAAAAAATTCTTGGCCCTGAACTTGTGGAGCAAACCGTCCAGAAGATCCGCTTGATCCGTGAATGACTGAAGGTAGCACAGAGTCGCCAGAAAAGCTACTCAGACATGCATCGACGACCCCTTGAGTTCTTAGAAGGCGATCGAGTATTCCTCAAAGTCTCGTCCATGCGAGGAGTTACCAGATTTGGAGCAAAGGAAAAGCTAAGTCCAAGATTTGTCGGCCCGTTCGAGATACTAAAGTGAGTCACCCCAGTCGCATATTAGATTGCCCTGCCACTGTCACTATCTAAAGTGCACTATATCTTCCACGTTTCACAGCTTAGGAAGTACGTGTATGACCCGAGTCATATGGTGGATCTTGATCAACTGGACCTAAAGGCAGACTTGACTTATGTTAATATCCTATAGAGATCTTGGATTATAAAGAGAAGCTGTTTCGAAGTCATTCGGTTCCTCACGTGCGTGTGCTTTGGAGAAATCATTCAGTCGAAGAATAGACTTGGGAGCTTGAGTCTGAGATGAGGGAAAATTTTTCTTCATTATTTTATAGTGGTAGGTTCTATTCCTAAGTTTCGTGGATGAAACTTCCTATTAGTTGGTTAGGATGTGGTGTCCCATTCTCCCTATTCGGGGAGCGCGGCTAAGAAATATAAGTCGGTATCGTTCGATCGGGATAGATTAAAATAAGATCTTATCCTTGTTATGGATTTGCTTCTTCAGAATCGATTCCCATATTCAGTGGACCGTGCCCCGAGGATGGAATTAGCGACAGAGTCAAGAGGGACATCTCTGCTGCAAGTTTTCTTGCCTAGTTTTCGCTGTCGTCTTATTGCTTTTGTGCTTTGAGTTGGTTTTTTAGATTTGTGTTTTCTTGAATAATTTCGATAGATTTTATTGCTTTCATTCATTGAATTGTATTCCATTCTGATCTTGAAAAGAGTTGAAGAGGTATTGATCAGCAGTTCGTGGCAATGCAGATGATCGTGCAGTAGACGTCGTACGAACGGAGTCTTGAAGCACCTCTTTCCTTTTCTTCTCCAACCAACTTGTGAGTGGCTATATTCGATTCAGTTGACCTTTCTCCCAAGTCTTCACATCTAAAAATCTTGCATTCTTGCTTGTCCGATCAAACAAAACCATAATAACTAAAAGATGTCAAGATAAAAAGGAATAGACTTAGACTACTATGTTCGTCAATCAACTTGTGAACGGTTACCTTGTTGAAAGCTAGTTCGCTCAAAATATTCTTCATATGCTTCAATTTTAGTTAGAATGTATACTTCATCTATAATTGTGCTATGTGTGGAACACAACTTGTTATCCAATAAATTGTTCAGGACGACTATGCAAAAATAAGTTATGTCATTCTACTTATCACGTACTCATGTTGCCTCAACTGCATAATTGATAACCTAATATAGACGTCGTTGATCACGGAAAACTTGTGCACACGGTTATAGGTTCCTGCGGACGGTCACTGGGGAACTGGCACTGATCCAATCCGGACAGAACTTCACGATAGTCTCATGTGCTGGACGGGATTGCGTATAGCGCCTCAAGTACTTTTGTTGCATACCATCCTCGTTCATAGACTATAACTCGTCCATTATGGCATCATGTCAGTGATCCCCCCGTATATTTAAATATGTGCAAACTAACTTGTATCTTCGTGACAGGAAAGGACATAGTAAGTTTTGTGCAAGTGGCATAGACGGACAGGTAAAAGTCACCGAACGGTGGCAAATTTATTTCAAAAATTCCTATATCTATTGCTTGCTTGTAAAATAAACTAAGGCAAGATAGAAAGACCACATATAACTTGCATGCTTTCATATAAACAACGTGTTGATTGGTATAGTTAGGTTAGCTCGCCTTCACCAGTGCCTTTCGATGTACTGACCCTCGTTGAAATAGGCTCCCCGCACCAAGAAAAAACTTGCGAGGAGCTGAAGCTACTTCCCGTTCCAGTCCACCAATCTGCACGCCCAGATCATGCCATAGTAAAAGCATTTTGAAAGATCTAGGAGCTCGCACACTTAACTCATGCAGCTCCAAGAAAAGTCGATAGTCCTGCATGGAGGTCTCTTCTTTTGAAGCTTTAGTAAATGATATAATGTACAAAATGACTATTTTATTTTGAGTCCACTTTTGTAAGCCCGTACGATAATTATCTGACTCGTTCAAGAGTTTGTAAAAGATGTTCATTATCAATGAAGAAAACTTTTCCATGTTTTAACTTTGTGTTTCAATTATCTGCGTACTCTGAATATGTGCTCGTTATGCAAAAATGCTTTGGCCTTGTGCGTTCCACAACCTAGGCACACACGACGTCACGCCCGGGAAACGACTATCGATTCCACGGAATCGGGGTATGACACCGACAAGATCTCTATAATCAACTCCATCAGTCGGTTGTAGCATTATTGTGACATGTTAAAATTGGACTTAATGCTCAACAGTCTTGTAATCACCTCCAACGGTAAATGATCATCACAACTAGGATATAATGGAGTCCTTGCATTCTCCAACAGCTCCATAAACTTTACAACATCAGCATTCGGTGCCTCCTCTATATCATGATTGTCCGGATCGAAACTAGGCCCCGCAGCATCGAAAACTATATTCACCCACTCGTCGTCGTAATCAACATGGTCATGGACATCCATATATGGCCCAATATAAGGCTCCGGCTCTGATGCTAAAGGCACAAGCTCTCCGTGTGAGGTCCATTGATAGTAATTCTGCGTGAAATCCTTCGAGTATAAATAAAATATGACATCCACTTCTGGATGATATTTCAAGTTGTGACATTCACGCACGGACACTTAATTTTGGTGTCGTCCATGTACTGAGGGAACGCCTTGGCGAACTGCATGAACTGCTCTATCCCGTATATAAATTCATTCCGTACACCGTACATGTCATCAGAATGACGGTTGTACATCCATGAACGATGCCGCAAGTAGTAATTCATATCCATTTTAAATACTTCTGCAAAGATGGATATACATTATTGAAATATATTGTTCAAATGGATGCAAAGATGGATGGATACACATGTTCATCATAGTAACAACTCATATTAATAATTCTAATAAGTCAATGTGACATCTGTCAAAGAACTGTCAGTATAATAAAGCAATGTTATTATCCGAATTTTGATGCATGAGTATCCGAGTTGTGATGCGTAAGTATCCATATCGTGATTGATGAGTATCCGTATTATAATTCATGACTATCCGTATTCATGACACGTGATTATCCGTATCGTGATTTGTGATTATCTGTTTTTCATGATTGTTATACTATATATTACCAATGGACATTAGGGATATAATTAGGTATAAGTTATTATGTATTACTAATAGGTAATAGTGACTAGTTAATATACCTATCTAGTTAGAAATAGGTAAATGAACCTATGTAAACTCCCTCATCCAAAATATGTATTTTGTGTATATTTTATATTATTATATTTATTATAGATGTTAAATTTCTTTAGAATATTCTCTTAGTTAATTAGAAAATAAATTTCTTGATATATTTACTTATATAAATATTTATTTAGAATCATTTTTAGGCTATTTTAGATTTTTGGAGATTTTTTTAGAATTTTTGGGTAATTCAAATCTAGGAAACGTACATTTTTAGGAATTCCATGATTTACTATGAGACCATACTTGCATATTGTTCCTACCAAATATTTATTTTAGGTTAAAATATTTAATTATATTTTTTCTATAATTTATTTAGAATTTTAAGAAATTTATTTAGATTTTTGAAATTATTTAGGATTTATTTGGATATATATAGTCTTAATATTAGATAGATGATAATTTAGTGTTAATAGATAATAATAAGATTATATATAATTATTTGTATTATCTTTAATTTTATTTAAGATTATAAATTATTGAGATAAACTCAAACTCTATTTCTAAATTAATTCAAATCTTGAGCCTACTAGGAAAGCAACTTCATGCATATCCTATCCTTATTTAAACTGATTCTAATCCTATCCAAATTAGTCAATCCTAGTCGTATTCAATTAAGTAGTCTCCACCATTATAAATACCTATTAGACTTATGAAATAAACTTATCTTTCATATTTTTTTCCCCAAACTCCTCTCTTTTTCGTCCAAAAATAGTCAAAATTCTTCATAAATTCAGCCTCATTTTCTAGTAGTTATGACGACTTAAAAAGACGATATCTCCTAGCTTCGGACTCCAAACGCGTTCTATTTTTTTTGTTAGAACCATATCAAGGTTAGTTTTCTGAATATATAAATTATTTTAATAATTTAAGAACCTATTTTTCCAGAATATTCTGAAAGTGCCAGTTGTCCGAAATTAAACGCATTTTCGTATTTTCGAGATTTCGGGAGATCCCGAACTCGGAATTATGAGTCGTTTAAAGTTTCAAAAATATGACATGATGAACTTACATAAAATTATGTTTCCAGAATTTAATATGAAATTTTATTCTACTGTAAAATTCATGCAACATAGACATAAATAGAGAACCACCGAAAACTGTCATCCGTGCGTCCTTGTGGCCATAACTCTTTGCCGACTTGTGATTTTATGAAACTGTCGATTCCAGCATTCATGTAGTATTAAAATCTATAGGATTCCACACACAAATCTAGGATTTGAGTTGGTTGACTTTTTGGTCAATGGATCACCTCGATTTGCGTGCCACGGATCACAAATTCGTAAAGTTGACTTTCTTTGGACCAAAATTAGAGTTTAACAATAAAATTAGATTATAATAAGATTAAAATACTACTTTAGGTTATTTTATTCAGAATTAAAATAGATTAAAATGGAGGAACCTATTCACCCACTTTTGTAACCTAACTTGTTTAATTTATGTGACGGGTAGATCAGACGACGCCTTGAGTTGGGACTTCATTCTTTTTCAGAGCAAGCAAGTATACCTTGCCATTGTATTATAATTTATATTTTATATGTTGCATGCATATTAATTCTGCTTATTAGTTCATATATTTGTACTGCTATATAAACTGCGCGTCTAAGGAAACTTAGGTGCAACAACGGTGTCGTCGTATTCTGTTTTTATTATGTATATGCATGTTGACTAGTTTATGAGACCACCCCATTATCATGAGGCATTCTTAGGTTTCATTGGTGAAGGCACAGCTGTTACACGAGTGTGAGTCTCATATAGATCATGGACTTGCGTGACTGGTTTGGCCTCCTGTACGTATGCGACGTGCGTTAGGGATAACTGCTGGTAGAAATTGCATGTTAGAAGACTTAGCAGTTATTAGTAGTCCATGGACATAGACTATTGTAGTACGGTGGTCCAATCCTTGTCCTTATTTGGTTGTAGGGTTGGGCTATTATACTAACGATAGGCTATGAACCAAAGTTACGACGCCGATACTTGCACTCCGTCTCGACGTAGTAGCTATTGTCGTGTCATGGAGATGACATGCTTAGAGCATGGGGTGGGAAGAACAACAAGTAAGATATTTTGGCTCCTTTGCACTTTCCTTTCTGTAACCCGTACGCTCCGTCGGAGATACGTGGCGGTGATGACCCCTATTATTACTGGTGGCCTCTGGCGTTCAAAAGACGACATGCTTTGTAGGCCCCTGATTCTCCGAGAGAATCATGCCAATCCCATTTATGGCCAGATAGCACACTTGTTAGAAAGTTGTTCTCAACGTGCATTCACATAGATGGTTAGGCGACCCATTGGATGTTTATTTCAGTACTTTATTAGCATGCTTCTATGTATCTTGTTACGTCCCTCTGAGGACCTGGTCCCTTTCCAGGTGTAGATGTTCATGAGTATTCGCAGGAGCGCAGATCCGGACTTGCTACTTATATTTCGAGGAGTTCTTCTCTTCGAGCCTCGTGATTATTAGTTGATGTATTTATTTTGTTTATTTTATATTCTAGTTGGTAGTGGATTTGTTTTCACCCGACTATAATCCTTAGATACTTCATATTGAGATCTAGTTATATAGATATTGGTTATTTATTTATTTATGTTTTCTGTAGATGAGATTTAGATTGTGCCCTGTGACTTGTGATAGTTTTTACCACTTATGAATTGTTATTCATATTACAGCGTACGCATGTGTTATGGTTTCCATATATTGGAGTTGTCATATACATGCGACTAGCATGCTTACGTGTCCTAGTCATACGTATTTTGGGACTGGGGTGTGACATATTTTTAGTGGTAGCCCATGCAGGTCGAGAGTATATTGTCTTGGTTACGTTACTGTGCCGAGCAAGCCTGCACCTAGGAATAAAGTATAGGATCTCATTCATATTTGACTATGACTCATCTTCCTTCCCATCCATCCTATTTGAATAATTGCATCATGCTTGATTCATGTACTTCCCTAATAGTTCCTTGAGTATAGCCTCTGTTAGAATATAGGAATCATTATTATTAGGATGATAATTAGGGTAACATACTTAATAAGAATACCACTAGAATATTGACACATCACTAAGTTAGAATACTTAATGAACCCTAGCATTCCTTATTACCAAATGAACCCTAGCATCCCTTACCTGTAGGTTAATTGACCACTATCCCTTGATATATTTATGAAGGACTTGAGAGTAGTATAGACACGACTAGAGTTAGTAAGAAATTTGACCATATTGTTTGACCCTAGTATTGAGGAACTAATAGAAATCCAAGATTTAATATTATGACTGAACCTAAACATTCATAGTGAGATAATATTAGAACTATAAATTTAGATTCTTGTCTTGATATTAGCAGACAGTGCCTTAGAAAACCAAGAGGAATGAATAGAACATTTTTCTTGATCATACTCGAACACAGAGATTAGCATACCACTTTTTCCTTAGAAAATTATGATGTTATCAAGAGTCTCTCTATTTTTAATTCCATATCTTGTTCCTCTGAAACCTTAACACTCGCTATTTGTGCGACGACTAATTATATTTTTCTTTTCTTCATCTTTTAATTCGTGCCACCTGACCCTTCTGATTGTAGGCCAAGTGATATTCTCTTATGTTAAGATATATAGTTTGTTAGGATTATAGTTGTAATCTTAAAATTTGAAATTATGTGCTTAGTAGAACTTGATAGTTGAGTATTCCTTTAGATTATAATTTTATGGTTATACCTTAGTTTTGAATCATGTAATTTGTACCCATACCTCCATATAGGTTGTATCCCCTTTCACTTGAGAGCCGGTAACTTTTCTACTTTACTATTAACACTTTTGTTCTATGAGCACTATGATTAAGACTTAAGATGACTATAACCTATGGAGTTTTATAATGCAATAGGATACCCTAATAAGTACCAAGATCTTTTCTTGTGTACCCCAATAAGATTTTCTACTTTATTTACAAGTGCAAGGTTATCCCCTTAAGACTATCACAATATTAGTTATTATTTTAAGTTGGGTAGCATGCCTCATAACCTAGTATCACAAAGTCCTTTTTACTGATTAATGAAGTATAATTGAATGACACCAACTATATGCTAGCATAAGACAATAGTGTTTATCCAGACTGTAGAACTTAGAGGCCCATATCCCCTTCTTGGTCGACTAGAGACTTAGACAAGGAGTTAGTATGAGAACTGTAGAGACACAACACCAGATGAGTCTCACCTTCTTGGTAAACTTAAATTATTGTGTACCTTCTCTCATTATAATCCAGCGTACTTATATTTCTGTACTACCTTGACTTATGCTGCTATTTTATAGCCTAGTTTTGCAAGCTTATTCTTTTATCGAGCTTGATCATGATATATGTATTATTGGGGACGCCTACTAATGCATTGTCTAAATCAGAATTAGTATATTATGGTCTAGCTAACCTTAGTACATTTGGTTCGCCCTTCGCAATACTACTCTACGTGGATTGAGATATATCATTGACTAATAGACGAATATTCTTGCCCTCTAGACAGGTCCGAGCATATCATATCAATTACATAACTGTTCTGATATGAACATGTGAATAAAAATGTACCAAAATAGGATTTCAATCCACAACTGCATTGACAATTCTTTTTGAATTCCTCAAACGTCTTGATCCCCATACTTGTATTCTATTACCTCCACCTTGAATTCTTTATTATTGTTTTCCGTCTTCCCTTATTTCGGAAAGATGAAACCTCGTGCTTGGTATAAGTTTGATATACAGATAGTACTAGATATACCCCATAGGCCAATCACATTACTTGATAATTATTTTTCATAATTAAGGATATATCATATGTAATATATTTGGTGTTAAAACTTTTGAGGATTGAATAACACGATTAAATAATTTGAGAAAATTTTCTTAAATGTATAGTCTTATGTGATAGATGGGTAAATTCTAAGTTGGGTAGAAGTTGCATTGTCAACTTGAGAGAAATTTTTTTAGATTGTGATCAAGTAAGATTAGATTTTAAAGGTGGAGAATTTTAGAAGAAGGAGTTAGATGATGAGTATTTAATAAAAATTTATATCTTGATATTGCGGACCAAATGTTTATACTTTAAGCACATGATATAAAATTTGAAAATTGAAGGTTGAATCATCGATTTAAATCTTGAGGAAAATAAATAGAACTCTAAACATGAACATTGACGGATTGAATTACAAATTTGATGATTTGAATTAAAAGTTAAATTTTGATTGTTGGATTACCTATTTGAAATATTGAGGATGTGAATTGAATTTAAAATTGGAAGAGTACAAAATTCATAAGTTGAAAATAGGAATAATATTTGATTAGAATTGTTTTCTAGAGTAGATTATGATCGTGATGTAAAATGGGTTATTTAAATCTTGAAGATGTTATATGGATTAATTTAAATTTTGATGTTGATGATTTAAAAATCGAGAAGAGATTCAAATATGTTGAACTTTGATTTAAACAGTGATTATTTTAAATTTGAAGTGATTGCGATAAAATTGAATAGATTTTATTATTTAAATTTTTGGAAGAGATTGTGATAGACTTGACTTACATACGAATGTGAAGGATTTAGAAAATCATGTCTTATTTTTATTTCGAAGCCAAAGTTCTTTTAAGTTGGTTAGATTGTAAACCCCCTCACCCAAAATAGGTATTTTGTGTGTATTTTATATTATTATATTTATTATAGATGTTAAATTTCTTTAGAATATTCTCTTAGCTAATTAGAAAACAAATTTTTTGATATATTTACTTATATAAATATTTATTTAGAATTATTTTTAGGCTATTTTAGATTTTTGGAGATTTTTCTAGAATTTTTGGGTAATTAAAATCTAGGAAACGTAAATTTTTAGGACTTTCATGATTTTCTATGTGACCATACTTGCATATTATTCCTACCAAATATTTATTTTAGGTTAAAATATTTAATTATATTTTTCTGTAATTTATTTAGAATTTTAAGAAATTTATTTAGATTTTTGAAATTATTTAGGATTTATTTGGATATATATAGTCTTAATATTAGATAGATGATAATTTAGTGTTAATAGATATTAATAAGATTATATATAAATTATTTGTATTATCTTTAATTCTATTTAAGATTATAAATTATTGAGATAAACTAAAACTCTATTTTTAAATTAATTCAAATCTTGAGACTACTAGGAAAGCAACTTCATTCATATCATATCCTTATTTAAACTGATTCTAATCATATCCAAATTAGTCAATCCTAGTCGTATTCAATTAAGTAGTCTCCACCATTATAAATACCTATTAGAATTATGGAATAAACTCATCTTTCATATTTTTTTCTTCTACAAACTCCTCACTTTTTCGTCCAAAAACAGTCAAAATTCTTCATAAATTCAGCCTCATTTTCTAGTAGTTATGATGACTTAAAAAGACGATATCTCCTAGCTCCGGATTCCAAACGCGTTCCATTTTTTTGTTAGAATCATATCAAGGTTAGTCTTCTAAATATATAAATTATTTTAATAATTTAAGAACCTATTTTTCTAGAATATTTTGAAAGTGCCAGCTGTCCGAAGATCCCGAACTCGGAATTACGAGTCGTTTGAAGTTTCGAAAATCTGACATGATGAACTTACATAAAATTATTTTTTAGAATTTAATATGAAAGTTTAGTCTACTGTAAAATTCGTGCAACGTAGACATAAATAGGAAGCCATCGAGATCCACTAGTACCAGCTCGTGTAACAATGTGTCAGAATCAAGTATTACAGTTCTAGAACAGGTGATATAAACGCTATCATGAAATAAAAACGATCAGAGGTAGGTACTCGCCTGACGTCCTGAGCAACTGATGAGGATCGAGATCCGGACTGGCATCGCAAGAACCTATTACAAAAAGCAAGATTAAACGGGATTCTAAAGAGTTAAACTGATATAAAATAACTAAAAATATGGTTCTAGGGGTATTCTAGGTCGAACGGGTCAAACCTGTGAAATTTGGGTCAAAAAGTCAACCAGGGGTCCAAAATGTCAACTTATGGTCAAAACTAGGTCAAACATTGACTTTTACGGTCAACGAGGGCAATTATGGTCAATGCTAGGTCAAACTAGGGTGCCCCTAAAATTCTAGGTCAAAACTAGCTCATTAAGCTAGTAAACCTTCAACCTCGCCTCCTCGAGATACCGGGATACCCTCGTTATCCAATATCTCAACCTAGGCTACGCAACCCGCCTATACCCGCTAAAACCTATGCTAGCATGCGTAAATATATACACATATATATATAAAAACAATTCTAAACTCAAACCTAGGCAATTGCTCAAAAACCCCGCTCCGATACTCAATACCTTGGGTATCTCAAAGTATTGAGATACCATGATATCTCAAGGTATTGAGATATCCCTCTAATCCCTCACTAACTACTCTTCTAGCTAACTATTTATGTATATACACATACACCTAGGTAATTATCTAGGCTACTACATATATAAACACATAGGCATATATCTACATAACTAGATATATATATATATATCCACACATACACACATACATATATACCCATACACACACATATATATATATATATCTAACTATACATATATATATATCTACTACTAATCTATCTATCTATCTATCTATTTATACATTAAATATATAGATCTCTCTCTCCCTCTCACTACTTGCTGCTACTACTGACGCTACAAGCAGCTCTCGCTGCGATTGCTGCTGGTGCAAATGCCGCTGCTGCTGCTGGATTGCTGCTATAACTGCAGCAATTGCTGCTGCTGCTGCAGCAGCTACTGCCGCGGCGTGCTGTCGCGGCGCTGCTGCGCCTGCAGCCACTGCCGCTGCGCTGCTGCTGCTGCATCAGGCTGCTGCGCACTGCGCACTGCAAAAGCCGTTGTAGCTAGCTGCTGCTGCTAGCTGCTCAGCTACTCCGCTGCTCCCCTGCTGCACATTCCCCCCCCCCCCTCGCTGCTCACTGCTACCCCCCCTCGACACACCACACACACACACAAACACGCATACAGACACACACATTCACACACACACACACACACACACACACACACACACACACATATATACATATATATATACACACACAATAATATATCTATATATACACACTTATACACAAATATATATATAGGTACACACACTTACACATACACACTCATACAAACACGCAAGCACACACACACTTATAGATATATATATACACAAGCATATATACATATATATATATACACACAACCAAATATATATATATATATACACACACTTATATATATAGACACAAATACATATAGACACATATACACATATACACACTCATATAAACATATACAAACACATATTTTTATAGATATATACAAACACACTCATACATATATACAAACACATATTTATATATATATATAGACACACATACATATATATATAAACTCATATATACATATATAAACACAACACACAACAAACACACACAACACTCAACAACGCACGTCCAACGGCCCATACACCTATAAATATATATAAATATATAAAATACAACCCGAAAACTCTAGCACACGCTCCCCGAAGCTAAACCAACGTGCGCACAAGCCCAAAACCAAGAAACTAAGTCGAAATGGCCATTCGGTCATTTCGACGAACACGTGGTGTGCGGTTCGCAAAACCTCGTGAAACGCACACCAAACCTACTCAGAATCGGCCCAAAATTTATCCACGGGTTATAATCGATATCTAGATCCTAAAAAAAATACTAACTCGTCGATTCTAGGTCCGTCGCAAAAATGCGCACGCATATAGAACCTACGACGATGAAAACCCCCAAAATGCCCGAAACGCCCATTTCTCCGCGACACGACTTCACGTGTCCGAACAGAGACACGTACTAACCCTCAAGACACCCGACAACGTCTACCTAGGTCCGTCTAACCTAGGACATCACCCAAAATTGGGCCAATCTTGGATTTTACCCAAAATTGACACAAAACCTAATGTCAAAGTCTCCAAACACAACCAAACTTGTTCTAACTTCCTCCCACGGGTATCCTTAAGGTCTAGGAAGGTTCTAAACTACTAATTATACTATATAATAGCAACCACTAAGAGGAAAGTTAGGGTTTACCTCTTGGGAGTTGGAATCCCAAGGCTAAAGTCTCCAAAACCCTTGAAATCACCACCCTCAAGCCTCCAAGCCTCCAAATTAAGCCTCTATACTAAGTCTAGGATCCACACACCTAGGTTAGGAAAAAGTATAGGGTTAGGGTTAACACAAATGAAAGAAAAAGAAGAAGAAAGAGAAGAAATGGAGAACTTGCTTGCTTGAAATAGGAAGTGGAAAGAAGAAAAGAAGAAGAAAGAGTGGAGAAGAAGAAGAAGAAGAAGAAGAAGAAGAAGAAGAAGAAGAAGTAAAGAAATGAAGGGGAGGGCTGCTGTCCAGATGTGGGAAAGGCCGGCCAAGTGTTTAGAAGTAGGTTACATAAGTGGAAAATGACTAAAAAGCCCTCTCCTTTAGTCATGCAACTTGGGTTTTGGGTTTGGGGTTCCAAAAGCACTCAAACTAACTCATAATCACTCCAACTAAGCTTATTAAAATATAATAATAATTCTAAACTCATAAATAAGCCTCAAAAGGGTGTTGGTTGGGTCGGACATGGGTCCACTAGGGTCTAACATGGGTCCAGACTAGCCAAAACCCTAAAACATCCAATAAAATATAATACAACCACCAATTAAATATAAATATAATTATTTATGAACAATACACAATTTACCAAATAAAAATAAAGAAAATAATCCTATTTTCTAGAATTGGGTAGTGACAAGCCTACCCTCCTTAAAATAATTTTGTCCTCGAAATTAAAAGATGAAACTAGGACATGAATGCAAGGAAAAGAAAAGAACCATACCTCAGGACTCAAAAAGATAGGGGTATCGCTCGCACATTTCATCCTTCCTCTCCCAGGTCGACTCACCTGGATAGTGATGCGTCCACGCGATGCGAACCAAGGGAATAGTCTGGTTTCTCAACGCCTTCTTCCGCCGATCCAGAATCTCCACCGGCTGCTCTGGATAGCTAAGAGTAGGGCCCACCATGATCTCTGAGTGATCCAATACTTGACTGGAATCTGCCACGTACCGTCTCAACTGCGACACGTGGAACATATCATGAACTCCCTCTAGCGTAGGCGGCAAATCTAGCCTATACGCCACAGCGCCGACCCTCTCAAGAATGCTGAAGGGTCCGACGAAACGTGGGCTAAGCTTTCCGCCTCCACCGAAGCGAATAGTGCCCCGCGTCGAAGAAATCCTCAGGAACACCAGATCTCCAACCTAGCACAAATAAGGTCTCAGCACTTAATCTAAAATAAGCAATCACAAGAATAAAATCTAGATTCTAAGCTATACCTCAAACTCCAAAGGTCTCCGGTAGCTATCGGCCCAATGTCGCTGCCTATCCTGTGCCACCCGAAGTCTATCTCTAATGAGCTTGACCTTCTCCGCTGCATCAACCACCATCTTCGGGCCAAGCAAAGCTCTCTCATCTACATCATACCATGATAACGGAGTGCGATACCTCCGTCCATACAATGCCTCAAATGGTGACATCTCGATACTGGCTTGGTAGCTGTTGTTGTAAGCAAACTCTACCAAGTGCAAGTGATCCTCCCAAGAGCCTCTGAAATCCAGAACACATGTACGAAGCATGTCCTCGAGTGTCTGAATGGCCCTCTCTGACTGACCGTCTGTCTGTGGATGATATGCAGTACTAAACTTGAGCTGGGTGCCCAAGCTAGCCTGCAGACTCCTCCAAAAATACGAAGTAAAGCGACTGTCCCAGTCTGATACTATGCTCACAGGAACTCCATGCAGTCTGACTATCTGGCGCACATACATCTATGCTAGTCTCTCCGTAGAAGTACCCACTTTGAATGGTAGAAACTGGGCCGATTTGGTCAACCTGTCTACGATGACCCAAATAGTATCCTTTTCTCCTGGAGAACGGGGAAGTCCGAAAACAAAATCCATGGTCACATGCTCCAATTTCTACTCCAGAATGGGTAACGGCTGGAGCAACCCTTCTGGCCTCTGTCTCTCTGCCTTCACCTGCTGGCACACTAAGCATCGAGATACGAAGCGTGCTACCTCCCGCTTCATCCCGTACCACCATACATGCTCTCTCAGATCTCTATACATCTTGTTGGCACCTGGATGCATAGAGTACTGGGATCGATGCGCCTCCTGAAGAACCTCCTCGCACAATGACCCACTCGGCACACACAACCTGGTACCGTGCCGCAATGAACCATCATCAGCAATGGTGAAGTCATTTGATAATCCAATCTGAACCTGCGCCCTGATGCTCCTCAGGGACTCATTCTCAAACTGTATAGCCCTGATCCGGTCTACCAACTCTGACTGAATTGGTAGTCCCCACATCTGCATCTCAACTCCAGGCACTATCACCTCAATGCCCAAACTCTCTAGATCTGCTAGAAGATAACAATTTGTAGTCAGGCACAAAGCTACCGGATACCTGCTCAGCGCATCTGCAACTACGTTCGCCTTCCCTAGATGGTACTGCAATAATATGTCGAAGTCTTTCATCAACTCCAACCATCTTCTCTGCCTTATATTCAGCTCTTTTTGGGTAAACACATACTTCAAGCTCTTGTGGTCTGTGAAGATCTCCACACGCTCTCCGTATAAATTATATTTCCACAACTTCAGAGCAAAGATGACCGCTGCCAACTCCAAATCGTGGGTAGGGTAGTTCTTCTCATGAGAATATAATTGTCTGGAAGCATAGGCAATCACCCTCTCATTCTGCTGCAACACACAACCCAGTCCCTTTCTCGATGGATCACTATAGATAGTGAATCCTCCAGATCCTGATGGCAACGTCAACACTGGAGCTATCGTCAACCTCCTCTTCAGCTCATCAAAGGCAATCTGGCACTCCTCTGACCAAATAAACTCCACGTCCTTCCGGGTCAGCCTAAACAACGGCTCTGCAATCCGGGAAAAATCCTGAACAAATCCTGATGGAATACCTTGTTCATTAAATTCATGAATACTGGCGGGGCATTAGTCAACCCAAACGGCATCACCATGAACTCATACTGTCCATACCTGGTCCTTAAAGCCGTCTTCGGAATATCCTCCCTCCTAACCTTCACCTGGTGGTAGCATATCCTCAGATCAATCCTGGAAAATACCCTCGCTCCGCTCAACTGGTCAAAGAG
Organism: Iris macrosiphon; assembly: GCA_036927795.1. Classification (NCBI taxonomy): domain Eukaryota; kingdom Viridiplantae; phylum Streptophyta; class Magnoliopsida; order Asparagales; family Iridaceae; genus Iris; species Iris macrosiphon. The sequence continues at coordinate 32,715,634 of JAYESA010000008.1, read as the reverse complement.
ATCATCAATACGCGGCAGCGGATACTTGTTCTTGATTGTGAGGTTGTTCAGAGCCCTTTAGTCGATACACATCCGTATCGACCCATCCTTCTTCGGCACAAAAAGTACCGGAGCACCCCACGGAGAAGAACTAGATCTGATAAATCCCTTGTCCTGAAGCTCATCCACCTGCTTCTTCAACTCTACCAGCTCACTGTTGCTGACTCTATAGACGTGCTGGGATATCGGCTCCGTGCCTGGCACCAAGTCTATAGAGAACTCCACATCTCTGTCCGGAGGTAACCCTGGCAACTCCTCCGGAAAGACATCCATGTACTTCGCTATCAGTGGATGTAGCAACCTCTGCTCTACCACCAGGGCTCCGTAGAAGACTCCCTCGCTCTGCTCTGCTGCTCCTCTGGCAAACTCAAACTCTGGCTCACCCAACGGACTAAACAACACTCTGCCTCCACGACAATCTATACTAGCACAGTGCATACTCAACCAATCCATCTCGAGTACAATATCGTAGCTCGGAAGTGGCATTATGAGTAGACACACACTCAACTCCCCGCCTCCCAAGGTAACTCTCTGGTCTCTGCAAACATCACTGACTAGGATGATGCCACCCCCGGTCGTGATCTTGCAGAGTCTAGCTAAAGGTTCAGCAACAAGATGGTGTCTAACAGCAAAAGATACAGACACAAAACTATGGGAAGCACCGGAATCAAATAAAGCAAGTACTGGAATGGAATCAAGAAGAACATAACCTGAGATCACGTCACCTATGGTGCAAGATACGATATCATCAAAGAAGGTCAGTAATATTGCAAAAGAAAATAATTTCAGAAAAATTAAAGATAACAAAAATCAGGAAGGGTCCTAGTTGTGATTGAGCACACACTCTCTCAGCCTATATCCTATATCCTATCGTAGGTAGACCTAGAAACTAGACCTGCGTACTAGACCATGCATGGGCCGCACCAAAAATGTGTCACGGCCCGCACCCAAAAAATGGGGCATGAGTCGTGGGTACGTCCAGCCTATGCCACAGAATCGGCGGTAGAACACTGTAAAGGTTCGTTCTAGGTCAACAATCTATAACTCACAAAATCTGTCAATATAACCTCTCCAAAAGGAGGGCAACCACGCAGTATATATGCCTCAATCACAATAACTAGGAGAAGAGTAAAAGCACGATAAGATATCATAAAGAAACAAGAACCAAAGAGAAAGAACAATATCCAAAATACAGTCCAAGTCTAAAGTCTACAACATCTCACAAGCAACAAAATAATAAATACAGTCATCCAGAAAATCAACTGGGAACAACCCAGGAAAACCCACCTAGCTAACTAGGGTGCTAACGGCGTCTCCTCGACGGGCTCCTCCTCAATTTCTGGGTCACAACACTCCTCGACGCCCGGCCCCTAGAATATCGGGCAAAAATCCTCAGGATCGTCTAAAAAAATATGTTCAGTCATGACTGGAGCAAAGTACATAACTCTGAAAGCAACTCCAAATACATGGTAAGGTGTATATGACGAGCAATAGAAAAGTATACAAGATGCACAGAAAAATAAATACATGGTAGAGCAGATAAAGTAGCTGCAATATAAATTGGAGAATAATACAAGTAGTAGAGAAGTAATTGTCACTACCACATTCTGAAAACAGGAGTATTTTCGACTTTTTATATATTATTAATATTATGGTATTTATATTAAATGATTTCTCAATAGGTGTATTTAAATTAAATAATTTCGTGAGATGTATAATTAAATATATTATTATTTATAGTGTTCATTAATGTTTGAGCTGGTAGACTTGACCTAGAAGCCCACTAGACGAACACCTGACATAATTATGGAGATTGTGTATTTAACTACATTATTTAGGATTTAATTATTGGATGTCGTAATTAATTACCGTAATTTATTTAATTGTTGTGCGCTTCCGTTGCTTCGATATTTGGAGCGCTACCCTAGCTTTTGCCTTCCAACAAATTTTACAACATTGCCCTAGACGTGCCCGCCTTCCATTCTGCCATTTTTTGTAACTCATAATTATGCTCTTTTGTGCTTCATTTTAGCCGCACAATAATCGTCGCGGACGTTTATTTAAATTCTAAATAAATTCCAATTTTGTATCGTTGTGCGTTCCAATCGAAATTGGAGGCAATCTTGACCCATTTTCCGTGCAACCCAAATTAGAATAATATTCTGTTCTGAGTCTTCTTCACTAATGGTAATTATGACCGAACCTAATTTTGGCCCCAAGTACTCCTAATTAATTTTAGAACACAGCTTGCTTTTATTTCTAATTAAATTGAGGATACCATTTTGACTGATTCCGTAAATCCTAATTTAATTCCAGTACCCGATTAATTAAGCCCATACCAAGCACACAACGCCCCCTCACCCTACAAAATGCCAAACACCGAATCGCCCACCAAATTTTTATCATTTTATGTGTCTGTACAAATACTCAAATTTAAGGGGGCTAATTTGCAATTATTATATTAGGTGTCAACACCCCATTGGTCCAACTAAATGGAGAGCCTCAAACATTTGACTAGTCAACCCTCATTCCTACATGAATAAAAATCCCTCCATGTCAAATCTTGACCATCCATTAGGATGGGTGCACCCTCACCCTTCATTCCCACACACCCTCTCCCTATTTAATGTCCCATCATCCCCTCTTCCCAAGGAAACCCTAATCCCTAAAAAAAAAACTAGACTAGCCCCCACACTCAACCGTAGCCTCCATTTCTCCATTTCTCCATTTTCCTTTCTTCTTTTATTTTCTTCTTTTTCCTTTCTTCCCTTTCTCTTTTATTTTTTTAAATATTAGAAGAAGAGGGAAATGACCAACTTCCCATGGTCACTGTTCATCGCAGCCGACTCCGATCCGGCGGCCCTCACTGCACACAACCGCGGTCTGTTCAGCTCGACCCACTGCCTTCTCCGGCCGCTCCCCCGTCAGCTCGGCCACGCAGCCCGACTCCGCCTCGACTCGTCCCCGCTGCCAGACCCCGCCGGATCTTATCCACCCTCAGCCTGAGCCGAGCATCTCCGTCGACCACAATATTCTGGATCCACCCGACTACACCAACCATCGAGCTTCCCTCCTCGACGATGCAGTAACCCCATCGGAGCCTGAATCGCCCGCCATCCTTGCTGACTTCCCCCTCGTAGACGTCGTCATCACCACTCGCCTGTACTCGACCAGAGCCCCATCACCGGATCCACCACCAGTGCACATCACCACCCATGAGTCGAGCCTCGAGCTCCCCCTTGCTCGCAACTCCGGCACGAACACAACCACCAACATCTCACTTCAACCTCCACCCGATCCAGCAACCCCGGCCAAGCTCCGGTCAGCCACGGCCCTCCATCAGCCGCCGACCCCGCTGCTCTCCTTCCTCAACCCATCTCCTCCCCCGACATCACTCGCCTGAACCTCCTTCCGGCGACGACTGAACGACCTCCTCCTCGAAAGCACAGTCATCACTAACACTGCACTCCGGCATCCGAGTCTCCCAACTCCGCCCATCCTTCCCGGCCAGCCGACCCAGAACCACCGTGAGTCTCTCCTCCTCTCCCTCTTCCCTCTTATTTTAGTATAAATACGTAAATGTGTATATGTGTGTGTATAAATATGTGTATGTATGTACGTTTCGTGTATTTCTATCTCTCTCTCTATATATATATATGTATTCAATATATATTGTGTATACGTATTAAATAATATATATTAAAATGTATTTTGGTGTATAAATATATGTAGGTTATATATTTATTTTGGTATATATGTACAGGTATACATATATATATATATATAGTATAGGTTAGTAAATGTAAATTGGTATATTTTTATATGGAAAATGTGTAAATAAATACGTATTAATTTGGAATAAATGTATATATATATATATATATATATATATATATATATATATATATATATATTGGTATTGATATATATAAATACGTATTTTGGTAATTGGTATATGCACATGTCAGTATATATTTTCTTTTATACAAATATTGGTTGTAGTATATATATATATATATATATATATAAATGTGATATATATATTTTTAACTTATTGATATAGATATATATATATATATATATATATATATATATATATATATATATATATATATATATATACAACATATAATTTAGTGTATATACATTTATACGTATTTTGTACAAAATTATTGATATACACTTACATATATAATGTACGTATTTGATTGGTGTATATATATATTATGTGTATAATATATATATAGGTACTAGATGACCCGAGTGTAAATACGGACACCCCGTCTTTACACCTGACCTATGATCCTGCGAACTGATAGCAGACTGCCACACGTACACTGACGTACTGGCGAGCCCCGTACCGTTTTGATCGTCTATCTTGCTCAGTAATCACAGACGCGACACCCATGCAACTTGACGCACACTGACCCTAGATTGACCAGTGCCATACCTGGCATAGCCCTGAGTTATGTATTTGTGTTAGTGTAGCATCTGATGCAAACGTTATATTTTTTATTATATGTTTATAGGACTGTTGGATCCTCCAGACGATACTCTGGAACAGGACATTGGTTTTACCAGCTAAGGACCCAAGGCGAGTACATTCTCTGATTAGCTTCTTGTTTATGATACCCCTATGTTCATTGTATCTAGTATAAATATCCATGCTCTTGACACGATGGTTACACGGATTGGTATATACGGATCTTGTCATAAGATGTTATTCCTTGTTCATGGTATAGCTTGTACAAGTCTTGTTTCATTATTATCTTGTACATGTACAGACACTGATTTCCTGGGAGATTTGCTACCTCCCTAGGGAATCCCGTGCCATAGCGTACCATGGTTGGATCTACTATACCAGTCGAGGGTGGAGAGTATTTTAGTGTAGATATGTGATCATACCCAACTCTACATGCATCATAGCTCACCCCACATCTCACGTCGGGTGCGGCCTGACCATTTACATGCTTCATAGCTGTTACATGTGATTAGCCTGACCTCTACATGCATCATAGCTAACCAACGGTTAGCCTAACCTTACATGAATCATAGCTAATCATATGTAACCAGCCTGATCAAGTTCCCAAGCCGATCACATGTTAAAGCTAGTACTCACACACTTAGTCATAGTATTCTTGCTCATTGACATATTGTTTCTTTTTCTGCATTTACTTACAGTATTTTCAGTATATCCTTTATTGTATATTTCCCGTACATATACATGCATCTTGTATATATCCATCTATATACTGCTACATAGTTTATATCATTGATATAGAACTGCTATTAGAAATGTACTTTGCTCCTTCCTGACTGAAAAACATTTTCCAGACTATGCCTAGAGGACTGGTATCTGACACTTGTGGACCACATGGTGAGTAGCTGCAGTCTTGGACTTAGTAGTGCAGACGTGATTCCGGGAGGTTTAGCCGGAATTACTAGTTATCTAGTTAGTTTCTCAGTTGTCTATTTTGGTACCGGATTTGTCTCCGGCAATCTTATTTGAGACTTGGATTATGTTGAGTTAGATTATTTATAGTTTAGACTTGTGTTGTATTTTTATTTTTTTCTTCGATTTCTTATCGTGCTGTAGTTATGTGATTGAGTATGTTATTCATTTATTTTGTGTCATCCGTGCCTCCTTATGGAGATTGGATTCTCGTGTGAGATTGCTTAGTTAGTATCATGACCTAGACAACGTTCTACCGCCGATGCTGCGGCGTAGGCTGGATGTACCCGTGCACTCGTGCCCCTATACCAGGTGTGGGTCGTGACACGTTTTTAGTGGTGGCCCATGCAGTTCAGACTTCGCAAGTTGTGCGATATCGTGGTAGTACGACGTATTAGTTGTACTACTGCGTGCCTGCTATAGAATATAGGACATAGGATACTAGGATGAGAGAGGATACTCAATCACAAAATTCTTGAGAGATTCCTGGGACGACCCCTTGAGAATCTTATTATAATTTCCAATTTAAATCCTTCGCCTTGTTTCCGTTCGTCCTTACTCGTTGATATTGAGTTTGATTCTTGTTGACCAGTTGTTAAATTTAATTCTTGGTATCGTTGTTGAGTTCATTTCTCATCGAGATGAATTTTACGGACTAAACTTTACGATATCATCTGATGACATATATTGATGAGAACAGTGAGAAAGGTGAAACGTCTACTTTGGTTATGGAACCTAGAGTTTATCGCAGCCGTACCGATTGGCGTGGCAAAGATTCTAGATGACATGACTATAGGGTTGCGTACTTTAGTTACGGAACCTATCGTTTACCGTACCTATGCTTACTGGCGTGGAGAGGATTCTAAGCATCATGTAGACATGTATGATTATCAGGTTGTATCTTAAAATTGGTTCTTAAAGTATCATCTCAACACTTATCTATTTCTGCTAATACAGGACTTTATTCCATCGTTCTTTTGTTGCTAGCAGTAGAAACACCTTCAGTCCTCAATCCAGTCTTTTGAGCTCCTATTCCTTGAGGATTCCTTGTTAAGTATGATAATTAGTGACTTGTAATTATGTCTGTGTCTTGAGTATTAGTATTGACTGAGTGTTGCTAGTAAGTTGTAAGTGTTTCTTAGTTGGACATGTGAGCAGTAGGCCTTAATCTAGAGTTAGCCTTAGCATAGTACCTTGTAACAATGGTTCTAGGATATATGTCATTATAGTACTGAGTGTAAATGAGAGTATAGAGTATCAGTGATAGTTCCAAGAGTTAGTATCAGAGCCAACATAATCGTCCTAGATAATCATGATTATGCAATTGGATGATCTACGTGAACAATTAAGTATCCAGGAATTGTGTTAAGGATTAATGGAGCATGATGTTCAATTTGATGATTAATATCGGGTGTATTAAAAGTAAAGAAATATATGCATGAAGAGTTATAATGAGGTATCATGAGTAGAGAAATATCAGAATTGGTAATGAAAGTGGTGAAGCGTATCACAGATTAGTTTAACATGCTGTAAAAGATTAGAGGAAAATACCTATACAACAATCGAGATGAGGAACCATATACTTGCCCATGAGAATAAAGAAACATGAGTGTTATAGAAGGTACAAATAATCATGAGTTCTAATAAGTTTGATGAGATGATCCAATAATGAAGCTAGTAATATCATACCAAGGGTACTAATGATTCTATATCGAGGATTAGTCGAGAATGATGATAATAACAGTAAGCACTTTGCGTGATGATAATTAGATGATATACTAGTTGATATAGATTGGAAAATCATGGAAGAAAATACATGTGATGATAACTTTGCTCATTTGGAGGTAATAGTGAAAGTAATTCGGGCAGTACAATTTTAGTACACAGTTGTAGACAATAGATGTATTGAGTGCACCTCGAGTATTAGAGACCGTGAGCACTTATATGTATATTTGTGGATTTATAAATTAAAGAGTGAAAATGAATTTTAATTTTGAGAATTATTGAGGAGTTGAGATTTATGTCATTAAATTTTTGATGGTTCAAATTTTGATTCAATAAACATGGTCAAGGCTATAAAGATTTTAGGAGCGATTAAAATTTGATTTCGATATTGAGTATTTGACTATTGAGGAAATATATGCATTTTATTTTAAATTTATTCAAAAAGTTAAATTTTGATGATTTTATTATGAGGATAAAATTTTATGGTGGATGAGAAATATATATATATATATTAGTGTAGGAGTAGATGAAGTGCATACGTAAGGATCTATTGACTTGGGCATGATTGAGATGGCACCGCAGACAGACTTGGGTGTCCATCTAGAGTTGTATTAGGAAGAACAGTACTTAGTATGGTGTGTTACACTTGGTGTATACTTGAGTGATAAGAACAACTAGTATGAACAATTATAGTAGGAACGAGAACTAGCAGTGGGTGTACTTATAGTAGAACAAGAGGTACCAAAAGAGATAGAGGTATCAAACTTTACATGTATTATTGAACCATGGTTATATTAGAGATTCTTGGTATCAGATTTAGGTATCAATAGACATGTGTATGCAATGAGGATGTAATCATGGATGTCTTGTGGACTAATGATTAGTTGATATGGATATCAGTGTACATGAATAGGAATTAGTTAGTGAATGTGCAAGAGTTAAGTGTATGTTAGAGATAGAAGATACTGCAAGAAATATGTTAGCAGGTTCCTTCTTTTCTTTTCCTCATGTTTGTTTTCATCTTTTGATTGATTGATTCCCTAGTACCGTGGCTTGGATTCATGATTTTCTTGTTAGAATATAGCTAGTAGTACACCCTGATAGAGACTGCAATACCATGACAAAAGATACATGACCGTACATATTTTCTTAGATTGCATGGATGTAGGTAGAATTTTCTTAAACCATGATTATTAGGGTTTGACCATAGTAGATTTATGAAGAGGTTATGACTTGACAAGAGAAAAGAGATGCTAAATTTTTTGAAGATAAGCATAAAGAGTTAAGGATTTAATATGGCAGATTTGATGAATCATTAATTTTGTCAAGATTAAGATATGATTAAATTACCATTAAAATTCAAGGATTTTTCAGAAATACAATAAATTCAGAATTTTTGAAAATTGTGAAATGACAAGGTGGATTGTTTCAGGATTTTGTGGGTTGGTGAATTTAACCGTTGATGGAAAGTAATATAATAAAATAAACACTACTATGAGGATTTTAAATTTTGAGGACGAAATTCTTTTAAGGAGGGTAGACTTGTCACTACCACATTATGAAAATAGGGGTATTTTCGACTTTTTATATATTATTAATATTATGGTATTTATATTAAATAATTTCTCAATAGGTGTATTTAAATTAAATAATTTCGTGAGATGTGTAATTAAATATATTATTATTTGCAGTGTTCATTAATATTTGAGCTGGTAGACTTGACCTAGAAGCCCACTAGACGAACACCTGACATAATTATGGGGATTGTGTATTTAACTACATTATTTAGGATTTAATTATTGGATGTCGTAATTAATTACCGTAATTTATTTAATTGTTGCGCGCTGCCGTTGCTTCGATATTTGGAGCGCTACCCTAGCTTTTGCCTTCAAACAAATTTCACAACATTGCCCTAGACGTGTCCGCCTTCCATTCTGCCATTTTTGTAACTCATAATTATACTCGCTTATGCTTCATTTTAGCCGCACAATAATCATCGCGGACGTTTATTTAAATTCTAAATAAATTCTAATTTTGTATCGTTGTGCGTTCCAACGAAATTGGAGGCAATCTTGACCCATTTTCCGTGCAACCCAAATTAGGGTAATATTATGTTCTGAGTCTTCTTCACTAATGGTAATTGTGACCGAACCTAATTTTGCCTCCAAGTACTCCTAATTAATTTTAGGACACAACTTACTTTTATTTCTAATTAAATTGAGGATACCATTTTGAATGATTCTGTAAATCCCAATTTAATTCCAGTACCCGATTAATTAAGCCCATACCAAGCACACAATGCCCCCTCACCCTACAAAATGCCAAACACCGAATTGCCCACCAAATTTTTATCATTTTATGCGTCTGTGCAAATATCCAAATTTAAGGGGGCTAATTTGCAATTATTACATTAGGTGTCAACACCCCATTGGTCCAACTAAATGGAGAGCCCCAAATATTTGACTAGTCAACCCTCATTCCTACATGAATAAAAATCCCTCCATGTCAAATCTTGACCATCCATTAGGATGGGTGCATCCCCACCCTTCATTCCCACACACCCTCTCCCTATTTAATGTCCCATCATCCTCTCTTCCCAAGGAAACCCTAATCCCCAAAAAAACCTAGACTAGCCCCCACACTCAACCGTAGCCTCCATTTCTCCATTTCTCCATTTTCCTTTCTTCTTCTATTTTCTTCTTCTTCCTTTCTTCCCCTTCTCTTTTGTTTTTTTAAATATTAGAAGAAGAGGGAAATAACCAACTTCCCATGGTCACTGTTCACCGCAGCCGACTCCGGTCCGGCGGCCCTCACTGCACACAACCCCGGTCTGTTCAGCTCGATCCACTGCCTTCTCCGGTCGCTCCCCCGTCAGCCCGGCCACGCAGCCCGACTCTGCCTCGACTCGTCCCCACTGCCAGACCCCGCCGGATCTCATCCACCCTCCGCCTGAGCCGAGCATCTCCGTCGACCACAGCATTCCGGATTCACCTGACTATACCAACCATCGAGCTTCCCTCCTCGACGACGCAGTAACCCCGTCGGAGCCTGAACCGCCCACCATCCTTGTCGACTTCCCCCTCGTCGACATCGTCATCACCACTCGCCTGTACTCGACCAGAGCCCCTTCACCGGATCCACCACCAGTGCACATCACCACCCTCAAGTCGAGCCTCGAGCTCCCCCTTGCTCGCAACTCCGGCACGAACACAACCACCACCATCTCACTTCAACCTCCACCCGATCCAGCAACCCCGGCCAAGCTCCGGTCAGCCGCGGCCCTCCATCAGCCGCCGACCCCGCTGCTCTCCTTCCTCAACCCATCTCCTCCCCCGACATCACTCGCCTGAACCTCCTTCCGGCGACGACTGAACAACCTCCTCCTCGACAGCACAATCATCACCAACACTCCACTCCGGCATCCGAGTCTCCCAACTCCGGCCATCCTTCCCCGCCAGCCGACCCAGAACCACCGTGAGTCCCTCCTCCTCTCCCTCTTCCCTCTTATTTTAGTATAAATACGTAAATGTGTATATGTGTATGTGTATAAATATGTGTATGTATGTACATTTCATGTATTTCTCTCTCTATATATATATATATATGTATTCAATATATATATTATGTATACGTATTAAATAATATATATTAAAATGTATTTTGGTGTATAAATATACGTAGGTTATATATTTATTTTGGTATACATGTACAGGTATACATATATATATATATAGTATAGGTTAGTAAATGTAAATTGGTATATTTTTATATGGAAAATGTGTAAATAAATACGTATTAATTTGGAATAAATGTATATATATATATATATATATATATATATATATATATATATATATATATATATATATATATATATATATATATTGGTATTGATATATATAAATACGTATTTTGGTAATTGGTATATGCACATGTCAGTATATATTTTCTTTTATACAAATATTGGTTGTAGTATATATATATATATATATATATATATATATATATATATATATATATATATATATATACAACATATAATTTAGTGTATATACATTTATACGTATTTTGTACAAAATCATTGATACACACTTACATATATAATGTACGTATTTGATTGGTGTATATATATATATTATGTGTATAATATATTGTCACGACCCGCACCCGGAAATTCGGGCACGAGTGCGTGGGTACGTCCAGCCTACGCCGCAGTGTCGGCGGTAGTACGCTGTCTAGGTCATTTCTGGGGTCAATAAGTATCTATCTCATCCACAATAATGAACATGTAAGAATAATCACAGGAAATAGGAATGCTGAGATTTCATAATATTTAATCTGTGATAACTAAATCCAAAGTTAATACAAGCCAGAAGATAAATCGGGGACAAACCCGAGTATTATGCTGAAAGGAAATAAATAAGTAGCTACTGCTAACTAATCCACAGAAGTAGCCTCCTGGGTGGGATCTGGCTCCTCATATGTGCCACCTGCTAACTCATAGTGGCCATAATAGGTGGGGGCATAGTTCCCATCATCGCCTAAAACAACGGATCCAGTCAGGAAAGGAGCAAAGTACACAATGCACAACAAGATTAAACTAAATATTTATGACAATTAGACTGAGTATCATATTAAGAATATTGCATAAGAACATCAATAACTAAGAGTAATGTTATAAACAGGGATATGAGAAAACAGGGATAAATAAGACAGGAAATGAAACTACAACAGTCAGCAAGAACTATAACAAGACCAGAAGCTATCTGTGTGAACTTGTGTTTATTTTAGAATACATAGTTGGCATGTAGGGGTTTATAAGGCTAATCCGGCCGTCATAGACGGCTATTAAACATGAATAATCGAGATCCGGTTGAGGGTACAGTCGCGCACCAACAGCTATTAAACACGATAGGGGGGAAGGGTAAACTACATGCCTTCTAGTATTCTCCCACCCGACATGAAAAGCAAGACATGAAATACAGTATCCAAGACATGAAATCTAGTATTCTAACACTACGTGTAATCATCAAAGGTACTAGTAGAGCAGGGAATTAATTATCATAATATAAAGATTAAACTTGAAGTGCAGGTACTTGCCTGTTGTTTGGATCCAAATATGGTTTGTATCTCCGGGAAATTCTAAAAATAACTCCGGATGCTGAAATAAACATTACCATCATGCTCAGAAAATATCAAATAGCTAGAAATGCCTGTCCTTGGGTCCAATTTGGAGACAAGGACAAAAATGGCAGTTTCGGGTCAAAACGGGGTCCGCCGGTGGGCCCGCTTTGCACCGAAAAACGTGCCCGGGTCAACGGTCTCCAAATTCACCAAACTTAGTGTCAACAGGTCAGGAACGATGATACGAACCCAACGGAACTTCCAGATTTGGATTCCGATGAGCCGATCACAAAATCGCCCGTCGAGCGGGGCCTGTGGGGCCCACGACACGCGATTTCGTCAATGTTCTCAGAATCGAACCAAACTTGACCCACAGGACCAGCGTATCGCTACGAGTCTGATGGCGCAAGTTTCTTCTCGATCCGACGAGTGTACAAGAAGTTAGGGCGAATTGCAGAAAAGTCGGATACGGGGCGATGTTCGCGGATACGCGTTAATTCCGGTGCGCACGCACACCCGAATCAGCTTCTGCGAAATCTCACACGTCTGTATCGACGATGCGCACGTATCTGTGAAGACCGCACGCGACCAAGTCGTCCCGTTTGGCGGGGCCTACTCAGTTCCGAGGTGAACCAGGGTCTGGTTTTTCCTGTTTTTGGATCGCGGTGTGCGATCGCCACAGGACGCGATGCCCCGAGCGGTTTATCCGGGCACCGAGAGGGTTATACAGGCTTCGCAACGCAATTTGTGGAATCAAAAACGGAACTACGAACAGAAAGTTACACGCACCTGAAGGGGACCCGAAAATCAGGATCAAAATTGTGTCCGACACGTGTCCGACTCGTGTCGGACACAGGAAAAGAATCTAGGGTTAGGGTTTGGGGATTGCTGGCCGGCGACGGGGACGGCGGAGACGGCGGCTGAGCGGCCGGGGCAGCGCGGCGAGGTGGCGGCGCGCCGGGGCGGTCCGGGCGGGGACGGAGAGGGCGCGGGGGCGGCCGGAGGCGGCTCGGGGAGCTGCCCGAGCTGCTGCTGCTGTCGTCTGCGGCTGTGCTCGACGGAGGGGGAGGGGAGCCGGCGCTGCAGCGGGGAGGCGGGCTGCGGTGGCATGCGGTGGCGGCGAGGTGGTCGTGGTGGCGGAGTGGGGTTGCCGGTGGCGGCGGCGCTGGGTGGCTGTCGAGCGGAGGGGAGGAGAGCCGCGGTTTAAATAGGCGGAGCGGCTGGGAGTCGGCCGAGCAAGGCGGGGTCGTGGCGGGGAAGGCGGAGGCGAGCCGGGTGGAGCGGGGACGTGGCGCGGCGGGCGCGGGCGGCGGCGCCGGACGCGGGGAGCGGTTCAGGCGGTCGTGGGGGGGTGCTGGGGAGACCGGGTCGGCGGGCGGACGGGTCGGGTTCGGGCAGACCCGACCCGACCCGGTAAGGGAAGTGGGTTGGGCTGCTGGGCTGGGCCGGATCAGGCCCAATGGGCCAGAAAAATAAAAAAATATTAATAATAATAATAATAAATAATAAAACAGTTAATTAATTAATTAATTAATTAAAAATAGTTTTTTAGGCATTTAAAATAGGTCTGAGGCCCAGAAAAATCCAGAAAAATTACCCTAAGTCCAGTTTTTCATTTTACACCCAAAAATATTATTTCTATAATATTTTAATATTGTTTATTAATAATTAAAAATTATTTAATATTTGAAAACCCTGATTTTAATTACAGAAAATTCCCAGAAAATTCCAGAAAATTGTGAAAAAAATCCAAATTTAATTATTTTTTGAAAAATCAGGGGCTTACATATATATATATAGGTACTAGATGACCCGAGTGTAAATACGGACACCCCATCTTTACACCTGACCTATGATCCTGTGAACTGATAGCAGACTGCCACACGTACACTGACATACTGGCGAGCCCCGTACCGTTTTGATCATCTGTCTTGCCCAGCAATCACAGATGCGACGTCCGTGCAACTTGACGCACACTGACCCTAGATTGACCAGTGCCATACCTGGCATAGCCCTGAGTTATGTATTTGTGTTAGTGTAGCATCTGATACAAACGTTGTATTTTTTATTATATGTTTATAGGACTGTTGGATCCTCCAGACGATACTCTGGGACAGGACATTGGTTTTACCAGCTAAGGACCCAAGGCGAGTACATTCTCTGATTAGCTTCTTGTTTATGATATCCCCTATGTTCATTGTATCTAGTA